>CM056604.1:12094186-12488279 GCA_029721355.1 Tegillarca granosa
TTGTTTCTTAAATTTCTGACACATTTTTTTTGATCATTTTAAAGCTTTAAAACTACAAAACAGCCTCACACTTAAGTTATATCCTGTTGTTTCACAATCATTCACACAGTTGAGTTTAAACTCAACTCAAATTATTAATATTTTAGTGTCAATGTTAATATACACAGTTAAAATTGAATATGTAATGGTATGTTTAAATTGTTTAGTGTAGTTTTGTTGAACAAACAAAACATGGTCTCAAAAAATGTAAAATTTATGAGATATGATGAGGGGAAAATGGGAATATTTGAGTTGAGTGTACAATTCAGTGAATGATTGTGAATCTGGGACATGTGCACAAATATACAACTGGTAAAATAATGTACAAATTTGAGACACATAAATAGTTATATGTTATTAAAATTCTGGATATATCTTTTAAAATACATATACATATTTTTTAAATCAAGGTCAAGTGTCATAGTAAGTATAATTATAGCTACTATTGTAACTTGGCTAGAATTAAAAGGTAGGGTTTTGGGATGAAATTATGTGTAATTCTTCAACACTTGATTAAGAAGTTCAACATGGTATTTGAACATTAGTTTTGAAAATTGAAATAACAATTTACTTAAGTTATTTGAAGTGTCATATTTTTTATATTTTTTTAAGTCAAATGAAATCTCCAGGAATAACAACATCTATGAACGGCAAAAATAAAACTTTATACATGCAGACTGTCAAATCTATAGAAGAAAAAACAAAAGAAAATCTCAAAAAGACATTAAAAGGTAAATGTTATGATGGAATGTTAATTTTAGTCAGTTTTGAACAAACATTTTTATTTATTTTGCTCCTTTGATTGGCCTAATTTGATATTGTCTAATTCAAATGAATTATTTTGAAATTAAATATTTTGATTTCACACTAAATTTACATAATTTATTGATTTAGACTTGATTAAGTTTTATTTTATGCTTTTTGCATTAAGTTCACATGTGAAATAGTTGCAAAAGCATTTTCATGAACTATAACAAAATTACACATCATTCTGATGAAGTAATTGATTAAATGTGGATTTACATGTATGTTCCAGTTAAGAACATTCGCTTAAATTGAACATCACTGGCTGTAGGTCAAGTAGCAGAAAGTTTTCCTCTGCAGTGCACTTAGGGCTATGTGCTGGTATTTATGCAAGTGGTGTCAAAGTATTTTTTAAATCAATGCATTTAAATTGACTATTTTTTTTGTGCAAGTCACAAAAAAAATGTAGTAATGTGATAATTTATAAACATCTTGCAATCACAAAATGGATGCCATCAATTGATGAAGCTGTGTTTACATGATGTACCGTAATACTAAAATTTATTAGCAGCTAAAATTTATCAGCAGCTTAATGACTGAAAACTGTTATTTTATGAATCTCAACAAATTTATTATAGGAATGAATTAATTTTTCTCTTTGTTGTGGAAAAATGAAAGAATTTGACATTTTGCACACTGCATAATTCACGTAGCGAATTATGTTACGTGTGCAAAATGTCCAATTCTTTCATTTTTCCATAACAAAAAGAAAAATTAATTTCATTTCTTATAATTCAATTCATAGAATAATAAAAAATAGTAATTAAAACTATACTACTTAAATTAATAATAAGTAAAGAAAATTACATCACCAATTCTTTCATTTTTCCATAACAAAAAGAAAAATTAATTTCATTTCTTATAATTCAATTCATAGAATAATAAAAAATAGTAATTAAAACTATTACTACTTAAATTAATAATAAGTAGAGAAAATTACATCACCAATGTGCAAGAAAAATTACAGAAAATTAGTTCCGGTAACAGAGCCAATTCTTTCATGCAAAAATAACAAAAAAGATCTGACCAATCAAAATGCTTGAAACAAAAGAGAATTGAATTACATTTGTATGTGTCAGCAATAAAACCACAGCTTAAAAAATGAAAAGAATTGACATTTACATGTAAATACAAGTGTTGATGGTAAATGTTATAGTTATTCCCTTTGTTTATTTTCAGATTTAGGCCTAGTGGATGGTCAGGAGTTATATGTGGCAGATCCCACCACGCCTTCATCTGTCTCATTTAAGTTAAATCTTGGATCCAGTATGGAACATTGACTAGTATCAAAATAGTAGACCACAAGAAGAAACTAAAATGGTGAAATTTCACTTACAGTAGGCTTTCTGTATTATTCTTAGACAAAAGTCAATACTATGATATGATATTATACCAGATGTGCACCACTAAGAGACACTATTCACCCAGTGCATGTTTTGTGCAGGAAGCAATAAATAGTACCACTAAGAAACACTGACACAAGTGATAGCTATCGAGGAAGCTTGTTAAGAATTTTGTTTACATATTTTTATCCCTTTATTGTTCAAGGGATTAAAGGGAGAACTTTCAACATACATATCTGCTTTGAATAGAGTCGTACATTTATCATATTTACAAGTCAATGCTACACAAGTTTTATTTTCCTAATTCTGATTATACATCGGCTATTGTAAAACTGCTGGCGACAGGGTCTGAAATTTATGGTATTAGTCCCATTGGTCAAGGATCAATAATTTTTGATCTACAGGTCTAAAACAAAAATTTGTGGTCCAAGACAAGTGATTGAGTGATTGAGTTCCTAACTTGTCATTCTTTTGTTTGCAAGAAAAAAAATCTACCAAGCCTTTGTTGTCCAAGGAATTAATTTGACAATCTTGGACAATGGATGGACCAGAGTTGGACTGGGGGACCAGATTTTGTGGTCTAGGACCATGGATGGAAGATCAGCAAAATATTGAACCTCATGATTGGGTACCATTTACATGTATAATTTGTATTCCATATCATGTAAAATGAAACTAAACCTTGTACTGACATAAGTAATATTTTCAGGATATTATGTCATTACTATTATTTGTTAAATTAACAAATGAAAGAAGAAGATTTTTCAGACAAGATTTTTTTTGTGAACATAACTAAATTATACTTAGGTTTTTCATAATAAATAATTTTACATAAAGTAACTTAACAAATTTCATGATATTCCTCAGAATAACAAATAATTTACACAGACAGACAGATGGATTAACTAACATGAATACTGGTATTCCTAGATACATATTTATATCTCAAAAGGCTGTTAATGGGGCATAATAATGGAAAAAATTGATATTTGCAGCTGTGCTGTATTGTGATATAATATTTAATTAAAAATGTAATAAATGTTCAGAAACATTATTCATGTAGTACTTAAGAAGACTATATCAGTATTTTTCAGTATATAAATATAACTTACCACAACATTAGTCAAGTAAAATTTACAAAATTGTGCCCAGCTCTGCTACAGATATTGGATACATTATACAACACTTTACACGAGAACCCATGCAGTGTTAGCTCTTGGCATCACCAGTGTCACTCTTTGCATTTTTTTAAACAAGATTGGAAATAGAATTTTGATTCTTGGAATTATTTCGGTGATTTGGAATTTTGTGTCAGTCCAAATAAAAGACAAAAATAGGAAGATTTTGACATCAAAATATACAAACTGGAGACCTGTTTCTGTCATGTATTGCTGGTGACAAAATATATTACAAGCCGGTGCTAACTCTGCTGTGAAAACTGAACCAGAAGATAATCAAACCCTGATAAACTAGGACCTCTCATTCTATTCAACCTCTGTAAATCTCAGATCTCTTGTCTAAACTAGTCTGAACTAAAATTTTCAATCTAAAAGAAGTTCCTTCATATTAGAACAGGCTCCCCTGTATAATGTATTATCCAAACTGTAGTAGGCACAGGCACACTTTTTGGAACAATTTTGTATTTGGAGTTGAGTTATGGAATAATTTTCAGTATAAATTTTTAATTAGTCATGGAAAAGTGCTTGACATTTTTGTCTACAATAATGGTGAAATACCAAATGCCTTTAGAATACGTGATTAACATGAATGCATATGAGAGAGAGAGAGAGAGAGAGAGAGAGAGAGAGAGAGATTAGTTGTATCTGCATGATTTTGTTGTTTTAGTTGGTGGTTTAAATATTAATTTGTGAAATTGTACCTTGTTATTGATCAGTAAAAGTTAAATGTATGTGTCTGCCAACTGTAATAAAATCTATGAAATTAATAGCATTATGAGTTTGTTTTACACACACACACACACACACACACACACACACACACAGTATTACAGATTCACCATGTTGCTTGAATAAAGCATGATTGGTTGGTTGGGGAAATTTGGGATTAATGATCCAATCAAATTCCTTAATTCTTCTACAGTTTTTAAGATCAGTTGTGACACTTTTCATACTGCACTTATATTAAGGCAGTTAGTTTCTTAAATGATGGAGGTAACTAAAGTTCCTTGATAAATGCAAAATGTTGAATATTTATTCACTTGAGAAGAGTGAAGAATTTACTGTTAAATCATTTTTTTTTTTTTTTTGTGGTGTCCAGTCTTCTTGGTTTTAGTAAAAGGAACCTTTTTGTGAGATGTTAAATCTAAAGTCTTTGGTTTCCTTTTGAATAGGGATATACATGTCTGAAAAACAATATTCATGTAGAGTTTAGCTGCATTAGCTTGGGACATCTAATCTTAAGAACTGTGTATTATTTTTAAATCTTTTAGTAAAGACCCACTGTCATGAGTTGATTTTAATAACAGGAGACGGATTGGCAATTTTCTCTTGATTGATCCAACATTGTTACAGGTGGACTATGATATATGTTGGGTGTAATTTGAGACCAGGTCTGAAAAAAGGTAAAGGTTTTTTTACTGAATAAACATGGTATGTTATGATATGGTAGTTTCAAGGATAAAACCATAAAAATAAATATAAAAGAACTCCTAAAAAGTTTTTGATGGAGAGAATAATTTAAAAAACTTGCCATCTTTTGTCGTATTGGAGTTAAACATCTAAACACTCTTAACCATTTTTATGTTTCCTGTAACAACTACATGATAGAGAATAAAACAGCAAAATGGATCTGCTTTACAATATATGTTTGTATGATTGGTTGGTTGATTGTTCTAATTGTTGTTTAACATTGCCTCAGTAATTTTTCAGCTTTTTGTGATGAGAGACAGGTTGGTAGATGCTAGCTCTCCAAGTCGGTATGCTGCAGACAAGCAAACCACTCTGCTGGTTCATTATTCTGGCACCGTGTGCACAATCCAAAGTCTATCCTCCTAATGTTGATTGCTAGGTGTGGAAGCAATATTTTAAATTTTAAATAGTGTATGACCCAGTCGGAGTTGAACTATGATCTTCACTTTTGAGATGGACAACTGAGCCACCAAGGCAGTATTAAAGTTTTTTATGGAAGTAAGAAACAAACGGAGATCATGCATCATAAAATCCTGACTGGTGTGAATTTTCCTATTGTAGGCTCTTTTACCATCCCAAACATTTTACAATCCAAGAAACATTCACATATAAATATAAATTATTTCATGCTGAAAAGTGTAGTATTGTGTAAACTGGTAAGATCCATACAAAAGTACTGTAACCAAAGTCACAATATTCCATTACAGTCAAACCTGTCTATAGTGGTCAGCTGTCGGACCAGGCCAAAGTGGCCACTATAGACAGGTGACCACTATGGACAGGTTTGCAATATTTCGGCAAATTATCTCTCCTTGCATAAAGATTGACTGATTGATTTAAAAACAAGTGTGTGTGTGTTTTTGTTTTCTATAAATTCGAAAATTTAAGAGGTAAAAAATAAATTGCAAATTGCATTTAAAAAAAAATTTAATTATAAGTGAAAAAAATGAGAAAAATGAGAGAGAGAGAGAGAGATTTTATTCTATATATATCACTGCCAAATTAAAATAAAAACTTCAATTTGATCGACTCATAAATTGCCGAATTTCGGATATTATTAACACGTTTATTTTCTTATCTAATGACCTCTACCCTGTTTTTCAAAGTTAATGCTTTTCTCTTCTGCGCTGACATGATGAAAGTAATAAAATCTACCATCGTTAGTCTTATTTTAAGACTTTACACTCCAATGTGACTCCCACGTGTCATGGATAATTACCAGCAATTAACTAGCGGTAATGTTTAATGTGGAGAATTTGACTTATACTCCTTTGTCGGTACCGTTGACAAGCCGTCCACCATTGTTTTGATTAAATTAATCAACGGATTAAACCTGTCACAGAGAAGCCATGCCTTGGCTTAGATATATCACATGTAAACAATTTTTCATGACCAGGAAGTGAATTAACACGTTTCCAAGGGAAATAACTCTACTTCCGGTTTTATGTTGTTGGCCGTTATAGACAGAAATTGAGTTAAAACGGGACAGAAAATAGTGGCCGTTAACCACATTAGACAGGTGACCGCTATGGAAAGGTGTTTTATATAATAAAATGACACGGGACCGGCGAAAACTGGCCGCTGTACGGAGGTAACCGCTATGGACAGGTGACCGTTAACACAGGTTAGACTGTATATATGTACTCATTAGAATTGTACAAAAGTACCAGAACCAAAGTTGCTAGATACCATTCTATATGTACTGGTTAGAGCCTTACATAAATACTGAAACCAAAGTCTCTAGATACCATTTTGCATGAACTGGTCAGAACCATTAAAGATATTTAAACCAAACTAACTAGATTCCATTATCCATGTACTCATTAGAACCATACAAAAGTACTAGAACCTTCTGTATGTACTGTTTTAGAGCTATACAAAATCACTGAAGCAAAAGTCACTAGATATCATTTTGCATGTACTGGCTAGAACCATACAAGAGTGCTGGAACCAAAGCCACTATATAGCGTGTGTACTGTTCAGAACTGGACCCAAAGTCATTGGATACCATTATGCAAGAAATGGTTAGAACCATACCCTAAGTGCTGGAACCAAAGTCAATATATACCATTATGTATGTATTTTAAAACCATACAAAAATACTGGATAATTTTATGCAAGAACTGGTTAGAATCATACCCCAAGTGCTGGAACCAAAGTCACTATATACTATTGTGTGTGTACTGCTTAGAACCATACAAAAAGACTTGAACCAAAGTCATTGGATACCATTATGCAAGAACTGGTAAGAAGTAAGAACCATACTGTAAGTGCTAGAACCAAAGTCACAAGATACTTTGGAGGTGAAAATGCATTTTACATAATGACATCACAATAAAACTTCATTATGGTAATAACATGTTTTTATTCTTTTGTGTTGTGTTGAATAAATGTAATTGTTTTGTTACAGCAGTATTGCATGTGTTTCAGTGATTATATGTACTATTATGATACATTCCCATATGTGAGTACTTTACAATCAGATCATGTAATAAATGTAATATGACGAAAAAGAAATCTTAACAAATGACAATTTCATCATGAAAAGTACACTTCCATACATAATTCACTTTATTTTCCTTATTGAACCTTCAGTTTTCTGTTCCTTATTTCACTGTCGTCTTTCAGTACCTTCAGTGCTTTGATTACTTAGAAAAAGGTTAATATTTTTGACACTTCGTAATCATTATGTTATACGTTCCATGAGAATGAAGTCCTGTCGCTTAACTGTCTTAAATATATCATTTCATATTTAAAATATAAACTGTATTTTATATATAAATTTACATTGGATCAATTTGAGAAACCTATTTAACCCTCTTTGTGAATGAAATCGACCAATGTGCAAAACCCGGAAAACATGAAAGTAGGCGGAGTCTATTCTATAGCATGTATTAGTTGTGCTGAGTAACTAGTGTTACAACGTAGCATTCATTCCTTGTTGCAGCATTCAACGGGACAGACGGTGTAAATTAGCCCAGTAAGTAAACAATAGTTAAAACATATATGTCATAGCTGTACTTGTATTAAGATAAGTATAAATGAAATGTGTCAACTTTCAGTTGTTTCAAATGCACGTGCAGTAGGGTTGCATTTACCGTAGTTATCGTTCAGTTGTGTACCGGTACATTGTCTCGTGTTTAAAAAATGTATGTAAAAACTAGGCTAATGTAATAAATTAATGAGATTTCAGTCTATATAGAGTATGTGTATATGGTAATCTAATTTGTATACCAGTGTTTAAACACGGGACGATGCGGGGTCGTACTGGTTCTGGTTATGACCACTACACGCGCTATGATTTCACCAGCGCCATACACAAGTCCGTGTTTAATTAACTTGGCTTGACATTATATATATATATATATATATATATATATATATATATATATATATATATATATAATTTATTTATTTTATTATTTCTTGACATTCATTTAGATATAGAGTAAAAAACTATTACCGGACACCAACATTTACGGACACTTTCGTTATTTTGCTCGAAAGGGAATTTTATTTGAATTTTTCTTGTGTGATTTGTATGGTTTACATTTTTATTATTGCCTTCATTATAATGATTAATAAATTATTCCCCACGGTATGCGTTTCGCTTTTTATTCGTCACTCATCGGTAATGAATATTCAACTTGGCCTCATGAATATTCATAGCGCGTGAAACAACGTAAACAATCGCACGTGGTTGTCTGCTGCTGTTGAATATTTCTTAATGGAGGTGCTGGATGCAAAGAATATTATAAAACCATGGTAAGATTGTGCATAATTGATAAACAAATGACAAAAAGTAATATAGATACTTTCTAGATTTGAAAATGAAGGGGCGTGATTCTGAATAGAACCCTTTTCATTATTTTGTTATATATCAAAATCGAACCAGAAATAAATTAGAGAAATTTAAAAAAGAATTTTATACAAAATATAGTTTTTTTCGATGTGAACCACTTTTATAAAATAATGGACAAATATTGGATACGACTACAGAAATAGCCTATATCTGTGGTGTGCCGGTTTGTTTACTGCCTATTTGTAACTTTCCTAGAAATCATTTCATGCATTGCAATTAAATTCTATTAGTAACATCTGTTTAGCACTCGATTTTTCAGTCTCTTAAATGATTTTAAACGAGAAATCATTACTTTGCAGCTTAGGCTTTAGAACTGTCCAAGGACGGCGTAAGGTCAACATTCAGAACGTGGACTGGGCGATACTGACAACAGATTGATTTAAACTTCCATGATCTTAATTTTTAGTTCGAAGATTTTTAAAAGAACAAAACTATTTTATCTTTATTTTATAACATACCTGTTTAACACAATAAGTCGAAGATAGTTGATCAACCTGACTTGAATGATCCCGCTTCTTTAACTTTTTTCCATCACTCATATGGGAGACAACTCTTATTAAATGCCTGATACTATAATCTTAGATGGAAAACGATTCAAGAAAATCGGATTTTATGTATCTTTGACATCAATATGCCAGTATTGTTCTTATTTGTGTGATTACTAATCTTGCATGGATGGATGGATCGGGTGGTTGAATGAATGCTTGGAGAGAGAGAGAGAGAGAGAGAGAGAGAGGAGAGAGAGAGAGAGAGAGTCTACGTAACTAGTTAAATCTACCAGGATAAGTAGTTGCAACAACTTTTACTATCGTTTCTGAAAATCAACTAGCCAAACTAGTTGACTCAACTAGTTAAGATTTTTGGTGTATAATAAAGCGTAAATTACCAGATATCTGGGAATGAGATCAGGAGGAATGGTAAGAATATCCTGCTCCCCATGCGGCAAATGTCATAATTCAATGAAATGTATGTGCGCGTACAATGATTTTTTTTTTCAAATCTTAAGGTAAAGGTTAAGTAAATGATGGTCCCACATCTTTTTTTTTTTTTTTTTTTTTTTTTTTTAAATTATGCATGCTACTTTATTTTAAGACATAATCAAACCCCCGACATACAAAAGTAATATATATACGTTTTCAGAGACTTTTTTTTTTTTTTTTATAAAACTGGTATCAAAAATGCAAAATAAAACCAAGCAAAATTATATCTCGCTGAGGTTTACTTCAGGCGCTCTGGCATAATGTGTGACTGAATATGGGTGCGACGTCACATCGCACATCGCACATCGCACGATGTGGGGGCATTTACTTAACCTTTGCGTTAGTATAACATATCTAAATAACATATCTAACTTTCAAACACATGTTTTTTTTATTGTGCAGAAAGTAAAGAAAAACATTCTACAAATTAAAATACAAATTAAGGCAGTTAATGGAGAAAGAAAACGTCGGAAGTATGACGACAGTGACTTAAAATCTGCAATCAACTCAGTAAAAGAGAAGACTCTGTCAATACGAGAAGCTTCCAAGTTATATAAAATACCTAAATCAACTATTCAAGATTGCCTGGCACAAAACAGATCCGAAACAAAAGCACCAGGTCGACAAAACTCATTAAATCATACTCAGGAAACATCGTTGGTAAATTATATAAATTACATGTCCAAAGAGGATTTCCACTCAGTCTCAAAACAATGAAATATTACGTAGGTGCCATTGTTCAGAAGAATAACAAAATTAGAGTCAATTTCAAACATCGTGAGCCATCTAATGAGTGGTGCAAAATTTTTGAAGAAGCATAATCTTAGTCTGCGTACACCGGAAGAGCTATCGTTGGCACACACATATGTCACTGAGAAAATAGTTAGCGAATATTTTAACCTACTGAAGCAAACGATAACCAATCTGAATATTGAGGACAAGCCGTCACAAATATATAACATGGATGAAATTGGCTGGGGCCCTGGCAATAAGAAAAGAAGGAAAGTCATCGTGCAGAAGGGGGTAGCCCATCCAATACAACAGCAGAGTTTGATTGTAGATCATATCTCAGCATTGATCTGTGGTAATGCCGAGGGTTAGACTCATTCCTCCTTCCATAATATTTAAGAATCTTTACCACTTAAGCCTTGATGATGCACCTGAAAAACTGGTCCATATCATGACATATGTAGCTACCACTAACGCATTTAGCTCAAAAGAGGTATTTGCCGAGTGGATGAAAAATGCTTTCATCCCCAACTGTGGAAGGGCAAGGCCAGTATTGTGCTTCTTGATAATTCTATAACACACTTTTCTATAGAAGCTATAGAACTAGCTGTCGAAAATCAAATAGAACTAATGGGGTTTCCTCCAAACTGCACTCCATGGGCTCAACCAATGGACCAGATATTTCAGCATTTACGGCAGGCAGTCGAGGAGGTTGCTATTGCACTGCGAATGGTAAACACTAATAGCACATTGTCAAAGAACAATTTTTCGCTTGTGCTGAAATATGCTTTGCCAAGAGGTCTAACAAAAAGTAGAGTCAGCGGTGCCTTTAAATCATGTGGTATTTTTCCATTCAATCCATCAGCCATTGACAGGTCTTACATATCAGTTCTCGATCCCATAATTCAAATGCCAAACTATGATAATTCACCGTTGCCTAACGAACAAAATGAAGAAAACACTGATGAACTGAACGATAATTACGATGAACTGCATACAACAACATTAGCCAATGGCGGAACTGTTGAAAATGTGTTTGGTACTCAAAATGAAACCACGTATTATTACCCGACGACAAAGTTCTTGAAAAGTCAGATGGTAGAGAGAATGAACTCATCGCTGAACAATCAACACCCTCCTCATCCTTCTCATATTGTGGTAATTATTTTTTCTCACACTTAGACATTGGTTATCAAAGTTAAAATCTATCCATTATTTTCACGTTATTTCATATCATCATAAGTCTATTAACCCATAAACTATTAACTACTTAATATACTTATGATATCATACATTACGATAATCTAGTGGGGAGCCAGATTAATATTACTGTCGTGGCACGCAAAATTGGAACGACTGTCATACCTTTTGTCGCATTTCCGTGTTTTGTCGCTCTTTCATTTGTTGATCATGTGCAACTTTTATGGACCTTCAATAAAACATTCTGCGCATGGATAGGACTTGTAATACGAAGGTCGTCGGTTCGAATTCCAAATGAGGGAAAAACTACTTTTTATTTAAATATAAAAAACAAATTATGAAAAATAGAATGCAAAATAATATTCCTGACAAACAAATAAAGTTTAACGCACGAGTGAAGGTGGACTGGTGCAGTTTCAACTTGAAACACCCGCTGTAAGAGATGGTTACAAACCTGGCGAAAACAAGAGTCATCGTGAAATGAGGACAACATTGTGGTACCTGTGTACTTTTACAGTTGAAAAGGTGATAATTTTGTTAATTGTTTATGTTTATGCATATTGTATGGTGGCATATTTCTGCCATCTACTTGTCAGTTGACAAGATAGCGAAATTCAATATTTTGTCGACTTATCAGATAATTATGTCGACTTGTCAGAAAATTATATTGACTTCTCAGATAAATATGTCGACTTCCAAAATAAAAATTATCAATACCTGACACGTCGACTTAATTATCTGACAAGTCGATATAGTTACCTGACATAAATCTCTTATAAGGCGAAAAAAATTATCTGACAAGTCGACTTGAATTTTGGTATCTTGACAACTAATAATATGCCGTCATGATGCAGCTATTCGGGGTCGTATATTTTTTATGTTGACAGGTAACACTACCGGCAGTGGTGATAATTAATGTGTCATTCATAGACAGAGAAACACAAACAGACCCCTTACAACCCTCTTGTTTCTATGGGACTGATAGACGAAGGAGTCGCAGATATATTAAGGGCGCCAAGTGTTAAACAAGAAGAAAAGAAAGAAATCTCAAAAGCCCAATTATTAACAGGTGACACACACACAACACACACACACACACACACAACACACACAGAGAGAGAGAGAGAGAGATGAGGAGAGAGAGGAGAGAGAGAGAGGAGAGAGAGAGAGAGAGAGAGACGAGAGAGAGAGAGAGAGAGTAAATGTTAACTAAGCATTTTAAGTTAGTCCCAATGTCTGGAAACTTGTTTAAACAAATACAAAACCTAATATTTGAAAGTCAAAACTCTGATTTTTCTTTATGTGAATATATTTTATTTCTTATTTCTTTTGATTTGGTTGTTACCTTTCAAATTCATCTAACTTTTCATTCATGCAGGTGCAGAGTATCGAAGAGAAATTGAAAAACAACAAGAAGAGCAAAGAACCCTTCAGCTTGAAAAGGAAAGGAAAAGAGAATTGGCAGCCAAAAAAACGAGAAGAGACACAAAGAAAGAAAGAAGAGGCAAAGCGGAAGCGAGAGAGAGAGAAAGCACTAGCAGAAAAACTACGGGAAGAAAAATCCAAAACGAAGAAAGTAAAACAAAATAAAAAGTCTTGTTCTGAAAAGCAAGAATCTGAACAGATTCTTCAGAACATCCAGATAATGATGTGGTGCAATTGTTCCCTATCAAAACTAAAGATAACACTCTTGAGTACATATCTTTAGATAGTGTAAGTCCTCTCAGGTGTGTATGATAGAAGAAGTATTTAGGGTAGACGGAGATATCTGCGTTTCTTGTTATACATGTAATAGATGGTTTCACTATATGTGTCTACCGGAATTTATATGTAGGCAGATTGATTCTGGATATATGTTAATATGTAACATTTGCAGCAACGGCGACGAGGAATAGTCTCTTTCTCAGTTTCTAGCTCTTTAGATTTTACATACGGAGGAGAGATTGACGGATACTGTACGGTTTAGTATCATTTAATTGTATAAAATGTGATAATTACGAACTTGAAATAAATACACTGGACTTTAATTTTTTTTACAAATAGCTGAATATACATAATTGAAAAGATTTTTAAAAATTCTTTGTTGAGATGAATTTATGGTGTGTAGTAATAAAACAATTTCTTGTTGACTATGCTTTTTGTTAACAACTGGTGATTTTGCAGCTCTTTAGGATGAAACCGGAAAACATGTCCTGGATATTCTGCAGCATTAGTCATTTTGCAGTTCTTTTTGGAGGAAACTTGCAAACATATAACATGCCTTCTTGCAACGCAGAAAAATGAGATGCGATTGGTTGGTTGACTGCACAATGTTTACGTCGAATTGGCAATTTTTCGGCCATGTGCGAAGAGATAAATTTTCCCTAATCTCGAAGATTAAACTACTAGTATTTACAGTTAATGAGGTGCGTGAATGCGTGTGGGTATTTTTGATCTGCCTTGTACTAGTGGTCACTTATGACGACTTTTAGTGCTAGTTTAACACTGCCTGCATGTCACATTATACTGACACCGAACAGACCAGTAAGGACCAACGGTAAGGAAACCCCGTCCAACATGTGGTTGGTCCGACCGGGAGTCACCCGCAGCGGTGAGAACCTTAGATTTGTAGGCGAAAGCCATAACCACTCGGTCCACCACGGTTGCCTGAGATATGGCATAGCATTACAAAGAGAAAAAGAACAATACTAGATCTACTGTAGGAAAAAAAATTTAAAAAACCAGGAATAGTTAATTTTTACAAATCTCCGCTATTTTGATTGGCTGTAAAGTTCGGTTCAATTTTCAATGAACCGAATTCACGAGACCACGCCTTCTTTTGACGTCATTGACAACGTCATATTCATCCTCGCTACTGTTATTTAAAAAGTGTTAAAATTATTGTATTAATATTACAAATAGTTAAATAATTTTATTCCGAATTTAATTATAAGTATTTTATTCGGTTCATTTAGAAATACACCGAATGGACGCTGCGCGTATTACACAGTGTGCACAGCGTCCATTCAGTTTATTTCTAAATGAATGAATAAAAATAAGAATCAATGCCAAAATGACTGAAACTAGTTTTGATAAAACTGACAGTAAGTTGCTAAATAAATAGTCTGTTAATTCTAATTTGCCCCTTACTTGATCCTCACGGTTTGTCGGTCTTAGTGTCACTGATGAGGAATGATTTCCGAAATGTGCACATATGGCACATCAAAATTTAGCAGGTATTTGTTATATATTTACAACACTGTGCGGACGTGATTGAAGACACTAAAAAAAACTTCGTCTTATCTTTTATTGTTTTTGTTATAATTATTAATGATTTTGCGTTTCTGTGGAAAATATTAATAATATTCATGAGGTCTTGATGTTGTAATGTCAATTCATAATGCATTTGTATGCATTTAAATCTTTCTTTTCACACGATAGAAAATTGTTCTGTAGCTGTCCGGTATATGTTGGCGGTGTCAAAGGCTTACAAACTATTACCGGACAGTAGAAATATCAACAGAAAGTCATTATTATTTGTTTTTTACCACAAATAAATACATCAGAAGATTCATCGTGCTTCCCTCTTTCCTTTGATGCTACTTTCATTGCCCAGTGTTGATGTTAACAGAATTTTTGCAATAAATAGCGAAAAAAAACCGTCCGGTAATAGTTGTTTTACTCTAACATGTACAAAATTATACAAAATTTTACCAAGAGAAAAAAAGATTGACGAATAGTTAGTAGTTGACCTCTTGACCTCAAACACATTAATGCTGCAGTTTATTAGGAAAATTATTGGAAAAAAATTGACAATGTGATTGAATGCTAGGAGCATGAAATAATATCTAAAAAGGAACAAATAATTAAGATGATTTTCTAAAAATATGAAATCGCTAGACTGAACTAACTCGCGGAACATTATCTAAAAGGGTCGGGGTAAATTTAATACATAATTGAATTGGTTCCCTGTCAATAAAATGTTTTTAAACATTTAGCAGATGGAACATCAAACAAGCTAGGAGTAATTCTGTTAGGAGGTTAATCAAATAACCAATGCTCATTGGTTATCAAATTAATGAAATAAATTCAATAACAGATTCCCATTGGTTATTAAATTAACAGTTGCATATTTCGAAATATTTGTCAAAGCAAGTTTGAAACCACAGTTAAAGAAAGTGAAAACAGTAGATGCAAAACTGTACAACAGCACACACATAAACAAACTTCTACATTTTTGTCAAAAGGATCATTCTGAACAAGTACCAAATAGCATACATAAAAAATAAAATTGTATGGGGAGTTAAAAAGGCCTTCAAGTTACTTTTGCAGAAAGAGTCGCGTTGAGTAATGGTGTTTTAACGTCCCAGTCAAGAATATTTCACTTATATCAAGATGTCGTTAGCTATAGGCCAAAGTGCGGAAATTTTGCATGTGCATTGCGCTGATGGCATTATACAGCGACTTCTTTATCATGCCACAGTTACTGTGACATGGGACCTTCTTTATTTTAAGTTCCCATCTGAAAGAACCGTGACTTTCATTTCGTAATGCCGAGTGCTTGGTGAAAGAACAATCACTACCCACTTTAAAGTCTTGGTTCAGTCCTTGTCAGGGTTCTTACCTTTTGCAAAAAGACAAACAATCTAGAATATACTATTAACCAGAAAATTTTATTTTATCATCTGTTATTTCATTTGCATTTGCATTGACCATCATGAGTGTTAGAAATAGCAACCACCTCTACAGTCTGAGGCTGGTAACTTTTCAAAAAGCTGTTTCCTTTTATGATTGTCTCCTATATGCCAGAAATGGAAATGTTAAAACCACAATAGGAAATGTTAATACTATCAACTATTGAATATTGGCTGAAAATTTCAACTTCTTTTAAACACTGCCACAATAGGAAATGTTAAAGCTATCAGCCATTAAAGATTGGTTGAAAATTTCAACTTATTTTAAACACTGCCACAACAGGAAATGTTAAAGCTATCAGCCATTAAAGATTATGGTTGAAAATTTCAACTAATTTCAAACACTGCCTTCATCCTACAACATGAAACATTAAAGTATGTGAATGACTTGAAATAACAATTCTTGCGAAAAATTAAATAGATGTAAAAAGTTCTAAATTTACAGTACTGAAATGATTTTTCTCCAGATTATTCAACAAATCACTTTTGCATTCTGTAATGTACTGTCATTCCTTCTTCTGTTCAACAACAACAACAACAACAACAAAAGAGGTGGTCAGGCATTTTGCAGTATATTCAGTTTACCCTACGATGCCCAACCATGGCATCATCAAACATGTCATTATTTTTGGCCAAAAAAAAAAGAAAAGAAGAAAAGAACAGAGAGAAAGAAAAAAAGAAAGAAAGAAAGAAAGAGAACTGTAAGATATTGTTTTGTTAAAGGCAATACACGTATGTACTATTACTTTTCAATTTACAAAAACTAAATCAAATTCTAAAATAACACTGTGACATTTGTTTATTTGGTTGTCATAGAAACATTACAAGAGAAAAGTATTTTTGGATTAATATGTTGCTAATAAACTAGAAAACAAAAATATAGAAAAATATTGAAAGATATATAGATCTATTTTCCAATAATCACGACTTGTAACTCTAGTTGTATTATGATACTATTAGTATTGGAAACATGTAAATAAATACATACCATATATACTTATGGATGACTTTTGTGTCAGTAATAAATCTTTAGCTATGAACAAGAATTCCATGGATTTAAATGTCTCGTCTGGTTAATTTTTGACCAAGTAGAATACATTAATTTAACATAAATATTTTGACATGCCACCACTGCCGCCATCATCGACACCAGAAAAGTAACACCTAAGTCTCACCTTATGGCAATGCCAGGCGCACAAAAGCTGTAAAAAAGGCTGATGCAATTTTACACAATACTTCACTCACTCATTTATTCACTTTTTTCATTTACTCACTTCACTCACTAACTTGCCTATTACATCTCAACTCTAGTTGCATTAACCACTAGTCAGTAGCTCAGTTGGTAGAGTGCTTGCTTTGTATCTGGAAGGTCAGGGTCCTAATCCTAACCCTGGTCAGGTCTTACTAAGACTGAAGACTGGAAAATCATAAGGTAGTGACTGGTTTTTTTCACCAAGCACTCTGCATTTAGAAATAAAAAAATCCAATCACACTGTATAAGTCAAAATTTCAGCAACTTCATCTTTAGCTGGTGACGTCTTAATAAAAGTAAAATATTCTTGACTGGGACGGAAAACCCCAATCAATCAATGAATCAATCTAGTCTTATTTTGATACTCTTTAATAAAAAACACAGGTACACATATATGTATATACAGTCTAACTTGTGTTAGCGGCCACTTGTATAAAGCGGCCACTTGTCTATAACGGCCATATCTTATTCCCCCCGACGAATTTTGTTCTTTATTTCACCTCTATATAGCGGTCACTGTCTTATGCGGCCAGCGGCCACCATTTTTCCGACCCCAAGCTTCAACAGAACTGTCTATAGCGGCCATTTGCAAAGTTTACGAAACTTCGTCAGTTTCCGGAAATTTCCGGAACCAGTCGACATAAAACAAAAATCCCATAATGCAACATTGCTTATATGTATCTAAGCGGCCATATTGAGTAATGCTTACATCCCGATAAGACATTGACATTTTTTAAATTTTATAACATGCAGTAATATTTGATGTTTTTTTTCTTTATGTCATAGTAAACGGAATGCATTGACTTTAGAACAGCGAGTAGAATTGTTTAATAAATCTGAAAATACTAGGAAGTTACGGTGTTGGACGAACCCAAATCAAAGCTGTGTTATTAGAATATGAAGCAAATGTATATTTGGAAATAAACCGTTTGTGCCGTTCTACCGCTAAAGGACATTAATTTCGTTAGTTTGGAAATCGTACCACGATGCGATATCAAGTCATTCCGGCAACGATATGTTTTTTGCACCAATTTAAATTCAATTCGGCACTGACTACGATTAAATTCGGCACCAGAAAAAAAAAATTATTAGCTTATTTATTTTATGTTTGTGTACGATTTTTATATTAAAAATTAATAGTTATTTTTAATAAAGATATGTAAACAGTAAATTTGACAGTTACATATGACACAGAAAATCACTGCTTTGATCACTAAACTGTGTAATTCATTATGTAACAAACAACCTCCTTTGATGTCTGAATTAGCAAGAGTGTGATATGGTTCTGAAGTGACCTAATTATGTTTGTATAGGTGTAAGGAAGCATGATAAGAATAATACTTCACTATGCAATGCAACACCCCTACAACTAGCAAAAAAAAAAAAAAAAAAAAAAGAGAGAGAGAGAGAGCGAATGGATCATTTAGACATATTAATGTTACCAGGCTGGTGTGGTGCAAAGGATTTGTAAATTCCTGAAAATGTTGAATGAATTGATGTTACAAAAATGTTTTTCTTTTTTGGTTAATCTCAAGTTATAAAAGAAACAATTTCTAACAATATGGTTAGCTATATTCAGTTTAATTTAGGTACTAAAATGAATAAAAAAAAAAAGAACGGTTCAGATAATTTTTGATGATCCTTGATCAGAGAGAACTTGTCTATAAAGGCCACCTGTCTATAAAGTCCACTTTGGCCGCATCCCTTGAGTGGCCTTTATAGACAGGTTTCACTGTACCACATATACGTATGCATTACTTTTATGTTGGTAATAAATCTCAACTAATAGCTGTAAAAGGCTGGTGCAATTTACACACTCTTTTCTTATTATTCACTTCCTCTACTAACTACCTCATTAATACATGTAATTTAATATTTTTATGAGCTCACTTTACTCATTACTTCCTCACCAACTCACCTTCTCACTCACTTTTTCATTTACTCACTTCTCACTCCTCACTCACTCACTTACTACTCACTTCCTCAATACTAGCTCACTGACCTTCTAACTGATGTCACTACTCACCAAATCATATGATTAATGAAACCTGGTTATTAACACACAGATATAAAAAAGTAACACTTATCTGAAGACGGCAAAAACCACCACACCACCTTCACCATTCCCAACCTGATAGAGTTGAGTAATGGTGTTTTACATCCCAGTCAAGAATATTTCAATTATATTGAGACATTGCCAGCTATAGGCGAAAGTGCAGAAATTTTGACTGTGCATTGCGCTGATGGTATTATACAGCAGGGTTCTTTATCGTGCCAAGCCTACTGGAAACAGGACCTCATTTATTTGAAGTTCCCATCCGAAAGAACCGTGACTTTCATTTCGTAATGCCGAGTGCTTGGAGAAAGAACAGACACTACTCACTTTCAAGTCTTCCCAACCTGATAGAATATTACTGATTTGACCAAGTTTGTTTAAACACACTGAATCTTTATTATGCATAACAGCACACATTACATCTTTTTTGAACGATTAATTCTTGTAAAGTAAGTTCTCACTTTGTAAGCTTTAACCATAGCCGAGTTTTTATTCAGGTGTTTCAAGTTTTTATTCAGGTGTTTCAAGTATTTCAAGTTTTTATTCAGGTGTTTCAAGTTTTTATTCAGAGTTTTTATTCAGGTGTTTCGAGTTTTTATTCAGGTGTTTCAAGTTTTTATTCAGGTGTTTCGAGTTTTTATTCAGATGTTTTGAGTTTTTATTTAGGTATTTCAATGCTCTCCACCATATAAGATTTGATTTGATTTAATGGAGGTTTTATGTCAAGAATATTTCACTTATATCAAGATGTCACCAGCTATAGGTAAAGAAATTTTTACCTTTGCAGTACACTAAGGGCAATATGCAGGGAGGGTTCTTTAGCGTGCCACCCTGTCATGACAAAGGGTATCAGTTTTTTAAGTCTCCTCTAAAGGACTCCATCACTTTCATTTCTAAATGCCAAGTGCTTGGCAAAAGAACAGTCCCTAACAATTTTCAAGTCTTGTTGAGACCCGGTCAGGGTTCAAACACAGACTTTTCACATACTGTATAACGAGAAACATTCACGATGTATTAATATTCGCGATTTTCGTGGTGAAGTCTCAACTGCAAAAGTTAATACACCGCTAAGTTTTCTACATGTTAAGAAAAATATTAAAGATCTTATGTAATGTGCTTACCTACAAATTTAAGTCCTAAATCCGTAAAATTACGTTTGTCGCCTATACTTGACCAATCTTAAGCAAATTAAGCATTAAAATAATTATTAATTATTATTAAAACTGATGAATAAAATAGTAAATATCACATTATATACATAAATACAAATCCATATCTGATAAAAACAGACGCACAGTAGATAAAATCCAGCAGTCACTATAAAAAACGGCGAAATGGAATTAGGTCTTAATCTAGTTTCTACAACTTAACGGAGCACCATTAGAAAATAAACAACTCACTACTACTCAGAGGACATAAACATTATGTAGTTGATCAAATCTGTATTACACTTATATCTATAGGCTACTAAATTGAAAGTTATCTCCCTTGCACAAGCTCGTCGACCATGAAAGTAAATCCACACGAACATTTTTCTGAATGTAAAACCGCGAAAGTTTCTACCCATGAATTTTTCTCGTTATACAATAAATCACCAGCACTCTACAAACTGAGCTACCATGCAACTAGTGGTCCACCATATAAGAACAAACAATGTTAAATTTCAAGAAACTTGACCAGGCTATTAAAAAATATTATTTGACTCCACAACTGATCAAGAGGTAATAACTCTTGAAACAAGGTTTTGTGGCCCCTTTCCGATTAACACATACTTCACCTCAAGTTAATATGATTTTTATGGAGTAAGCTTTCAGTCCCCGAATTAACTTCTGCAAGAACTCTGCTTTTGTGCACTTAACAAATCCATGCAAGTATCTTAAAGCAATGAAAAATACATCAATTAATTTGGTTTTCATGGGTGAAAAATATTATTAGCAATCTATTCTACTTCCCATGGATGATTAAAAAAAAACAACTGCTACCAAAGAATTTAAAAACAAAAAAAAAAAAAAACAAAAAAAAAAAAAAAAAAAAAAAAAAAAAAACCCTGAACAATTTCTTGATTCATCGAATCAGACAAATTATGGAAATTCGAATTAGACAGAAATTCTTACAAATTCAAATGCAATTTTCGAGTTTTCACCAAGCATAAAACAAAAACATTCTTGAGATCTAAATCATATTCATTTTTTTTTTTTTTTTCAGTTTTAATGGAAGTCTGGATAATGATAGTCGAGAGTCTCTAACTAGCTGAAATCCTCCAAGGATATGACTTTATCTCCACTAATGAACCAACAGACTGATTTAACTTGTCACATGTAAAATTCAATGCAGTATGTGTTTTCTAAATACTGTAAAATAATTAAGGTTGTAGTGACAACATTGTAGATTGTTTTGGGTTTGTTTTTTTTTAAAATGTCAAGTCTAATTGACTCGCTCAAAAATGTGATGACTTTAAAGGATGAGTGGTCCAAAGCACTCTAGGGATAACAGTGCCCCTCACCAACTAGATTCCAATCCAACTGGGGTAGAAAAAAGTAGTAGGAAAAGATGGGGTAGGAAAAGTGTGTCTGTTTCTCCAGGTATTCTGGTCTCCTCAACCATCCCAAAGCCTACTGCCTCAGTATAAATAAAAATGTGTGACTGGGGTGTAAAACACCATTGCATATCTTAACTAAAAAAAGTGATGTAATTATAAAGCAGTGATCTAGTCATCAACAGCTAAATTTCTCCAGTTTGTTGAGAGTGGAGTGGAATAATGGTGTTTTACGGCCCAGTCAAGATTCTTTCACTTATTTTGAGGCAGTCAGTTCTGGGATGATGGAAACCGAAGTGCCCGCAGAAAACCACCGACCTTAGGCAAGTGAACTGACAAACTTTCTCACACTAGGTCCAGTTTATTGGGGTTTTTCTTTATTACAAAATGTCTTATTTTGACAACAAGGCAATCTTGGATATTTTGTTCACCTGAATGGATTGGGTTAATGGTGTAATATGACCAAGTCAAGATTCTTTTACTTAGATCCAGGAAGTTAGTTACGGGATGGTTGAGGAAACTGGAGTGCCCAGAGAAAAGCAACCAACCTTCAGCAAGGGAACTGAAACACTTCCTAAAACTAGGATCTGCCTGTCAGTAGGATTCAAACCTAGATGGTTAGAGATGCTGAAATCTGAAAGCTTGTCCTTTAAACCACTAGGCCACCATTATTTTACTTGAGAGAAGGTGAATGGTCTAAGTTCAGATAATAGGATCATAGCTCCTTCTCACTGCTTAGAGGATAATCCGAGTCATGCACAATCTTAAATGAGAAATTTTGTTAGTTCACTTGCTGAAGATAAATAGAGTTTTTCCAGCCAATCCAGTTTCCTCCACCATCTAAATCAAAGGGTTTTGGTCAAGGTATAAAACAACCACTTCAGTAGCTCAGTTGGTAGAGTACTCGCTCTGTAAGTGGGAGGTTGTGGGTTTGAACCCTGACCATGTCTTAACCAAGACTTGAAAGTGGGTAGTTACTGTTCTTTCACCATGCTCTCCGCATTACGAAATGAAAGTCACGATTCTTTCGGATGGGAACTTAAAATAAAAGAGATTCCATGTCACAGCAGGTGTAGCACAATAAAGAACCCTGCTGTATAATGCCATCAGCCTATGTCTCAATATAAGTGAAATATTCTTGACTAGGATGTTAAACACCATTACTCAACTCAACTTGGGGTATAAAATACATTTATCTCATTCAAATTTCTGTCTTGTTTGATACATTATCAATGGCAAAATAATTGCATTTATTCCCATCTAAAGGAGGCCCTCAAAACTTGAATGGCCATTCATTAAGTGGAAAATTTCACTCAACCACAACAATATTGACCAAACAATAACTTGTATTTGCACACTGTGCAGCAAAACCTAGCCCAAAATCAAGTGTATAGAAAAAAAATTTAATTTTACCTTTTTCACGCATTATGATTGCCTTAACAGTTACGAGTTATTTCCTCATAGACCACAGTAGGAACTAGTTTTTTTTTAAAAACAATGGTGGAATAAATTCATGTGCACATTTCATTGTTGTTCAAATTGAACTAATTTGTTTGATAAACATTAAATATTTTACATTTGACTTTTTTAAAGCATTCTTTAGCTGGATTTGGAGTCATATAATTTTGCAACTTTAGATTCATTATTTTTCAATTGTTTGGCTTATGTTTTTTATCTATCAAACTTTTCGGCCCCTAGTGTCACTGATGAGGAATAATTTTCTGAAATGTGCACATATGGCACATAAAAATTTAGCCGGTATTTGTTATATATTAATGATGAAATTTAATTATTAGCATTGTCTTTAATTGTCTTTAATTTTTGTTCAGTCTTTTGAAAAATAACTTGAAGACTGTGCACTTTTTTGCTATCCCAGTTTTAAGAGCAATTACTATAGTCAACAAGGAAGCAGACTATTCAGAGTTGAGAGGAATATTTCACCATGGCATCATGCCACAAACATTGTTTTAAAAGCAGTCATTATAGCTGGGAAAATTGGTCAACAAGGAAGCAGGGTATTTGGATTGGTATGATGGTGTTTAATGCTCCGGCCAAGATTCTTTCACTTATATCAAGGGGTCAGTTCTGAAGGAAACCAGAGTACCTGGAAACAACCACCGACCTTCGGCTTCTGAACTGACAAACTATCTAGCTCTAGTATCTGCCAAAGTTGGCAGAGTATTTATAGATCTTCATAACATTTACACTTTGAACATCTAGATTTTTTAAAAGGGTACATAGACTTGAATAAAATGTGATTCTGACAATGATATATAATGTGATTCTGACAATGATATATAATGTGATTCTGACAATGATATATACAGAGTTACAAAAGTTGATTTTTTTTTTTTTTTTTTTTTTTTTTTGCTATTTCGACCATTTCATGCAAATTTTTTTTTTTTTTTTTTTTTTTTGCTATTTCGACCATTTCATGCAAATTGTAAGATGTCAATAGGGTCTTTTGGCTAACAGTCTAAAATACAAGCTTTTGGATTATACCACCTTTAATTGTTCAGGCTCAAATCTCTTATTGTCAAATTTTAGTGTTATGAGGTATGGCACTTTGCTTGCTATGTTTAATGCTTTTGTCCAACCACTCAATTATTCTCTTCTATCAATAAACAAAAGGAATCTTAACTGGGAAGTAAAACACTGTTCCATTCTGATCCAGAGATGATTATTTTTCTTCTCTGCTGTTAATTTCATGATAAATAAATAAATAAATAAATAAATAAATAAATAAATAAATAAATAAATAAATAAAAATTTGTTAAATCTTTTATGATAATGGCAAATCCATAACAGCTAGCATCTCTAAATGCATTTTTAAAGATCATTTATCTATATATTTTTTTCATTCTAAGACACCATCAAACTCTTTGTACTGATAACAAAATATAATCTCTGAATTGTTGTACAAACAAGTAAATTGTGAAAATTCTATACAAATTTTAAGTTAATGTGTCATGTGATAAAATTCCATGGAAAGTGTCCAAGTTGAAATATTTACAATGATAAATAACTGACTATCATGGAAAAAATGACTTTATTAAAAATATTTCACAGAAAATTGGAAAAATACAATGCTCTCTAGATTATTTAATGTTCATGCTACATATAAATCAAGCGGAGTGATTAACTGACTTAATGATTAATATATTAAATGAGTGAATGATTGTTTGATTTATTGATTGAATGAATGAATGATTAAATGAATGAATAAATTGATTGGTTAATTGATTGATTGTTTATGATTAAGTAGTTGAATTGATTGAATGGGGTTTTATGTCCAAAGTACCGGTACATATTTTTGATATTGAGACATGACCAGCAATAGATAAAGTAGCAGAAATTTTGATAAATAAAGTGTGCCCAGGGCAATGAGCAATGAGTGGAGTAGGGTACCCAGTCAAGATTCTTTCACTTAAATCAAGGCGGTCAGTTCTGGGATGGTGGAGGAAACTGGAGTTCCGGAGAAAACCTGCGGTCTTCAGCAAGTGAACTGATAAACTTTCTCACACTAGGATCTGTCCGAAGTGGGATTCGAACCTAGGGGGTGAGAGGCACTGTGATCTGTAAGCCCACACTTTAGACCAACGAGGCCCACAATATGCAATGAGGGTTCTATTAGAATGCCAGAGTTTCCTACAGATAATTAGTTTTTATGGTTTAAACTAAAGGACTCATGACTTTCTTTTCTAAATGCCTAATGTTTGTTTTAAAAAAAAGTCACAATCTTTTCAATTCTAAGTTAGATCATGTAGGTTGTCAAGGGTTCAAACTCAAAACCTTGCACACATTAAAGCAACCACCCTTCTGTCTGAACTACTGTACTGGTAGTAGTAAATATTGAAAGAGAAGTAAGTAAAAATCACTAAAAACTTGTTATTTTGTACGGAAATAAGATAAGATAAGATAAGTTGGCATCATGTACTAAAAGAGAAGTGGAGTGGAGTAATGTGTTTTATGCCCCAGTCAAGATTTTTTCACTTATTTGGAGGCTATCAGTTCTGGGATGGTGGAGGAAAAGGGAGTGCACAAAGAAAACCACTGACTTTTATGAAGCCAACTGACAAACTTTCTCACACTAGAATCTGTAAACTAAAAGAGGCCTTGATCGCCAAGTGGTCTAAATAAAGCACACTCTTATTAAACACAATGCCTCCTACCGACTTGGGTTGAAATCCTGCTCTGAACGATCTTAGTGTTAGAGTAGAGTAATGGTGTTTAACGTCCCAGTCAAGAATATTTCACTTATATCGAGACGTCGCCAACAATAGGCAAAAGTGCAGAAATTTTGCCTGTGCGTTGCACTGATGGCATTATACAGCAGGGTTCTTTATCGTGCCATGCCTGCCATGAAACAGGACCTCGTTTATTTTAAGTTCCCATCTGAAAGAACTGTGCCTTTCATTTCGTAATGCTGAGTGCTTGGCGAAAGAACAGTCACTACCCACTACCTGGGGTTCAAACCCAGGACCTTCCACTTACGGAGCGAGCACTCTACCAAGTGAGCTACCGCAGTCCCTTCCTAGTGTTAGAAACTTTGTCTGAGTTTGCTTGTCAAAGGTAGGTGGTTTTCTCCAATCACTCTGATTTCCTCCACTATCCCTGAACTGACCACATGATACAAGTGAAAGAATCTTAAATGGGGTGCAAAAAACAATTACTAGGCTCAATTCATAGACTAAAAGTTGGCTTTAACAATGCAAAAAGTTCCACAAAATAATCTGATGCAGTCTCTGATCAGGTCAATTATTATTATACCCATAACTCATGCTGATCACATGACATTACCAAAGGATCCTACAAAAAAAAAAAAATAAAATAGTCTAATGAGAGACAAACCAATATCAAATCTCCAGGTTACTTTTCCATCTTCATTGGAAACAAAAATACCATCTCACTTTTATACCAAGTTTGATTAAAATTCATCCATAAATGTAAAAGTTAAGACATAGACACTAAAAAGGTCAGTTGGTTGTTGTAAAGCTGTTTAACAATGCATCATCTATTTGAGATTACAACAAGGTTACTTACTCTTTGGATCAATCTAAAAACAAGTTTGTGTATGCAATTGACATGTACAAGTATGTATTAAGGCCTACCTTGTACTAGCACACACACACCAGGGTGGCAACTTTTTGTAAAGTGCTAGCTCATAGAGTCATTATGCCTCAGTTAAGCAAACTACTCCTCAAGTCAATTTTTCTGGCACTGGGTGAATAAGCCAATACTCTCCTTTTTGCTGACACCTGGCAAGGAGTTGAGGGTTGAGTTGAGTAATGGTGATTTACGTCCCTGTCAGGAGTATTTTACCTATATCGAGACATCACCAGCTATTAGCGAAAGTGCAGAAATTTTTCCTGTTCAATGTGCTGATGGCAATAAACAGCAAAGGTTCTTTATCATGCCAATGGGACCTCAATTATTTTAAGTTCCCATCCAAAAGAATCATGACTTTCACTCCATAATGCCGAGAGCTTGGTGAAAGAATAATCACTACCAATTTTCAAGTCTTGTTTAGACCCAGTTGGGGTTCGAACCTATGACCTCCCACTTACAGAGCAAGCACTCTTCCAACTGAGATACTACAGTGGTAAACTGGCAGTTAGACACTATATTTCAATGGATGGCTGGACAGATGAACAGGCAGATAGACAGACAAAAGAAAATGAGGCATCCTATTAACAAATAAATGTTAAATAAAGATTTATTTAATGTTTCAATAAATATTCTATTTGACATATGGCTAAATTAATTTCCCATAATACTCAAAAAATAACTTCAATTTTGTCATTAACCAGACAAGATAATATTGATTCCATTTTTCTCCACTTACTTTTTAACAGAAATAAGATAATGATCAGCAATATGTTTTTTTTAAATGTTATTATTATAATAATTATATTTTCATGTTTTATTTTTTTATTATTATTTTTTTTTTTTTTTGTTACAACAAAAAATGTCTGATTTGTAAAATATTAATAATATTTTCATGTATTTTTATTTTTAGCTATCTTTAAATTGACTCCTGCTAATGGATTTTCATATTTTTCTTTTATAAAAAAGTCTTTTTTTTTTTCTTTGGTAAAATAAAAGAATTCTTTGTGTAACAAGGAGATCAAGGCTTTTATGCTATCTGAAGATTGAAATTCTGCAGATAAAATATTGAATACAAGTCAGAACATACACCATTTTAATATCAATGAGCATATTAGGTTTCAATGCCATCATAGACATGTATTGTTTTTTTTTTCTTGCTTTTGAGTGTTTTAACAGATTTTCCATTGGGTTTTGTAAATAAATACAATAAAATGCTATATGTTCAAGAAATACAATACTGGCTTGATATAAAATCAGTTTCCATGACAACAATGATTTACTGTTTCCTTCTTTAAGAGAAAATTTTGCATTTATAGGCTTGGAAATAAAATGCCTTACTTGATAATTTTTCATTTTAGAACTCATTTCTCTCTCTCTCTCTCTCTCTCTCTCTCTCTCTCTCTCTCTCTCTCTCTCTCTCTCTCTCTCTGTTTATTTCATTCATAATGCTCTTTCTCTTACGCACACACACACAGAAAGAAAGAAAGAGAGAGAGAGAAATTTATGTCATTTACTTAAAAAAGTTGATTGCTTGACATATTGTTTAATGTCATATCAGCAATATCTCATGCAGGTATTCCCTGTGAGAGCATGTTTAATTAAATATCCAAGGATTAATCTAAGAAGAAATTAATTGGAATTTGTGTGGGTGTTTTATTGTCTGCCCTGTACTAGCTTTCACTGAAGGTATCTATAATGTGCTAGCCCACGGTCAGTACATAACAGACATTAGCAAATTACTCTCCTAATTAATTGATGACGTCAAGTGAACCAGTTAAGATTATTCTGTCTTCTTAAGGCTAAGTGCCAGAGCATCTTAAATTTTGAAGTCATATGCATGACCCAGTTCAAACCCATTACCTCCCACTCTCTAGCAGACTTTAAACTGCTGAATTTTTAAGGCAGAAAATGATAGATACTTGTTAATTGACAAATAATAATAATAATAATAATAATAATATTTATTATTATTATTATTATTATTATTATTATTATTATTATTATTATTATTATTATTATTATAAAAATAATAATAATAAAATCCAATGATGTAATTGATAGGAAAGTCATTTCTTCAAATCTGAATATCTAGGTCCCTATAATCAAAGACTAAAGCACCAAAAAGCAAAGGAAGGAAGAAAGGAAGGAAGGAATGAACGAAAGAATGTACGAATGTAATTTAATTAAGAAATAATAATTTCATTTATATTCATTCATTACAAAAATAAATAATTATTTATATTATTATTAGTAAGTTTTTATTAATAATATAATTATTATTATTATTATTATTATTATAAAAATAGATAAAAGAAAGAAATGAAGATTGAAAATCCCCTATTTTTGAGATTATCACAGTGACTAGCTGGCGTCCATTGTCACTGCTTCTTAAATCTGGACTAAAGAATTTTCCTAATTAAACAGGATTTTGTAGGTTGAGTTAGACAAAGATGCTGTGAAACTATTGATCATTTATTCCTTGTTATACAGACTTAATAAAATAGTTTGACATCAAGAAACCCGATATTTAGCAGTAACTCGGTCCATTTTTCCGGATTCTGATGTTATTACCTACAAACTAATGGAATGCCTTAGGTTTCCTGGTTTTGACATGCCATTAGGAATGTCTCGTCTTTTAACTTTGTTGGCGACAAATTTCAATGTAATTATTGCCTTAATGACCTATGGTACCTAATTATCTGACTAATAAATTGTCTTCTACTTGAAAATGGATAAATAATATCGCCATCCTTAATTGAGAATAGATAAAGACTAAAAGTGGAATCTCAGTGAATGATGGTATCCATGACGACCAAATGACACTTGTCAACAAAAATTTATCAATGAGTTTCTTCATGAAGAGAAAGAAATAAACATACTTTGTTTTTGAATATTTTGACCTTATTGCATTACAGTACAAACACAGTGGCAAATGGGGTTAATATTCTTTTCATTATGCATGTGTGTGTGTGTGTGAGGGAGGGAGTGGGGGAGTGGGGGAGGGGGAGGGGGGAGGGGGAGGGAGGTTGTTCTAGTTTCTAAAATTAAGCTATTAAAAACTATTATTTAGAAACTTATAATTAAAGAAAACTTGACTATATATATATATACATATTCTTTTTAATTTAAAAATAAAATTGAGTATATATTTAAGATATAAGTAGATAGAAAAACTATATTTTTCTGTGGGAAGGGAGACAACTCTGAATGCACTACCATCAATCTTATAATACCATCACTTGCTACTCAATACACAGACAATATTATATAAATGTATATGTAATATTGATTTTATATTAAAAAATATTTTTTCAGAATATGAAGATACAAATTTGGGAATCATGAATTTTTGTTAATATATATTTTTTTTAAAAACTTGGTAAAACTTGATATCCCATACTGAAATAAGTTATAACTAAGTTATAACTAAAGTATAACTTAGTTATAACTAGGGTTTGAGGTACAAAAAAGTTATAACTAAAATGTAACTTTTTTGGACTTTACCATTTTCATGTATAACTAAAATGTAACTTTTCTGGACTTTGCCATTTTCATGTATAACTAAAATGTAACTTTTTGGACTTTGTCATTTTCATGTATAACTAAAATGTAACTTTTTGGACTTTGTCATTTTCATGTATAACTAAAACGTAACTTTTCTGGACTTTGTCATTCTCATGTATAACTGATATGTAACTTTTTGGACTTAGCTATTCTCATGTATAACTAAAATATAACTTTTCTGGACTTAGTCATTTTGAATAATCACTAAAATGTGACTTTTTGGACTTTGCCATTTTCACGTATAACAAAAATGTAACTTTTCTGGACTTTGTCATTTTCATGTATAACTTAAATGTAACTTTTCTGGACTTAGCCATTTTCGTGCATATAACCAGTATAAATGTACAAGTTTTTGGGGTTAAATGGATGCTACTTGACACTGTTAAAAATTTCCCATATGCAAATCACTTACAACTACGCGCTATTAAGGTCAGACGATACATTCCCCAAATTTCTGTTTTGTACATCTTCATAATGTATGAATTTATACATAATTTTTATCACTCTCTGATTTCTAAACCCGTTTCCAATTGTTTTTAAAATTTTGAAACTCTAAAAATGTGATTATGTTTATTTCCTGTAACCTGACAGACCGACCCATTCAAATTTATCCCTGGGTGGATTTTTTTTCTGACAAATGGCAAAACTGCATTTGTTCACTCAGCTGATTCCATTTCTTTAAAGAAAAAATTAGCTTGTAGCTTAACTTGAAACATAAAATGTGTCAACCTATTTTACATTTACCTTAAATATAAAGAGTAATCATTATTTTCGGTTAACAACAATTTCCCCCTACAACTTTCTGAAGTTCATTTTCTACTGCTAGACAGCCATTTTGGGTGCCATGTTGGGTTCCACTGTAAATATAACACCTTGTAAATTCAGTTTGGGGATGCTTGGCCATTGATTAGCAAAAAAAAAAAAAAAAAAAAAAAATCCTGACCTAATGATCCTTGATTTTTTGGGGAATGTTACAATGTTAAAGGAAACAAACATATTTTTTTTTAAGCCTAAGAAATGCCATCCTCTGGTATCTCGCACAATTTTCTTGAGTAAACATATTAAAGAAGTATTTGTTCAATGACAAAGTCTTGGAAAAAAATTATATATTATTGAGGAATATGTCTTATCTGTCCTTAAAGAAAAGTTGAGGAAGACCATTCTTGGTATTTTTAACAAATAAACTGAAAATGTGCTCAAGAAATGACATTTTTTTTATTCAAACCCAATCCACATACACATGGTTCAAATTAAGGCTTTAAGGGCACAAATACATGTCACATTTATTTGTCAATTTAGAAATACAAACACAACATAAATCATTAGATAATGGTATATAAAGATGTTTTGATCAAAAAAAAAGTATTCTTAAATGTCATCATCTCACAGCAAAAGATCTTGAATGGTGACTCCAATAAGACCATTAAATGTTTTTATTCACCAAGTTCACACTTCACTCGCGTTCCACCCTGTTGGGAACTGTGGACACAAAACTAAGATTGTCACTCAAAGTTACACAAACGCACACATCCAAAATGTCCTGAACGAGAATTGCTTGCAGGTGTGACGGTGGTTTCAATTGAACCATGTGAGTGGTTGACGAACTGCGATGATGGTCAGTAACAGCATCGTCTTTGTCCATAATCCTCACCACAGCCACGAACAAATCACCACAGCCATCAACATTTACTTTAACAAAAGTCTCGACCCTTCCAAACGATACTTCTTTAAAACGTACAATTGCATTGTTTCTTCTAGTGGTTGACTTATATTCAAGGCATTGCACAACCTGTTGATGCACAAGCAATCGTTTAAAGAAGCATACAGATCTGTAGTGTCCTACTAAAGCCAAAAGTGCTGCTCGCTCCTCCAATTTCAACTCTCTGTAACTGTAGGCACCAATAACAGCAACTTTATCTGTAATAATTTCACTTGTGCAGTGTCCATTCCTATCCATCATTTTCTTGAACAGTTCTTGTTCACTACTGCCGAACTTCAAAGCCTGTGCTAAGGTTGGTAGTTGTTGATGGACACTGACAGCAAATGCGATTTGTGTTTCAATATGTTGTGTACCGTGGAACAGGCGTCTTAGTTGTCCGTTAAAGTCCTCAAAATAAAAACAAGATGAGCACCAAAGCGGTCCAAGGTCTTCAACTTTTTCTGTCAAGTGCAGCAGTAGGTGAACATTTGATGTCAATTGCCGATCACTGTATAAGACAGGAATGTTAATAACAAATTCCATAAGCATCCGTTTACAGTGCAGAAGGTCCTGTGTAGAAATCTTTTCTTGTAACAGCAAGAAGATGGAATAAACTAACAGAGAAAAATGATGATACTGGTCCTCTGGTAACAATCCAAATAAGCATGGTAGGCTGTAGTAGAGTAGAAAATTTTTCAATTCAGCAGCTTTAAAATGGGCAACATCTGCTAGAGTTCTTGGAAGTCTTGTAATGAAGCTTGGAGGTTTAATGGAGAGAAGACGCCGGTCCACTTCTGGCAGTTTGGACGAAATGCTGTAAATTTCGTTTTTGTGAGACTTGTCAAACCAAAGTGTCAATAACATCTTCATACAACCAAGAAGGACGCAATGCATGTAATCCACCGCCACTCCACGAACAATGTCAAAATTTGGCACATAAGAAAACCAGGTCAATCCTTTAACACCATTCACAGAGTTCATCAGGCGTTCTGCTTCTTCTCCATCTCTTGTGTGAGATGAGTGGGTACGCAGCAACGAGTGTCCATCTGGACTGTCCATAGCAAATGGATAGACAAGAGTATGGCCCCGTTCACTCGTCTGCACAGTTTCACCACGGACATAGCAATAGGGACATCCGTGGAAGCCGTTAAATTGAACCATGTTCATGAAGAGACATCTTGCTGGGGAGTCAAAAACACCATTAAGTAGGATGCTCCTTATCTTCTGATCATTAACTTCCAGTCCTGAAAAGAAGAATAATATTTTGCGATACTTCACATAATAGCAAAAGAATTGGTATTCAAAACATGCAATCAGGCAGTGAAAAAAAATTATTTGATATAAATTGCAGGCGAAAATAAAGTTTGAATACTTATGTTAATTGAAGATGTTGAATTACAGACTTTCCAGGTATCAATAATTATATATTTTCAAAGTAAAATTGGAAGCAGCAAATCCGTTTTTTTTTTTCCTGTTAATTGAAGATGTTGAATTACAGACTTTCCAAGTTTTAATAATTATATGATTTTCAAAGTAAAATTGGAAGCAGTAAATCCATATTTTTTTCTCAATCATTTAAAAGAAATTTCATTACAAATAGGATTGAATCCCTGTAATATACCTTCATGGTAAATCTCATGTAAACTCTCTGCAAAGGGTTTCAGGAATGTAGAAAAGTCTGGCTTAGAATATCCAAACCACATTCCAGCAAAAATTCTGTTGCTCCGGGTAAACCTGAAATAAATGTATTCATGTATTATAATATGAAACAAAATACATGCATTGTCATTTGTGTCTAATGACCACATATCACGTCTAGTAAGACCATATTTTACTTCATGTTAATTTAGTTTCACTGAGAAAAGTTATTGAATATCATAAATTAATATCAGGTAAATCAGTTAAAAAGTCTTTATCTTTACCTGATAACTTTTTACATACTAATGTGCATAAATTTAGAAAAAGTAACAGGGTTTGACATTAACTTGTTCATGTACTAGACCAGACAGGCTACTCATTTCTATATTTTTTACTCACCCTAACCATCAAATCACTAGTCCTGATAAAACATACAAATTTACTTATTCTAATATGCAATGTTAATGAAGTAAATATTTAAATCATACATGTATTAAAAGAGACACTGTCAATTCAATGGCTCACAGGCAATTGAGTCGGGTTCATCCGGACTTTTAAGCACGAGTATAAACATTATGGCCTCAGCAAAATTTTTAATTAAATAATTATCAATAATATCTATGAATTAATTTAAATCCTATATTATACAAAAGCTATTAAACTAAATTGATGGCTTAAAAATGTTAATTGTGTTTTGCATTGCTTTTCAACAATGACTGTTTACAATTGGACAAATTAGAAAATTTCTTTAAAGGTTTTTTTTTTTTTCAAGGACTGAAATTGGGATTTAACAGATATTTTAACATGACCAATTGGTCTAGTTCACCTACATTTCATATATATATGACAGTGTTTTCCCTTTATTTCAAAGTAAAACGTTAGAGATCAGTTGTAACAGGCTTTGGGCTGAGATTTATGAACAGAATCTCTGTGGATCTTGTAACTAATTTCTTTTTCAAAGAGGCATTTTCGTGAATTGAAGCAGTTAATTTGGCCGGTAGCTGGTTCTTAGGAAAAAGTTGTATGACCAGACTATCAATTTCCTGGACTGGTCAGTTGCACATGTCTTAGTGTCAAACCCTGCAAGTAGTATGAAGCTCTTAAACTTGTTTGGCTTACCTTAGGTGTGGTGGGAGTTCGTTGATAATAAAGTATATCGGCCATATGCTGAATGTCGATGAATGAAATAAGGACACGCCATCAGTGTTGATCTGGAGGGAAATGTGGAGATCTCCAAGGTCCTGGGATGTACTTCCTTTGAAATATCCATCTTTCCTAAATCTTTCTTGGTAGAGCTTTCCATCCATAATGTCGCTAATCATCCCATCATCCTTCTTTGACTGGGAGGCTTTGTATTCCCAAATTTGTTTCAGAAGTGTTCCATCTAAAAAAAAAAAATGATATTTGAGATTTTAATGAACATAACTATTGGAAAAGATACAAAATGTAAAATACCAAAGAAATAATTAATTTTTAACAAGAGGCCCATGGGCCTTAATGCTCACCTGAGGATATGGTCAAAATCATTAGCAAAATAAAACTCAAAACACTTTCCAAGTTTTCTCAATTTTCCCACAAGATGTAATCATAAATATCTAGTCAAGATTCATTTATAAATAGCTAATATGCATGTAATAACTATAGTACAATGAATAATTTCAAAATCATTACCATTCCAGTATACTATGTCCTTGACCTTTGAATGTATGACCTTGAACCATATATCAAAATGAATGTCAGATCAATACCTACAATATTCTAATATACAAGATATTTCAGGTGAGCTAAAAAAAACTATAGCCAACTTTTCAAAAGCTTTAATTTTATTTTATGAAATTTTAAATAATTCCAGCAAATTAATCCATCCATTCATATATGGAGAGTGTATTCACTATTGATTAATTTCTATTGAGAAATTTAACAAATGAAAAATTCATTACCTGCAAATAATGAAGAAAGTTGGGAAATGATTGGAATCACCAGAAAGTAGGCATTGGAATTCCTCTTTATCGTTGTTTGGCAATTACGGCAGAAATTCTGTTTAACTGTCCCATGGTAAAGTAAGCACTGTTCACAGTAGTAATGGAACTGAAGTGGGGCCTTGAAGTTCCTAAAAAGGTCCATGAAAGTTTTTATGCTTTTCATACACAAGTTTGGTGTGAGACAGTGAAGGTCCAAAAGCACTAAAAGGTCAGCCAAGGCCTCTCCTGTTAACGAATGCCGCATTGCAAATGAGATAACTAGAACCATGCTAGCTGCCAAAGTAATCGTTGCACCAGCGTACAATGGTTTGTCAGCTTCAACTGAAAAGATATATTGAATATATTAGTTTTAACCTATTTGATTTTTTGCTCACCTGACATTTATAAACAACTTCTACCACTTGCAAACTAACATTATTCATTGCTTTTCCTACATTGTTGAAAAAGGGCCTGGGCTTTTACAGTTGATTGCTACATAATAATATCAAAATGTCTATACACAAAGCTAGTCTACATCTTTAAATTTCTTTTTATTTTTGATCTGAAGTTGCTATTCAATATATATCCTATATATTTTTATTTTTGGCCAGTATAAAGCATGCAAACAGTATCATAATCATAATGACAAATAAGTAACACATACCGGTATCTGAATCACCATTCCTGTCAATATCACATTTCACGTCTTCAAATTCGCTGTTGAATACATCAAACTCTTCATCTGGGTCTGGGCCATGTGGATTTGCCCATTCTGATAGCTCGGGAACGTCAGGGACATCTTGAAACAGCTAAAAACAAAACAAATACTGTAAAAATATATGTTAGTTTGTTACATTTATAAGACAAATGTTTTTTGTAATATAAAATGTTATATGATATCAAACTTTTTTTTACATGTGATACCAAGCAATTCGCCCCAGTCCCGATTGAAAATTTGCCTTTTTTTCCCCCAAAATGTAGTGGAAGTTTTCCTTCAGAAAAACTTACCAAATATGACAGACAACTTGCTTGGTTTTCTGCTTCAATTTTGAAAATGTTGGATTGCTGATATAAAAGATTGTTTTATGTGTAGGTTTAATAACAAATAATGAAAAAATTATTGTTTTGTAACACTAGGTAATGTTCAAAACTTGAACTTTCTATTAAACGACTTATTTCCACAGCGAGAACTTTTTACTATTGGTGCCATAGGTTATGTAGCACTAAGTCAAAAATATCTCTCCCGTTGACCTCTAGCATGCTGGTGTAATGAATAAAGTATGACTGTTTTTATCTTTTCTTTTCATCAGTAGTGGCACGTGTTTTTACCTGATCTTTTAACTGATATCTTAACAAGTTCTCCCCCTTTGTTTACATGATGTTGTGCTATAAATAGCGCCATGAATATGAAAAAATCGTTCTTGTCACAGAGTTGACACTAGGAACGTTTGAAAACTTCGACAATGAACAACAGAACACGATCTAGAAAAGGTTGACTTTTGTATATTTAAAAAAGTACATAAATTGTAGCGAACACTAACCTGGTTGAATGATTTCTCATGAAAAGCATCGATGATGGCACCGGGGTCATCAGTTTCACACCTATTGTCGACATCTTCTGGGGGACCATTTTTCAACGCAGAGTTGTCTGATTCTCGTTGCATTCGCCAAAGTGACACTTTGGGAGTTGGAATAGACTTATCAGCAAGAAAAACCTGGTAGCGACCACGTTTCCGAGGGTACATTATTACTGCATGACTTTGTTTACTTCGCCTTTCAAAATGGCGCCTTCGTTAATAACATCCGGGCAACAGCGGAAGTGTGCCAATCGGGTATATACTGTTGGAAAAAAACTTACGTATGGCTCTCGCTGATCAATTTTAAATTAAGTCATGGATAACATTGAACTTATAAACACGTTTAACATTACAATTTAAAAAATAAAAAAATATATACATTGGACTCGGGTGTTTCCGTAATTGGATTCTAATCGCTGATTGGTTCAATTTGAAAGTGGCTCGTATAGCGATTTTCATTGGCTCCGCTCTTTATTTTCAAAAAAGATAGCGTCGGGGTTCAAGAAGTTCAGAAGGTGAAAGTTGAAAGGTTTTGTTATTACTTCAATTTAATGAACCATGTATGCCCTGGTCGAGTGGACGGATGAAGAGAAGGTCAGCACCATTACCCTATCACGTATCAAGGAACCAAGGAAGGACTTTTGCGATTATAAAGTCGGTGATATTGTGAAGGCCAGCTGCCATGGCTTTCCTGGCGTGCATCCAGCCAAGATCCTAGCCATTAGAGGTATTCTTACAATAATCAGATTAGAATATTTAAATAATTTACGTATGTGAAATTTCACTTTTGGTGCTAGAATAAATAGAATGCAGAGAGATCTGGTTATCTTACAATAAATCGACTTACAAAATAAAAATTTATATGAGCTATAAATGTAGTAATTATTAATCATAAAATAAAAAATTCTACATCAACCATTGAGACATTTGAGATAATACTTATAATTCAAAATAGTTCATATCTATATAAACATTATAAATAAGCTTTTAATTGCATTTGGGTATTCATTTCTCCTATCCACATTACTGTAGGCCAAGATTGCTCTGCCATCGAATAAATTTTAATATTTGGATATAGTCAATTCTACAATATCCAAATATTAAAATTTATTCGACGACAGAGCATTCTCGGCCTAACATTACTGGTGTGTAGCTCAGCTTGATGCATATGTTTTTAAATTAAATTTTACTGAAATCAGGAAGATTTATTAATATAATCATATTAACTTTGTAGGTTCCACAACAGATGGGAAAAAGCAGTTGGAGAAGATGGCCGAAGATTACATTGCAGAAAAGAACCAAGTTCAAACAGGTAGTGTACCCCTTGATCTTGTCATTTAATAATTTTTAGCAATCATGTGTGACACTGCATCGAACAAATTATATGTTGGAAAGTGTTTGTGTTCAATTATGCAATGGAGGTAGTGGTGCATTTTAAGAAGGAAAAAATTCAGCAACTTTCCCAAGTATTCTTAGTATTACAAGAATACATACATTTTACAAAATACACTCATTGATATAGAGTTGACACTACATGTATTATATTTTATTTTTTAATAAGTATTTATTAGAGATTTCGCAAACCACAACCGCAGAACTTAATGTATGTTTACTTGTACGTTAATCTCGAGAAATAAGCTGCAATAATCTAGCCCCCTCCTTTTTATGGAGTAAGATATTATATTAAAAAGAAAAAAAATTGGAGAGGGCCACATTATTAATTCTCAGTTTTGAGAAATATGTGCATTAAGATGTCAGCCCTCTAGTTAATGATGAAATTCTACATGTATCCACATACATGAAGTTCCTAAGTACCTGTAAGTGCAAACTTGTAGCAATTATATTAATTTTCTTTATTGCTTTTTAAATGAATCAAAGTGTGTTCTTCTTTAACTTTTTTAGCAGTTAAGATTAAGTGCAACTGGACTTTTACAAGTAACACTGACTTTTACAGTTGACAGCTTACTTTTACACCAGAACAATGTACGGAAGCTCTTTTATGATAAAATACAAGTTGCTGTCCTTTAAAAAAAGACTACAATACGTGGACCATATGCATGTGTTTCTAACCAAAAATCAATTTAAGAAACTTTCGAATTCTAGATGTAGTGAATATTCGTGTAGGTTTGTTCAAATTTTCTACAATGATTCCCCTACTTTCATTGTTAGTACTTCATAGTACTTACTTGGTAACTGCCTCCGTAAACCTAACCAAACACATTTTTAGGTCTCAAACCTAATTAAAAAAATTGAAGCACATAAAAAATGGAGACCCAAGGAAATCTAACTCCATGCAAGTCATACAATGACATTGAATTGTGAAAATTCTTCCTAAAACAATGTTATGGGTTTTTGGTTGGAAGATTTTCCTCTAAAAGTTATCTCTTATCAGAGGAATTGCAGTGAATATTAAAAAAACAATCAGATAGTCTTTAGAACTCTTAATTAATATGTCAATATTTGAATTTTTTTTATCCCATCATTGTAGAGAGGGGTGCTACCAAGAAGGGACGGAAAAGTACAGAAAAGAAAGATGATCCAGTCAAAAAGGCAAAGAGTCAGGAGAACAAAGGTAAGCTAATGTCTGGATTTCTTTATAATTATAAATTTTTAACAAATATTTTTTATGAAAGTTCAGGAATTTTCCACTACCCCATGTAGGGCCGAATATTGGCCTTATTCCCAATTGCAAAACCCCTCCTCTTCCCCAAAAATGAACTGCGTATGTTCCAATTTTTGAATGCAGAAGAACTTCAGAAGTTAACCTGATCATAATTCACGAAACACAAACATGGTCGGGTTTGAAAATAGGGAAGAACTTTTTTATAATAATCTTCTATTTTAATTATTTTCTACACCTTTAAATATGTGTAAACGGAATGTTTCTTCTGAATTTGTGAGAAACAGGTAACGAAATCAGCACAGCACGGTCCCAAACTTCACAAAAGTTTTGTATCTTAGGTTGAAGTATATAACACATATAGATCATTAAAATTTTCAAACCTTCAAGAAATAGATAGTATATAGCTTGAATTTCATGTAATGCTTTACTGGATGAGAAAATATTGCGTATTGACTGAGATATATGTTAAAAAAACATCATATTTAACAGTCCGTCATTTTGAGTTTTGGTGGGACTTTCCAAGATTCTTTTTTCTGTTTACACAGGTAAATCATATGATTTCGATCTGTAGTATGATGCAATCATCTATTGTTGAACTTCAGGTGGTCACCTGTGCTCTGATAACTAGTAAACAAGCGGTAGTTTCAAGTCAAATCAACAATCAAATACACGTGTGTCAAAAGTCGTCATTAAGGGTTGTGGGCTAGGCGTCAAAAGTTGTAATTAAGGGGTTAAGGAGGGAAAGGTCTAAGGGGTAAAGAGTTAAATAACCAATTCCAAGGGCCTTGGTCCCATTTCCAAAAGTGAGTGGAAAATCCCTGAAGTTTTAAATATCTGATCAGGGTATGACAGATAGTTTTTTTTTACTTTCGTCGGCGGATTTCCTTGTATGGAGCAAAACATTGGTGTTGTAGGTTCAAATGACTCCAAACTTGGTGTGCATGTTTCTGGCAATGACCCAAAGTGCAGTGCACAAGAACCGCAACTCTATCTTTTTCCGTTTTTGAATTATTTCCCTTTGATTGATTTTATAGAGCATTTCTTGTCTGGAGCATAACTTTGGTGTAGTATGTTCAAATGACTCCAAACTTGGTGTGCATGTTTCTGGCAATGACTCGAAGTGCAGTGCACAAGATCTGCAACTCTATCTTTTTCCGTTTTTGAATTATTTCCCTTTGATTGATTTTAATAGAGCATTTCTTGTCTGGAGCATAACTTTGGTGTAATATGTTCAAATGACTCCAAACTTGGTGTACATGTTTCAGGCAATGAATGGAAGTGCAGTGCACAAGAACCACAACTCTATCTTGTTTCATTTTTGAATTATTTCCCTTTGATTGATTTTTATGCAGTGTCAGGCGACATCTGTTTCAAAGAAACATATCTAGTTTAACATATACATGATATATGCTTAATAATACATAATGCAAAATACCAGGGGAAAAAATTATTGATAATATCTAAAGGTTTCATCTGACAAGTTCGTAATGTATGATTATATAGGGGGTTTCAACTGCCTACTTTACCTTGTACATGTGACATGTAGTCCAGTAAACTTTCTTGCTTCACTTTAAAATTTAGAAATCAGTAGAAAGACCCCCTGTACCTTAAAAACACCTTTATAACACAACACCAGTTTTCCAGCAGTCATACTACAAACATGTTCATCCTTTTTCATTTATACTTGCTATAATATACTTGATATTACATGCAAGTCTTTCGGAATATCTGTTGCTTGGGTGCAAATCACAATCCTGTTTATCTATGTGTCTATCTGTAACTGATATGTTTTCATAAGCTGGGTATATTCACATCAAAGCAAGCATTAGCACACAGGCTTCTTGTTAAATACCAGTACAATTAATTAATCACCTTTCCTTAAATTGGAATGGGGGGGGGGGTGCAACTTACTTTAGAAAAAAAAATCTTTACATTAAAAATTAAAGCCGCATCGCCAAATGAGAGGGGGCTATTTGTTTTACCCTCTTGTTTCTGTCTGTATTAAAAAATACATTACAAAAAATAATTGAACAAACTTTTGTTATGCAGTGAACATGATGAAAGAATTGTCACACAGCTTGAATTTCCTCTATATTTTGAGTATAAGGGCCCTCCGGGTAAATGATACCAATGCTACATTTAAGACCATTCCCTCTCTGCAAATAAATATATGGTAAAAAAAAAGGGTCTGAAGGCAACCCTTATAAAATATATTCATGATATTACTCTATAATCTAATAACTAATTGCATCTATTGTATATTCCAGAAAACAAAGCAGAAAGAGAAAAAAAGAGGGAAGAGAATAAGAAGAAAAGAGAGATTGGCCTGAAGAAGAATGCAGATTTTCTACAATCTCTTCAAGTCTTTAAGAATCAGGTAAATACCTTATTTAATCTTGATACTCACACAAGAGGAACATCAAATGTATATTATAAGCTCACCTGAGCCAAAGGCTAAAATGAGCTTTTCTAATCAAAATGTAAAATAAAAGTAAATAGCCAAAATAATCACTAGTTTATTTGATATTAGTGAAATCACTTACTTTAGGTATATTTGGCTAAATAATTCAGGCAAATTGCTCACAACTTTTGTGAAAAACAATTTCTAGAGTAAAATTTCAATTAAATTTGAATAAACTTAAACAAATACATTTTTAATTTTGTATACATTTTTCAGACTCCTCCCACAAATCAACAGGATCAGTCATCTCAGCCTCAAACTCAGACTCAGTTCCCTTCTTCACAGCACCCAAACAACAACATGAACCAACCAGATCTATCTCTAAATCAAATGTGCCATCCATTTCAACCCAACAATGGACAGCAGCTGCTGCCTTTAGATGGTCCAAGCCCTTCTCATCAACAGTTTCATCCACACCATGGAAACGCTCAACAGCATTTTCAACCAAACCTCAGCTACCCACAGCAGCAGCAATTTCATGGACAGAACCAGGGCACGCCACACCAGCAACAGTTCCACCAGGGCACGCCACACCAGCAACAGTTCCACCAGAGCGTGCCACACCTGCAACAGTTCCACCAGGGCACACCACATCCGCAACAGTTCCATCAGGGTACGCCACACCAGCAACAGTTCCACCAGGACATGTCACACCAGCAACAGTTCCACCAGGGCACACCACACCAGCAACAGTTCCGTCAGAAAGGGGGCACCTTCTATCAGCAAGAAACCGATCAGCATCATGACTTTGCCAAGCAACAACCATCAGCTGATGTACAAACCCTCAGTACACAAAAAGACAAAGTCAACAGTCCTAAACAGCAACATCACAACAACGTCCAGGCCAACTGTCTACAAAAGCTGCACTCTGATTCAGACCCCAATGCAACTCCACTACAGCCCCACTTTAGACATTTTGGACAGCCACCAGATCATCAGTCAAATCCAGATGACACCAATCAAGGAAAACAAGAGAAACAACCACCAAAGAAGAAGTCAGCTACACGTCTTTCCTTTGCTGAGGTAATTTGATTTATATTAAGTTGGCACAAATAATCTTTAAGTTTAAGATGTAATATAAATTAGTAGATTCGTCAGAAAATCTAAATAAATTTGATAACAAGTTATACTTTTACCACAGTAAATTGCTTTTAAAACTTGCTAAAAAAAGGGTTCTTGTCATTGCCTAATGTTCCATGGTTTTAGCTATGATTTTATAGAATCTTTTAAGTAACACTATCTGATTTCTTTTGAGCAGATTCCAGGGATGTCTGAGGAAATTTCCAGAGGAAACCAGATATTGGATGAGTTCCTAGAAAACACAGCTGACAATACAGATGAGGTACAGTGGATTTGTGTTATATATATTTCAAATCTCATACTTTTTACTCACAGACAGACCTGGGGTAATGGTAATGTGTAATGGTAATGCATTGTAATCATTACATTTTTTCAAAGTAAAAGGGTGTAATGTGCAATGGATTTATCTTTCAATTACAAGTAATTGTAATGTAATGCATTACTTTAAAAAAATGTCGGTAATGACCAATTACTTTTCAATTACATTTTGTTTATGTCTCTTTTTATTTTTGAATCTGAAACAAATTAATATCACTGAGAGTGTTTTTTATATAAAAATGTGAGTCTTTAAATTAAAATCCTATATCCAACAATTTATATTACTAAATGGTAATTGATAGACAAACTAAGTAATTCTTTTAATAAAAAACTATTTTGACAAGACAATTGTAAAATCAGTTGAAGAGAACCAGAAAAAAAAATTTAGAAAAATCATCAGGTTTAAAGAAAGAAAGATATAAAAAGTGACATTAATACATGTATAGTGAGACTTCCATTTAAATACAAATTATATTTTTCTACTTTATTCCCCCTGTTCATTCTTGTAAAATGGACTTGGTAAACATGAAACAAGATCAGTATGATTTATTGTAGACATAAAGAGAAACTAAAGTCAAATATTAATATAGACTGATATATTGACCATCATTCTTTTTTGGTAGCTTAAGGATTCAAAATTCAAATCCTGTATTTAGGTACTTGTAAATATCACCTTTGGTTGAGTTTAATTTATAGCTTCATTGATTATATCTGTTCAGTAATTTAAAGTGCTAATGAATTCATTAAGTTTTTAATACTCATTTTACATTTATAGCATAATCTGTTAATTAAACTTAAGTTTACATAAAACACCTAGTAGGAAATGTTTATAAATCATTTGTTTAAAATAAAAAACAAAAGAGAAACTAACATCAGATATTGAATGAAACTACAACACTGAAAGTGTTCTGATCCACTTTCTTTGTCAACTGTAGATTCGATTGGTAAACTACAAGGAAACCTGATGATTATTCCACATTTTCAATAAGTGAGCCCATTCTATTTAAATTTTTTAAGTATTTTACCTACTGTATCCTCACGATTTACTTTACTTTATAGTTTGGGGAACCTGACACTATGCAGTGTGATTGCTGCAAGGCTGCTTTAAAGGAAAAGGAGAGGGAGCTAGAGGAGGTGAAAAGACAGCTGTTCCAAGCTAGGGAGGAACTTGAGCAACAGAAATCGTCCAATCGCATGCAGTTGACAACTGGTAAGCCTTTATTATTTGTATTTATGATAATTAAAATAAGAATGCATTAAAGACTTAACACTGTGGTCTCATATGTGTATTTATGATTAATAAAATTTTGATACATGCAAGACATAACACTGTTGTCTCATAGGATTCATTGACTCTTTTTTAAAATAAATATTTTTAATTTATAGGTGAATGGAATACCCAGAAAGATGGATATCCCAGAGCAGGACGTGTCCCAAAGGAGATAGCAGAGAACCACAGTGTAAGTTTTGTCTGGAATTACAATGATTAGGCAAAAAAAAAAAATAATAAAGAAACTCTTTATCCAGATTATTATAAGGTTAAGAAACAAAAGGTTGATAGAATGATGGTCAAGTTCCTTTAAAGAGAAGTCATTTGAAAATGAGGTTAAAATTTTACTTTTGCCTCTTTTAAATACCATTTGGTAGGATATGATAAACCTATGTAAAACCTGATAATAATTTCCCTTAAACTGCCCGCTTAGATATTTTCATGGTGGGAGTGGTCACATCAAATTGAAATGGCTAGTATGTTCAGAATAAGTCATTCTTCAGATAAACAGGATGAGAATAAGGTACTTGTAAATTGTCAGAGATTTCAGAATATGAATGTAATGCTCAAAGCTTATTTGTATTTAATAATATTTTCTGAAAAACATGACATTTTCGCAAAAATTCTTAAACAAATGTATGATTTCAGGTACAATGATATGACAAAAGTGATTGGAAATTTTTGTGTTGTGAAACTTTGGTACTTTTAAAAGTGTATTTGGTATTTTTTGTAATTAATTTTTTTTTTTTTTTTTTTTGGATTATCTAGATGATGGAGCTGATGCCTGGTAGTGGGATCTATGTTTACCCAAAAGATGTGCGGGCCCTCAGCAAAAAAAACAGTGGAACTGGAATGGCACGTTACCTAATGTCTGTGTTTTACACTAATGAAGAGCTTGTGAGGCGAGGAAATTTAACAGGTGCCAATGGAAAAGAAGGATTGGACAAGTCCATTTTGAAGACTATTATTGGTAAGAATCTAAAACTAATTAACGAATTTTTAACAATAATGACAAATTCCTTTTACTAAAAATAAAAATAATCAGTCACACCTACATTTTTCAATGCTCTATTCGGTAAAAACTACCGGTAATTGCTTGTGATTTTCATAACAATGGTATGCAATTTATTTTGTGTTTTCAGTCAGTGAAGCAATCACAGCTGATTAATTTATATATTTCTTTTAGACTATGCTGTCATTAAGGGAAGAGATGTCGAGTCCAATGTCAAGTTTTCGATGAGGACGAAGATCAGTTCCCTGGTCAGCCTACAGAACAGGAAACAGACATGCCTTTCCTGATTGCTACTTATCTGTAATGTGATATCCTTCCATGACAATACCTTTTTTCACTTAAAATAATGTGATAGTGGATTCACTTCATTAGGATGTTGATAGCTGTCCATATTGGATGAGTATCCAATGTTTAATGTGATATGTGACCTATGATGAATTTCCTTTGTGGGTATATTTATCATCCAATTTTTAATGTGATATGTGACTTACGATGAATTTCCTTAGTGGGTATATTTATTTTCCAATGTTTAATGTGATATCAAACTCCCTCCATAAGAACGCTGTCCATTTATTATTAGTATTGTGATATGGAACAAGAAAAAAATTACAGTTGACTCTTGTTAATTTGAAATTGAAGGGGTCAGATGAAAAATTTGATTTATCCAAATTTTGAATTAACCATTTTCTTCACCGACGATGAGAAACAGGAGATAACTAATAGTAGAGTGCTCCTCTATTGACGTCACATATATTTTGTTACATATTATAATTTACAACTGACATTGAAAATTTAAGATTAAGTTTAGATTAAACATTTATAAAAATTGAAAATAATTTTAAATGTTTCTATGTTAATATAAAGCTCAACAAACTAAAGTTTTTTTTTAACAATTAAATATTAAGTAACAGGAAACTTTACTGGAAGCTTCAAGGTTCGATTGAAATTTGTTAAACACTGACTATGGCGAGGTTCAGTTAAAGTTTCATTTATTCATAATCATAATTTCTTTATCTATAATCCTTAGGGTCAGACTTTTGTGATAATTAAAATCACGGCTTGGCATGTCACACAGTCCAGAATGGTGTATACCATTTACCTTGACAGATTAATTAAGTTTAAGTGTGGCGATTAGTGTTTGGTATTCTTGTGATCAGTGACTGTGGAAGTAGCGGACCACCCAATTTTTAATTTAACACCAATGAAATTTTTCCTTTTACTGTTAGACAGTTTACTATGACCTGACCGGAAGTGAAAATCATAAAAATAGCACGGGATACGACTACCTTTTTAATATGTATTTATAGTCGGAAATTAATCTTCCAAGTAAACCGCCACTCTGTAACTCCAAACACTTCTTTGACAAAAGATGGATTCATCATTTCAGGTATTAATATTTTAAAATAAAATTTTTTTTGTGTACATGTATTTTTTATATTTTGACGCTTGCTTTCAACTTGATGTATAAACAAATCCAAACTACGATTAACAAGGAAAGTATATTTCAATTTAAACCTTGAAATTTTTATTATGTAATCACGACTGAAAAATTCACTTTGATTTAAGCAAAATTTCGAATTTCGGTATTTCGATTTAAACACACAAATTTGCATAGAAATACATAGCAATCTGATGGGACTATATATTTTCAATATAAGTGAAATTTCGATTCAACCGATTTGAATTAACGAGTGTCAACTGTAGTTCCAACACTTTATTAGAGATATTAATTATACCAACAATAGTCGCTGGCTGTATTTAATCTGTTTTTTTAAACAACAGTTCCTGTAAATAATCTGTTGTCTTATTATCCATCATGCATTTGTCTTGCTTTAATTATATTTGAATGACCACTTGAACAGGATGTTGAAATGTGTGTATATTTATTAATGGATTAAAAAAAAATTAGTTTCAACACCTTATTAGAGATATAAATTATACCAACAATAGTCGCTGTATTTAATATGTTACATACCAACAACAGTTCCTGTACATAATCTGTTATTTATTATCCATACATTTCTTCTTCTCTAATTATAATTTAATTACGACTTGAACAGGTTGTTGAAATGTGTGCTTTTGTACAGAAATGGTGCCTATAATTAATTTCTTGTCAATTTTCAAAATATAACTTTTCTGTAACTTTTCTATAACTTTTTTATAACTTTTCTATAACTTTTTTAATAACTTTTCTGTAACTTTTTCCATAACTTTTTTAAGGTATAACTTTTATCGGGTATAACTTTTTTGTAACTTTTTTCATAACTTTTATTAGGTATAACTTTTTTGTAACTTTCCAATGTCTGTAAAAGTATAACTAAGGTATAACTTTGTAACTTTTTTATAACTTTTTGTGTAACTTTTAATAAGTATAACTTTTTGTAGTTATAACTTTTTATACTTTTTATGCACTTGTTGTATTTATGTTGAAATAAAAGATGAAAAGTTATATTTGAGTTATGACTTTTTTGTAACTAAGTTATAACTAAATTATACCTCGCATAAAACATGCGGTTCCAAACTCCGATAACTTAGTTATAACTTTTTTGTAACTTTTTTTAGTTACAAAAGTTATAACTTAGTTATATCTTATTTCGGTATGGGATGTCAATAATGCCATGCATGCATGAAGTTTCAAGCTTTTAAGCATTTATACCTCAGGCCCAAGTTTTACAATCATTCACTTAACTGAGTGTACATTCAACTCAATGTCAGTTTATAAAACATTTAAAATTTAAAAATGTTATATTAAATTGTTTAGCGTAGTTTTGTTGAACAAAACAAATCATTGTATCATAAAACTTAATTTTCTTCAAATATTGATGAGAGAAAAATGGGAATATTTGAGTTGAGTATACACTCAATTGAGTAAATGATTGTGAAACTGGGGCCAGGTCACTTTGACCTTGAATTTAGATCAAAGTCAACAATGTTTACAAGTTGGCAGAGCTTAATGTGGCAATGCTACATATAAAGGAAAACTTAAAGCTTTCTGGCCATTAGTTCATGGCATTAATAATACTAAATATTTTTATTTTTTTAATCTTAGTGACCTTGAATGTGGGTCAAGGTCAAACAGAACAGCAAATTTGTAAAGCATCAAGCCCTGATATGGTAGAAAAGATTTAAGTTTTTGTGTATTTAGTTAAAGACAGGAAGATGCTTTTTCTATTTAAGATTATTTTGACCTTTAAATAGAGGTCAAGGTCAACAAGCTGAGCAAACTTGAAAGGGCTTTGGCCTGCCAAGTTTTTTTGTCATGGGTCAATTGTTTTTCCAGGAAAAATGTATGGCATGGCATGGCATTGCAATGAATTGCATTGCATTGTATTGTTATAATATGTAATAGTTCTACTGTCTTCGAGGCATGTGACCTCATTTTCAAAAGAGAAAAAATTAATTTCTTATGTCATATTCACACAACCTTCCAGTAGTATGAATGCCATGACTAACAGAGAAAGCATGCTAAATACAATACCAAATAATTAAAAAATTTCCTTAATCAGAACTAGGTCAAGGTCAACCTAATTCACACACAATAAGGGGATTCCAGTTTATTAGTAACATTGGTTACTTTATTTTCCTTTTTTGCAAGCATAAATTACTGATGGTAATAATGGTCTGTTTTTTCAAGAGTTCACAGTTGAGCATATAAAAAATTGATTCAAAAATGGATAATATACTGCAAAACAGTAAAAATAAGATTCAAGCAAATATTTTTAGAAAAATAAATAAGAAAAACATGTATCGTTATCGCTACAAATAGAGTTATGGTAATATATACCAATTAGCAAGTTTGGTAACAATTAACGCAATGAAGCCTAAATAGTTATTCCATTAAGTTTAACAAAATGAAGAAATTATAAAGTTTGGAATATAAAGAATGGAAAAATAAAATCTATTTTTGCCTCCAGTCTCTTTTTTTTTATCCTAGAAATTTTTTTAAAATTTTTTTTTAAAAAAGGGCTAAATCTAAAAAATAAGAAATAATGATTTTTTTTTTTTTTGGTCCAAAGTTAGGCATTAAGAAGATATAGTATGGAGGGGTTCATCTGGTGAAAGGATAATGTGACTAGAGGAGTGGTATGACTAACTGTGACATACTGACATAGTGAGCTAGCACCTCAACAATGTCTTGTGTGCACACTAGTACTAGACAGACCATGATACACAGTGGCACATCTCATGCATAAACAAACTTGTTCTTAGATTAATCCTAAGAGATGAATAATCTTGCTCTTGTTGCAAATAGCTGAAATATTGCAGATTGTATGTGAAACAACATCACAACAAACAAGCTGATCTCAGATTAATCCAGAGACGTTAATAAACTTGCAATCATCAGGAAAGTTGATGTGATGTTAAACAACATTAACTGGCTCAACTCCACTCTGCTGATGAGAAGTTAAAAAACACTACAGCCAAACAACCAATATGTATATGTATTAAGAGTAAAAAAAATAATGAAAACATCTTAGGCCATGGCAAATTAATTTGCAGGTTGTCGGACCCACCCACCCCTAAAATTTAAAATTAAAAATTAAATTGTTTTCCACGTGTCTAAAATTTCCTTCTGGTAAAATTCTGCATACATTTTTTTGCACAATCTTTGGCTGCATTTAGTGTAAATTTTAACAATATCAGGACAACATTTGTCCAGTGTTCTACTATTACACAGATTTTGGTTGATTTATTATTTGCTATACTGAACAGAAGTTCTTTGCTTTATCAGTTATCACTTCAATCTTTTTTGCCTTTTCCTGCAATAATGATCTTTTTGTGCATTTTTTCTTAATCGCTGGTCTTGTTCAAATTTTGCTCATTTCAAAAAAAATATGTGTAGTTTTTTTGTTATAAAAAAAATGCATTTAATTTTTTATCACTCGTACGCCTCATTTTTTTCAAAAAAATCTTCCAAACTAAAAATGAATTTGGTGTGGCCTTATAAAGTTATCACTATAATCTTTTTTTGCCTTTTCCTGCATTATTGATCTTTTTGTGCATTTTGATTTTACTCGCTTGTCTTGTTCAAATTTTGCTCGTTTCAAAAAAAAATGTGTTGTTTTTTGTTTTTTGTTATAAAAAAAATACATTTAATCGCTCGTTTGCCTAGGTTTTTTTTTGTCACTCACCTCTATTTTTTTTTCAAAAAAATCTGTCTAACCAAAAATTAATTTGGTGTGGCCTTATTAAGTAAGTGTTCTCATCATGGTATATTACATTCGACATCAAATTTTCTTAAGTATACCCTAGAAGCGTGAGGAAATAAAAATTCATAAATTTTATTAATACCAAAGATAAGCCTGACATCACACCTAATTCTGAATCAATATATTTCTTGGTATTGATTTGGCTTATAAAGAGGTTCGAGATAAATTTTATCATTTTTTTTTTAATTCTAAATTAACTTCATTCATCTTAGTGTCTCGAACCAAGAAAATGAAAATATGATAAACTCGCGAGCTGAAGCACAATGACTCCAACATCAATATTATCGTTACATAAGGTCTCCATGTTAATTAATTTCTTCGTTTAATTTTGTTACAGATAATTAATTCAAACATGTTTAAACTGATAATATCATTTGTTTCTGATTCCCGACGAATTATTGAATACCAACAATACCAGCCAATCAAATCAAAACCATTTTTAAATATGGGTCAAATTAAACATTTAAATTCATTTTTGTAGTCTTGTGGCACCATTTTCTTTGAATATATTTACATATATAGTGCATACTTTTGTGGGGGGGAGTGGGTAGGGGGGGGGGGGGTGGGGGGTGGGTTTGTGCGAGTATTTGTTTGTGTATGAATATACTGAATATCAGATACAATATATCTTAATTCTTATATGCTTTTTTCTTGTGGTATTTATGAAGAGTTTTCTTGTGGAATTTTTGATGAGTATAATTTTACAAATAGATGAGTATAATTTTACAAATATGCTTACCTTCCTAATTATAGATTATATCACTATTGATCAAAATATATTTTTGTAGTTTATCAAAATTAATTGTTCCAAAATTTTAGTTCTAAATGACTAAACTAAATACTTACTTCATTTAGTAAACAAAATTTTTATCATTGAAATTTTTTATTCAATGAAACTTAATGCATAATTATACAACTACACAGAATGAAATTTTTGTAGGAATTAAATCATGATATTTATTTTCAATGCACATAAAGCAAAAATTAGCCAGACGTGAAAAATATAAAAAATTTCAATTATATATTTATATATATCATTCAGATTTGAGAATTCGCTGGATCCAGTTAAATGGCATTTCTTATAAAGAAATAAATAAATCAGTCATTTGGATTAGTGAGGTTGTCCAGTTCCCACAGATAAACAGTTTTTCACATTCGTTTTCCACAGACATCTGGTTTTCATATTATATTTATTATTTATCATTATTATTTATTTATTTATTATTATTATTATTATTATTATTATTATTTATTCCAGTTTGATAAAAGTCAACATTATATATTATATAAAAACAGGCTTATAATTTGGTGAAAACTGTGTAGAACTCTATTACACACAAGTGCACAAACACAAATACAATTTGTTTCATAAATCAAACACATCAAGTTTAGAAATATTAAGTATACTGATGCCTAATTTTCTATTAAGACTGCTGATAGCAGCTCAATTTAAAAGAAAACATAATTCCGTTTTCTTTGCCAAGAATGTTTTCCCTTTTTGTCTTTACATGAAAAGAATTTTTATCCACAGGGGCCCAGTTTTTTTTTTTAATTAAAAAAAGGAGAACCAAAGTTCTTTTTAAATTAAAAAAAAAGATAATGCTGAATTACTCTTTTTTTAAACAATTTTTTTTATTTAATTCCTTTGAGGAAACATGGCAGACAAAGAACTTTGTCAAGTAATCCAGCTTAATATTAAATATCCTTATGTTTCATCAAGATTTCCATGATGGCTTGCTCACATAGGACAGTCATTCCTGTCAGATTTCCAAGATTGCTATCCACAAAGGACTATCAGTTCTGTCTAGCAAACAGAAGCGACAACGCATTTAATATAAAACTCATTACTTATACAATTTGTAAGAACAGCGCTCCCCAGAGACACCTTCAAACATGGCCGAATCATGAGGGGTTTTATTTATTGACAATCTCAGATAAATGTTATGACAAAAGTCAAGTTACGATATTATGCTATCTTACTCCTAGTATATATATATATATATATATATATATATATATATATATATATATATATATATATCAATATATATATATATATATATCAATATACATACTCACACAAGTGAGTAAGTCAATATCTACATAGATAATATAAGAACAATGTCGTCTGCATAGATGTTAGGGCAATAATTCAAATACAATTTAAATACAAGGGAAATAACTCAAGCATTATATGAATGTTTTTCATGCTGTATCAGCAATTTGTTTTTATCTATTTGTAACAAAGAATATTTTTTTATAAATCTCAAAAGATTCATCTAAAGATTTATCTAAACACAAATTGATGTGGAGTGCAGGTAAAATTGTACCCGTTATTCTGATCCATTTTATACTAGTGCTCACAGGGCAACTTTTTAAGCACTAGCACTCATCAGCAATGAGTGGAGTGGAGTGGAGTGGAGTGGAGTGGAGTGGAGTAATGGTGTTTTATGCCCCAGTTAAGAATCTTTCACTTATTTCGAGGCGGTAAGTTCTGGGATGGTGGAGGAAACACCTGGAGTGCCCAGAGAAAACCACCAACCTTCGACGAGCAAACAGACAAACTTTCTCATACTAGGATCTGTTCCGAGTGGGATTTGATCCCAGGAGGTGAGAGGCACTGTGATCCGTAAGCGTGCGCTTTAGATCACTCGTCCAACGAGGCCCCTCATCAGCAATGAAAAAGATAAATATTTTAGATCACACTGTCCAAAATATTTACCAAGTCAATCAGTAAAAGCCAATGACAAGGGAAAACCTCTGACTCATGGAGAATTGAAACTCGCAGGTTTAAATCTTGGCTGGGTAATAGTCTTAAAAATTAAGAGATACTGATTTCTTGCTTCGTGTTTGGAGTGGAGTGGAGTAATGGTGTTTCACGCCCCAGTCAAGATTCTTCCACTTATTTCGAGGCAGTCAGTTTTTGGATGGTGAAGGAAACCGGAGTACCTGGAGAAAACCACCGACCTTCGGCAAGCGAACTGACCAACTTTCTCACACTAGCTCAAATGGGATTCGAACCCAGGCTGTCTTTGTGTTTGGCATTTGGAAGATATAACAATAAATGGATTACCTGCATGGTGCCAGAGGATAATGTAACAAGGAGGGGGGGATTAGTGGTGGTGGTGGTGGTGGTGGTGGTGGTGGTGGTGGTGATTGTTATGCTTGTCTGTGGCATACTGACTCAAAGTGAGCTATCAACCTAACATATAGTTCATTATTTAGAAGACAGAATAATAACTAATTAACCCAGTTTTAAGAAACTATAATTGGAGAAGTGGTATGCTTGTCTGCAGCATGCTGATTGTGAGCAAGCACCTGCAAAACTATATCCTTGACTTTTTGATTCATAAATATTTTAGATCACTGTGACCTTGGATCAAATGCAATTCATTTTTCAAACGTGAATGAACACTGTGGCTTGACAACATCCATGCCAAGTGTACACTGTGAAAGGTTTATGGTTATAGAAAAAAAGTGTAAACTTAAGTAAAGTTTATTGGCAGTGGATTACGGACAACTATGAAAAAAGGTGTTTAAAAAAGCATGCTCACCTTGAGCATTGGTACAGGTGAGCTAAAATGAAAGTTATATTGAAACCCTGTACCTAGGAAACTTTTGTAAACATAAGCGGCTCAATAAACTTTGTCATGACATCAAGGCTAACCCCATTCGATATTGCAGACTATCTGAACTTTAAATCAGCTAGCTTAAGTATCAAACCATCGGCACACTAATGCAATTTATGCAGAAAACTGTCTTGATTTTTCGTCCCCAGACAACTCATAGATCTTAAACAAAATGGTATGCAACAGGAAAAAATTACATTTTTATTTAACCACTTGGCAATAAAACTATCATTACATCAGTAATAAAAGTCAATTTGATTGGTCTGCTAGATAAATGGTTATTTATAGCCACAGAAGTCTCGGGTAAGTAAAATTCTGCAAGATATCTTAACAGAAAATATACAGGATTTCAAACATACTAAATAGTTAATAATAATTTCTTTACCAATATAATACTCAAAGATTGCTCATTAGGTCAAGAATAGGTGAGGAGTAATACTGACAAGATTCTGTCACTTATAGTAAGTGAGTCAGTTCTGGATAGTGGAGGATATAAACCAGAGTACCCAAAAAAAAAACATCGATCTTCAACAAGCAAATTAACAAACTTTTTTTTTTTGATCTGCCTGAGTTGGATTAAATCTGATGAGAGACACCGTCTTCTGTAAGTGCTAGCCTTAAACCACTGGGCCGCTGTGGTCATTCTGTGTGCAATCCTGAACCTTACCAAGCAAACCTCAGAAGTGCCAGTGCTGTACATTGATAGTTTATTTATGTCTGCGTATCAGCAGACATCTTGTTGTTACTCGTAATCTTTATTATTATTATTATATTTATATTTCTCCTATTCTCCGTCGTTTTTGCAAATTTTTTTTCAGAGACATCTCCTCCTACGTTTCTTATCCGATCAGGTTGAAATATTGTCAACTGGTAGGGATTGACCATGGGGAGGTCACTTCCTAACCATTTTTCGGAATTTTGAAGGACTTCGGAGAAATCCGGTTAAAACCATGGAATTCCAGAGAGTTCATTCTAGTGTTCTTTCTTTCTTTCTTGGAATTTCATCTGCTATTGCAAGCACCACTTTAGAGTGCTGATAGGCAGACATATAATTGCTCGCAGTTATACATTCTAGTTCTATTATTGCTGTTATTTCAATGTTAATTATCTCAATGTTGTTTTTAAACTAAACTGTCGATTGCTCAACTGTCTTTCCTTTATTTTAACAAGAATTCCACAGATTTAAATGTCTCGCCTTGTTAGTTTTCCATCGAGAAGAGAATACATTACTTTATGAAAAACTTTCACATTCTCACACACTGCCACTGCCGCTGCCGCTGTCACTGCCGCTGCCGCTGTCGCTGCCACTGCCGCTGCCGCTGCCGCTGATGACATCGGAAAAGTAACAGCTTATGGCAATGCCAGGCTTGACAAATATTTGAACTTAAGATATTGGAAAGATTAATTTTCTGAATTTTAAGCATTTTACACATTTGTAACATTAAGCTTCAAGATCTTATTTCAAACATGACAGCATCAAGTTTTAGTAACTTCAAAAGCTCACATTAAAACAACACAACATTAAGTGTTAATCTCTTCAAAAGCATAAATTTTACTCAAATTTCAATCTGACATTAAACAAACATTGTAAAAGAGAAATTATCTTCTTTTTTCCATAAACAAGTGTCGTGTTTAAAAGGCTTCCTCTGTTTTAAAGTATAATAAATGCCAGCTAACTGATCAGCAGAAATACAGATAAAATCTGAATTAAAATTGTTACTCTTCAGAAAATCAACAAAAAAAATTTTGGCGGCCGAGTTGTTGAAGCATGCTCTTACAGATCACGATGCCTCTCACCAATTTGCGAACATACATTGTATTTCTTTTTGAACCAGATTTATTTATTGATTTTAAAATTCAATATCAAAATTTACTGTCAAATAATCTTTATATTTGTTTTTTGATTGGAAATGGTAGCATTTTCTTTATATGTTTTAAAATCATGTTCTCTTTAAATTTTGAGGGGCCTCAGTGACCGAGTGTTCTAAAGCGTGTGCTTACAGATCACAGCGCCTATCACTGCCTGGGTTCGAATCCTACTTGGGACAGATCCTAGTGTGAGAAAGTTTGTCAGTTCATTTGCTGAAGGTCGGTGGTTTTCTCCAGGGACTCCGGTTTCCTCCACCATCCCAGAACTGACCACCTTGAAATTAGCGAAATATTCTTGACTGGGGCATAAAACACCAATACTCCATTCCACTCTTTAAATTTTGAAGCACTTTAAAATGAATTAGTGTCCCAACAGCTAAAACTTTGCACCAGTCAAACAATTTGTGCTTTAATGATTGTACCTCCCACTCAAGATTATTTCACCCACAATGAGGTGTTCGGTTTAGGTAACAAGAATGCTTAGAAGAAACCATCAACTTTTGTGACAAACTTTTTAACAATAAAAATCTGCCAAAGATTCAAACCAAGATGGCAAGAGGCACTGTGCAGTGGTTTTGCTATGGTTTTTAAAAACTACCTTTCACCTTTCAGATTGGGAAAATTTGGACCCTTATTATGTCACATATTACGCACAGAATTATGAAATTCATTGCAAAGATTTTATATTGTTACAATATCTAACATTTTTTGTCTGTCAAAACAGTTTTGGACAACTGGATTTAACTTAAACTATTTGATGGTGTGTCACTGTTGCCTTTTGGGGAATTTTAGTTGTCAAATTGGGAAATTTTAGTCTTATTTCTCAAGGGGAAACTACGTTCATTCGGTAGTAATTTTAGGCAAACAAAACCACTGCTGTGGTCTATCGGCATTTGCTGTGAACCACTCAACCATCAAGGCTTCTGCTGTAAACTGTCAGATGAGTAATACTCACAATCTAGCAATTAAAATGTTTTGAAAATTTTAACTATTTTCCACTTTATGGGGACCAAGTGGGACATAATTTCTGCATTTCTGAAAACAAAATCACCTAGAAAATTATCTTGCCCAATGAATATCAAATTTGGCCCAGTCATTTAGGTGTAAAAGATTGTACCGGTAGTTCATTTTTATTCCATGCGAGATTTATTTTCATGTAAAATCATCAAGAAATTCATTTGCATTAACTAAAATCTGAGCTGACATGTGAATATTTCCATTAAAATAATGAGTTTTTCTGCTATATTTCAATATATATCTCGCAATGTTAAAAACTAAAAATACCAAATGTTTTTTTTTACAAAGTCAGAAAAACATTAATCTAGAATACAGAAAGAAATTTATAGTCACATTCCCAGATCAGTCATTGTGAATTTAGTTATCAAGAATTTGTTTTTCATCATAAATTGTTTAAATATCTCAACTTATAGTAAAGGTCGGGTCATCAGAGAACAATTACTGTGTTCTTGCGCTAAATAATACATGCCCAGTGTGAATGATTAATAACGAGTTTACGTGAATGATTAATTACAAGTTCATGAGTTTCTCTTTATATGCTCTGCATTATCTGTCATGTAGAGCTATACAATAATAATAATAATAATAATAATAATAATAATAATAATAATAAATATTATTATACTTTATTATTATACTTTATTGTTATCATTATTATTATTATTATTATTATTATTATTATTATTATTATTATACTTTATTTTTATTATCATCATCATCATCATTATTACTAAACTTTACTATAAGTCAAGATATCTAAACAATTGATGATGATAATGATGATGATGATTATTATTATTATTACAATATTATTATTACAATAATAATAATAATTACAATAATAGTACAAAATAAAAAATAGAAATTTATAAACTGAAGCTCCTAATAAGTGACAATTAATCCTTAATAAAACATGATTTCTTTTGCGAAATTCCTGAGAGTAACAGAAGCTGAAAATAAAGCTTTCGAAAATATTTATTTCTTCATGCTGGGCCAATACTGCTATCCAAAAATTTGCAGTTATGACCCCTGACCCACTAGAGGGCAACTACTATTTGTATTTGCAGTGACAATCACTTAACAACAGGAAAATAAATGTATGTTGTGTATGTAAATTTCTAGAAACAAAAATTCTTTGAAAAAATGAAATGGCTGGTTAAATTTAAAAAAAAAAAAAAAAAAAACTTTTCCAGGGCTGATGATTTCCTTAATATGAGGTCAAAAATTGGTCCCATTCCTAAGGTTCAAAACTTATACATATTATCATTCATGTTTGAGAAATCCAGATTTTTTCAAATTTCCTTTTTATTTTTTTTGTAGAACCAGCAATATCAACTTCGCTTATTTCCCCAAGTTTCAATGTCATACAAGGTGTGACTGCCCTTTATTCTGGATGATTTGACTAAGTGAAAATTTTTACCCATGCCAAAAAAATCCAATTTGCAGTAATATATTAAACATCCAATTTTAGCAATTATGATTTTCAGAATACCGTACCTTATAATCTTGCATATTTCTAGTATGGTCACATTTGTATCAAGATGTCTGCTATAAGAAGTGCATTAAAATACCAATATATCATTCCAGTAGCCTGTATTCTATTAACAATGATTCAATTATTCAATAACAGGGTTTCCAACAAAAAAATAAATAATCATCCGCTGTGTCCATTTTTGCTATTTATTTCTCTAGGTACAGTTCTCCATGCTTCCTTGCTAATGCAGTCAACTGTATCTGTTGTTGTATTTCCATCGATTGATTACGGAGGCCATCAGGTGCTTCACAACTTATAAGCAAAATCAGTTAACTAGTTTAAGAAATGGGATTGAGTTGAGTTGAGAATGGTGTGTAACGTCCCAGTCAAGAATATTTCACTTATATCGAGATGTTGCCAGCTATAGGTGAAAGTGCAGAAATTTTGCCTGTGTGTTGCGCTGATGGCATTATACAGCAGTGTTCTTTATCGTGCCATGCCTGCCATGACACAGGACCTCGTTTATTTTAAGTTCCCATCAAAAAGAACCATGACTTTCATTTCATAATTCCGAGTGCTTGGCGAAAGAACAGTCACTACCCAATTCAAGTCTTGGGTCAGACGCGGCCGGGTTCGAACCCACGACCCTTCTACTTACAGAGCCAGCACTCTACCAACTGAGCTACTGCAGTGGCAGAGAAATGGGATTGAGTATTGTTGTCTTTGGATGTAGTCAAGACTGAAACAGTCATTTCTTGAAGGGTCATGATTGGTTGTTATGTAATGATGATTAAATGTTGCTTTTGCAATTTTTCAGCTATGGGCAACAAGTTTATTATTCTCTACAAATTAATATAAAAACAAGTCCATGTATGTGCGAGATGTGCAAGCATGTATTACAGTCATCCTTGTACTAGTATGCACTCAAGAGTGACTTTTTGCTAAGGTGCTAGCTCACTGATTAATTATGCCACAAACAAGCATAACATTACCTTGGTTACTGGATTAACCATGTGACACCCTGTCTTCTTCAAAGAACACCAGGGAAAGAAGCAATATCTCAAATGTTAAACTCTTATGTATGACCCAAACACGGTTTAAACTCATGACAATGTGGATGCTCTTCCTCTGAGCAACCCAGGCAGTTTCTTCAATGGATAATGAAATAAATCACAGACCTTCAACAAGCGAAAGATGTGACTGAAAGGTCAAGCATGGTAGCCTCTGAAGAAATAAAATCTTTTCTTGTTATAGTTAGTTTAACCAGACATGTGAGGGATAATATGTTTCTTAGCGGTCACATCAATCTCTTCTCATATTCATTTTATCATAACTTCATACAAAATAACTGGATTAAGAGTTCATTAGTTGTCTGTAACCAAATTAGTTCAAACCTGAAGGGATGTTGTATTATTTCCCAAGTGAGTATTTTATACATTGTAAATATCCTTTTTTTGGGGAAAGGATAATTTTTGTGTTGATATGTCATTTGTTAACTTGAAAACAACAAAAAAACAAACAGAAAATAAAATTTCAACCTTAGAATCAAATAAAATACAAATAAGTTCTGCTTGAATAAACATGGTATCATTAAAAAGAGAAACCTAGGACCTGCCCTACCGCGACATACCTAGGGATTGAGAGATGCTGTGAGCCATAAACCCATGCTTTAGGCAACTTAGCCACCTAGGGCTCAAATACCATAATGGAACTGGGACAAATAAAAAACAAAACAACTAGGCTACTTACAGTAAATAATTGATTATATCAATTTTAAAAAAAATTATTCAAAAATATAAAAAAATCCATGTAAAATTTACTGACTTAATGGGGAAAAATAAGCAGACTTATTCAAAAAGTTTCTTTAATTCTGTGCATATAACAATTTTTTAATGTTTTCAACAAGATAACAAATTCACTAAGTTCAAAATATACCTTAAGCTTTTTCCTAATTTACAACATAAGATATGTTGTCATGATTTGAATATCCATGACGATCACACATTGAAAAAAATTGAACATCAATGATCAACTGTTTTTTAACTTAAGGCTCTTTCCTACATTTTTTTAATAGAAATTATATTTATTGCATCTTTTTACATCAATTTCATTTTCATATTTCTTTTTTATTCAACAAATTGAATGTAGTTAGTAATTTTATCTTAAAGAAAGTGGGGCTCAAGGGGAATAGGAGTTCAGGTTCTGATATAAACAATGATGTTGTTGCCAATGTATGATTACGCCCCAGCAGAAACTCGTCCCTCTGTGTACATTATAAAAACATTTAGTAAAAACAAACATCCATCTGATATATAAAATGTATCTTATCATGCAACCATATCATGATATGGTGTTTTCTTACTGAACCCTACTGACTTCAGGTATGCAAATTTTTATGTAATATTATCAATATAAAACATTCAAATACATGTAGTATTTAAGCATATTGTAATAAAACTTCATAGAATTTTATACCTCAATAAAACCATATATCATATGATTTTATGTTGGGTTCATTTTGATTAAATTCTATTCCTAACACAACTTCAAAGAGACTTATATCTGTCAACTGGGACACATCATACATCCATTTTTTTGTCTAAAATTTTCTGACGTAAAAGCTTTCGTGTTTGGCTAACATCAAAGTATGTATCTATTTTTCTTCCTTATCTTGAATAATTCCTCTGTGATCAATTGTATATAAATTGTCACAGAAGCTCCCTCGTTCCGTAGCTATCTCAGTATTCATTTGCTATTATATAACAATTTTTAATGATAAATTCAAATTACAAGTTGTCATGAAAGCATCCAATTAAAGAGAATTTTTATTTTTGTGCTATTATTTTATGCACGTTTTCTCAATTTAAATATTCATCTACTTATATCGAGGCAGTTAGTCCTGGAATTGTGGGGGAAACAGGAGTGCATATTTTTATCTGCCAAAGTGGGGTTCTAACCTAGATGATGAATTGCAATGCTATCCATAAGTGGAGGTTGGTTGAGCTTATCTGTATTTGGGAGCTGGTTGAGCTTTTCTATAAGTGTGGGTTGGTTGAGCATTTTCGTATGGATGGGGTGGGGGGTGTTGAGCTTACCCTAAGTGGGGGTTAGTTGAGTTTTACCTAAGTGGGTATTGATTGAACTTTTTTGTGAGAAGGAGTTGGGTAAGCTTTTCAATAAGTGTGGGTTGGTTGAGCTGTTTCGTATGGGTGGGGTTGAGAGGGGGGGTTGAGCTTTACCCTAAGTAGGGGTAAGTTGAGTTTTACCGTAAGTGGTATTGAGCTTTTCTGTAAGAAGAGGTTGGTTGAGCTTTAGTAAGTGGGGGTTGGTTGGGCTTTTCCATTTTCCATTTAGTTAATTAGTGTCCATGTGCATTAGGATATATTTTAAAATTTCTAAAAAAAAAAAAAAAATTAAAAATTTCTAATCCAATCTTCAAGCATACAATTATTAGATGTTATTGTTGAGACACAATAAACTTGTATACACTACACAAAATTTATTAACTTACATTTTTGAACCAGTATATTTTGAAATGGTGGAGGAAACTGGAGTGACAAGGGAAAAACGTCTAATCTACAACAAGCAAATTGACAAACCTTCTAATACGATCCAGAATCTGCCAGAGTGGAATTAAATCTGGATGGTGACATGTACTATGAACTGTAAATCACGCCTTACTTAGACCACTTGGCCATCGAGATCAAATATTGAAATATTAAAATAATCAACAATGTTAACATTTAATAATTAAATTTGACAAACTTTTTAACAATTTCATTGGTTGAAAAGCAAAATTACATTCAGGTCATTTCTCAATGACTCAAACTCGCATACTGATGTGTTTGTGCAATAATCTAAAATGAACTACTTTTAGCCGCATCATTTGTAACCTTGTTTTTAAGTTATTAAAAGAAAAAATTACTTAAGGTTTTTCCCTTCTAAATTGATTAAATTGTTCTAAAATTTAATTATTGAATCTGATTATCATTTGAAAAATAATGGGTCTTTGAGAAATAATCTGAATAGGAATGGATGCTCACAGTGCTCATTTTTGCGTAATTGGCTTTGCAAATTACACAGTGTGCATAGTGTCCATTCAGGTTATTTCTCAATGACCCAAATGAAAATCTGATTCAATGCTTAAAATTTGCAAAAACAAATTTGGTAGATGTAATAAGAAATTTTGAACAACTTGTTACCAAACCCCACAAAATTATGACACTTCTAAATACAAGAATTCCACGGATTAAAATGTCTTGCCTGATTAGTGTTTGATCAAGTAGAAAATACATTACTTTAACATAAACTTTCATATTTTGACACACAGCGCCACCAACTCTGAAAAAGTAAACCTAAGTCTCACCTTATGGTGATGCCAGGCTCAACAAAAACTAATTATTTTACTGATTTTCAGATAGACTTCTATGTTATTCATTTTATGAAATGCAAAATAATTTTTATCATTTTATTTTAGGCTTTTAAAATCAATATTTACTTTGTATCAATGTCCTTAAATATTTTGAGGAAACAAAAAATTGAAATTTCTTTAAATAAATAATAAACAAATAGACTAAGAAATTGCAAAACAATATTCTTCTCAGTAATTTTTTATTTCAGAAATAAATAAATGGTTGCAAAAAATGTAAATATGACCATTAAGTCTTCTTCCTTTCTAAATTAAATATCTAACTAAATAAATAAATAAATAAATGGTTGCAAAAAAATGTAAGTATGACCTGATTAAATCTTCATCAATTTTTAAATTAAATATTTACATAGATAAAATATAAATAAATAAATAAATAAATAAATACACTCACCACTGCTGTGTAAATCTTCATCTTTTTGATTATCAAACTTATCCATTAAATGAAAAAATTTCCTGCAGATTTACTCTTAAAATGACAAATGACATTTTTTAAATGTCAAAACACGAGATTCATAAAATCAACACAGCATCACCAGAATGTTTTGTATTGGGAATCATGTTCAAAAGCTTTAAAGCTGACGCTTGCTTTTACAATCATCTTAAACATCAGAGTGACATAAAAAAAAATTTGATACAATGAAAAAATTTGCCAATATGAAAGAAAAATCTTATTCACTGTAAAAATTAGAAGCATCTTGAATATTGAGTAAAACGTCACTTGTACATGTATTTACAAGCAACAATTATGACAAAAATCTATACAACAAACACGCTGTAAAGATGAATCCTCTACCAACAGAGATGTCACTAAAACGTTTAGATTTCCTTTAACTGATTTAAACAGATTTTCTTTAACAAACGGGTAATTAAGCATTTCATGTGGAGTAATTTCACCATTGTTTTAAGAAAACGTGATGAGAAAATATAATTTTGTGAATACTGATGCACAGTAAGAGACTTCTGTATGTATATTTATGTTCCGCTGTCTTTCAGTCATATGGCAATAAGGGTTTAACAATATTCGTATTTTAGTCTAGAGTTCAAACTACATTAATTTGCAAACAAATAAGATTAGCCTTGTAAACACAGAGGGATTTATATTTCCATGGCAATATAATTCTTTCTTTTTTTTTTGGAAAAGCAAATGCTTATTAAGAGAGAGTGACTAATTAGGTAGTATGCATTACTGGCCGAGAGAGAGAGAGAGAGAGAGAGAGAGAGAGAGAGAGAGAGAGAGAGAGAGAGGAGAGAGACTGTGTGGAAAGTGACTCTGCCCAAGGCAATTCTGACTGAGAGAGAAAGAAAGGGAGCAAGTGAGAGAGAATGAGAGAGAGATTCTGCACAAGTCATTGCTGACACAGAGAGAGAGAGAGAGAGAGAGAGAGAGAGAGAGAGAGAGAGATTCTGCACAATAAAATTGTCTGTACCATTCCAATACAACTTTACCATAAAATGAAGGCATATTTACAGCCAATCATTAAGTTACAAATGTATTCTCTGTATTTTTCTCAAGGGGCATCAATAAGAGAACAGTCTTTAAAAACAATGTCTGCATCCAAATTTGTTTTCAACAAAGAATGTCAAAACAACACACAATAATTTTATGCATTTATTTCTCAAGTGTTACAGGGTCTCAGTGGCCAAGTGGTCTAGGGCACATATCTACAGATCAAAGTTCTTATCATTGCCTAGGTTTAAATCCTACTTAGCAGATTCTAGTGTGATGAAGTTTGCCAGTTAGCCACAGAAAGGTGGTTTCTCCAGGTACTCAGATTTCCTCAACAAATCCAAAACTGACACCATTATAGATGACATATCTTGAATGGGTTTTAAAAACCATTACTTAAGTCTTAAAACTCCCGTTTCCTTCACATCTTTTAAAACCCTAATTTCTTAGCCGTAGCTTATGAATCTTTGTTATATGTATGTTCTGATATATTGTTTGTGTAACTGGTTTCCTTAATATCTTTAAAATCTATTTTTAACTGTAGTTTATGAATCTTTGTTATATACACGTTTTGGTGTTCTGGAGTCCTATTGGCTGAGTGGCTTTAAGATCACAGCACATTTCACTTTTAAAATTTTAAATCCAAATGAGCAATTTCCAGTATAAAAGTTGGTCATTTATTTGCCAAAGGTTGGTGGCATTTCCTAACTCCCTCCCCCCCCCCCCCCCCCCCAAAAAAAAAAAAAAAAAAAAAAAAATCAAATCTGAAATAACAATCTATACAAAGTGCAAGAATCCTGAATTGGAAAAAATCAAACAGTACTCTAAAGACAATGGGAGGTAACAGTTTTACAGTGAAGTAAAAAAAAAAGTTGATCTATATCAAAGTGGTAAGCTCTGAGCTTGTGTTAGAAATCGAAGCACCTGTAGAAAAAACCTTTGGCAAGCAAGCAATCAAGATGAAATGCTTCGGGTAAAAATGCAATGTTGAGTGTTGGATGGTTGGTTGGATATAATGTTTAACAGTTTAATGTCATGTCAGCAATTTTCACCCATTCATGACAAAAGCAAGGTTATCTATCTCCAAGGATTTATCTTAGAACAAGATTTATGTATGCATGAGATATGCAGGTGAGTATCATGTGGTCTGCCTTATACTTGTGCTTACTCAAAGCAACTTTTTCAGGTTCTAGCTCACTGAGTCAGTATGCCTCAGAACAAACACACTACTTCCTCAGTCACATTATTCTGGCTTCAGATGAAGCAGTCGATATTCTGTCCCCTACACACTGAGCATCAGACAAGGTGCAGTAGCTCAAATTTTTAAGTCTTCTGTATGACCCAAATGGGTTTCCAACCCAAAACCTCCAACTTTCAAAGCAGATGCTTTATCATTTAGCCATTGAGACAGTCAGTTTTAGTACAAGGCAATGGAAAAGAGAAAAAACTTTAAAAATAACAGATATAAAGACTTGTTAAATCATTGTTATTTTTTTGCCGTCATAACAACACAAAACTTAATAAACCAGCCACTTAAAAAACACTATATCTGAACAAAGATATAAGATAACAACCCATTCTCACATCATATTACCAATATTCATTGATTTCCACACATTGGATATGACCCATTCTCACATCATTTTACCAAACTTCAATTACAACTACACATTACAAATGACCCATTCTCACGTCATTTCTATAATATCAGCTAATTGCATGGAAAAGGCTATAGTGTTTTATTGCATAATGACTTACTTAGATAATCATTCTTCTTAACAATCTTTTCTTTTTTTTTTTTTTTTTTTTTTAATTCTTTCCTCCGGAAAGCAATATTTTGATTATATGTTTTCCTTCCAGAAACCAATATTATAAATTTTATGTTTAACAATATAATGTAATGTTTTATCAAGGTTTCAAAATTCCTAACTGGGGGCTTCAGTGGCTGAGTGGTTTAAAGTGCTTGCTTACAGATCACAGCATCTCTCACCACCTGGGTTTCAAATCCCACTCAGGACAGATCCTAGTGTGAGAAAGTTTGGTCGGTGGTTTTCTCTGGTCACTCTAGTTTCCTCTACCATCTCAGAATTGACCACCTCAAGAAAAATCTTGACTGGGGTGTAAAACCCCAAAACTCCACTCCACTCTACATTCCCAACCATTTTATTTTAATACTATCTTTTGGTTGACACCAGTATAATTATTTATAAAATTTGTAAATTTTGAATTAAATCATCAGTTACATTTTTTTTAATTTTATTTATTTTTTTATTTTTTATTTGGGGGGGGGGGGGGGAAGATAATCTGAGTTAGCTATTTGATTCTTATCTGCTGTATACTTATTTATCCAATGAACTTTTGGAGTAGAGTGCTGTGATTTCAGTTTAATGGTTAAGACCAATATACTTTCTTGTATATTCTTGGGGAAGGATGGTGGAAGAAAATGAATACTTTTTAGGGGTGGGTCCTGAAATATATGAATGTTGAGAATTTTATAATGAGTTATATTGTGAACACCAAAGGCTCAATTCCCAAGCACTGCAGAGGAAAAATGACATTGAATATTTCTGAAGACCTTATGCCTACATTTCTCTTCTGAATTTTTCAAAAAGGGGGAAGAGGATGTAACCCTCGTAAACCCTCCCCCCCCATCCATTAATGACCTTAGCAAGCAAACCGACAAGCATCTTCCCAGAGCTGAACTCAAACCAAGTATTATCTATAGCTAGGCATAGTAGATCACTCAGCTTTCAACTTATACAAGAATGATATCTTCTGATCAATATAATTATGGTATGTAACTTTTTTTTTTTTAAATTTTGATCAATATAATTATGGTATAAAAAAATTAAATTTTGAATTTAAAACTCTGTTTATTGAGAATCATCTTTCTTTGTTTTATTTCATGAATCTAAAGGGATTTAATTTAATATGACAAACATCTCCAGTAATTACACACATAAAAACATCAATTTCTATGTTCATCCTCATTTACTTGAAATTTAAATTTAACACCTCATTTGAAATGGTCTTAATTTTAGAATTACGATTTACTGGGAAGAAGTAGCATAGCACATCAAATCACTAAACAGATATAGGATTCCCTTTTGAGAAATTGATATTTCGGAAAGTATTACCATGGAGATTATATTTATTCTAGTTGCCATGGTAACCTGTATTTATTGAAAACTATTGTTGCTTTTGTTTCTACAAATATTAAAATTTATTGGAAATTACAAGAAAAAAATTCTAGAAATTGTTAGAACCAAAATGCTTTTACTTTGAGAAATTGATATTTCTGAAAGTATTTCCATGTATATTATATTTACTCTAGTTGCCATGGTGACTTGTATCATTGAAGCTATTGTTTTTTTTTTTTTGTTTTTTTTTTCTACAATTATGGAAATTTATAGGAAATTTAATCATTTAAAAGATTCCAAAAATTCTAGTATTCTAAATGAAAAAAATATCGAAGTTCTATATCACTGAAAAACACAAATAAAATATCTTGTATGTACTTTTTAAGAATAAATGGTTACAAACGATTTAAAACATCAAGTAAATACACTTTGACATGGTCAAATATTTTTGACACATGACATGATAAAGACTAAACGGTGAACATTTGATTCATGCAAAATTTAATGTACTCCACATAAGGACCTACACAAACAATTTGGTTCAAATTGACCGAGTAAATTTAAAGAAGAAGATTAAAATTATGCTAGGATGCATGCATTGCTGTGCCAAAAACTCTGCTGGCAATAGCCAGCTGATTGGAATCCATGGATTAATGGAGTTCCACACCTGAGTCAAGATTTTTTCTCTTATTACATGTATCACTAAGGCAGTCAGTTTTGGGATGGTGGAGGAAACCAGAGCCCCTGAAGAAAATACAGACTTTTGGCAAGTGATCAGACAAATTTTCTCACACTAGGATCTGCACAAGCAAGATTCCAAACTTGGCAAAGAGAGGCACTGAGATCCATAAGTACACCCTTTATACCACTTGGCCATTAAGCCACAAACTCAACACCCCCCACCCCTCCCCAATCTAACAATCTTAAATTTTGAGCATAAAATACTTGGAATAGATAACACTTAGTCTATTATTGTGCAGTTTATACATGTTTCTTTTTAGTAGGCAAGGTTGATTGTCTGGCATCATATCTATAAATGACACAAGCGAAAAAAAACAGTCAAGAATTTACTTGCCGTAAATGGTTTTCCCAGAGTGTTAAAATACGCATCAATTACAGAGGTTCTATATATTCCTTGACAGTGTGTTGATTTTGAGAAAGGCTAGACCATTATTGATCACAATTCTAAGAGTTTTCATGATCAAATATTTTTTCTCCCGAGAAGAGGACATTTATTAATCTATGGCAGGTATAGAGATAAAATGGAAGGCTTAAGACAAGCTCGTGAAGAAAAAGTAATTAATCAGAAAAATTGACCCGTTAATAGTTTATGCAAAAAATAATAATAATAATAATAATAATGAATATATAAATAAATTAGTAAAATAATAAATCAATAATAATTAATATAAAAAATTTATTATTATTATTATTATTATTATAAAAATATATATATATATATTGTTTTATAAATTAAGCTAAAATTTATTTACTAATATATATCTTTTTTTTCAATTAAACTTCAAGAATTTTTTTTAAACTAGCCATTATAAATATATCTACACTATATATAATCAATATCAAATTTAATATTTTAATAGTTTGATAGATTTTCTGATATTTCTAATATTCACATCTACCACAATAAAATAAAACCTTGCTAAAGTGACCACCTCTATATTAATTTAAAACCATCTGCCTATGCAGTCAAGCATTCACAATGACCTAAAGAAATACCCACCAGTCAATACAGACCAACTGTTTATAATGGATGAGAGTCTATGTAAAAATTAGTTATACTGAGCGGGTACCGCTGCTGGTGGAGTAAAACTCCCCAAGGGTATCCATAACTCAGTAGGCAGTACTTTGTGCTGTCAGAAAATGAACATTTAGCAAAATTTTCAGTCAACTTAATTTTTGAAATTTATTTAAAACTAAGGTCTGTTCCTTCCTGCAAAGCATTCCTTAGCTGGATTTGGATTCATATAATTTTGGAACTTTAGATTCATTAATTTACAACTGTTTGGCGTATGTTTTTTAATCTATCAAACTTCTTGGCCCTTAGTGTCACTGATGAGGAATGATTTTCCGAAATGTGCACATCTGGCACATCAAAATTTAGCAGGTATTTGTTATATATTTACTACCCCTGAGCGGGTACCGCTGCTGGTGGAGTAAAACTCCCCAAGGGTATCCATAACTCAGTAGGCAGTACTTTGTGCTGTCAGAAAATGAACATTTAGCAAAATTTTCAGTCAACTTAATTTTTGAAATTTATTTAAAACTAAGGTCTGTTCGTTCCTGCAAAGCATTCCTTAGCTGGATTTGGATTCATATAATTTTGGAACTTTAGATTCATTAATTTTCAACTGTTTGGCGTATGTTTTTTAATCTATCAAACTTTTTGGCCCTTAGTGTCACTGATGAGGAATGATTTTCCGAAATGTGCACATCTGGCACATCAAAATTTAGCAGTTATTTGTTATATATTTATATCAAAATAAAAACCTGCCATAGTGACCACCTCTATATAAAGACACCTGTCTATAAAGTAAAACAATTGCTATGTTAACCAACTCTTTTTTAAAGACCACCTGTCTATACATTAAAACATGCTATCTTAACCAACTCTTTATACAGACCACCTGTCTATAGATTAAAACCTGCTATCATGACAAACACTTTATAAAGATCACCTGTTTATACAGTACAACCTGATATCTTGACCAACTCTTTATAAAGACCACCTGTCTTTACAGTAAAACCTGCTATCTTAACCAACTGTTTATAAAGATCACCTGTCTATAGATTAAAACATGCTATCTTAACCAACTCTTTATAAAGACCACCTGTTTATACAGTACAACCTGATATCTTGACCAACTCTTTATAAAGACCACCTGTCTTTACAGTAAAACCTGCTATCTTAACCAACTCTTTATAAAGATCACCTGTCTTTACAGTAAAACCTGCTATCATGACCAACTCTTTATAAAGAGTACCTGTCTATTCAGTAAAACCTGCTATCATGACCAACTCTTTATAAAGACAACCTGTCTATACATTAAAACATGCTATCTTAACCAACTCTTTAGAAAGACCACCTGTCTTTAAAGTACAACCTGATAGCTTGACCAACTGTTTGGAAAGACCACCTGCCTATTCAGTGAAACAAGCTTTCATGACCAACTCTTCATAAAGACCACCTGTCTATTTATATAATTTCAAAAGGTTTGCTTTAAAGTCTATCAAACAACCATTTATATCTCAAAACAAGTGAATGCTTCTATAGTGACCACCTCTATATTAAAACCCCGTCTATACAATAAAACATGCAAAAACCTCAATAAAGACCCACCTTTTAATGAAGACCAACTGTTTATTATGGATGACACAGACCTGACTGAAAGTCTACCATCTGTCTAAAGACGACCTGTCTATATAGCAACAACCTAAAATAAAGACCAACTGTCCATTAAGAATGGTGTTGTAATGTCCTTTTGCATGTGGGTAAATAAATGACAAGAGTACATTGATGTAACTTGATGAGTCAACATTTTGAAAAGTCTTCAGCTTCAAAAATCAACATCTTAAAAATGCTACATCTTAACCAATCAACAACTTAAAAATTACAACATCTTCACAAGACGTCTTGAAAAATGCTACACCTTCACATATCAACATCTTGAAAAATGCTGTACCTTAAATTTACAAGCCAACATTTTGAAAATGCTACCCCTTTGCAAGTCAACATCTTGGAAAAATGCTACAACTTCACAAGTCAACATCCTGAAAATTTGCTAAAGCTTCACAAGTCAACATCCTGAAAATTTGCTAAAGCTTCACAAGTCAGCATCCTAAAAATGATGCACCTTCACAAATAAACATCTTGAAAAATGCTGCACCTTCACAAATAAACATCTTGAAAACTGCTGCACCTTCACAAATAAACATCTTGAAAAATCCTGCACCTTCACAAATAAACAACTTGAAAACTGCTGCACCTTCACAAATAAACATCTTGAAAAATGCTGCACCTTCACAAATAAACATCTTGAAAAATGCTGCACCTCCACAAATAAACATCTTGAAAACTGCTGCACCTTCACAAATAAACATCTTGAAAACTGCTACACCTTCACAAATAAACATCTTGAAAACTGCTGCACCTTCACAAATAAACATCTTGAAAACTGCTGCACCTTCACAAATAAAAATCTTGAAAAATGCTGCACCTTCACAAATAAACATCTTGAAAAATGCTGCACCTTCACAAATAAACATCTTGAAAAATGCTGCACCTTCACAAATAAACATCTTGAAAAATGCTGCACCTTCACAAATAAACATCTTGAAAACTGCTGCACCTTCACAAATAAACAACTTGAAAACTGCTGCACCTTCACAAATAAACATCTTGAAAACTGCTGCACCTTCACAAATAAACATCTTGAAAAATGCTGCACCTCCACAAATAAACATCTTGAAAACTGCTGCACCTTCACAAATAAACATCTTGAAAACTGCTACACCTTCACAAATAAACATCTTGAAAACTGCTGCACCTTCACAAATAAACATCTTGAAAACTGCTGCACCTTCACAAATAAAAATCTTGAAAAATGCTGCACCTTCACAAATAAACATCTTGAAAAATGCTGCACCTTCACAAATAAACATCTTGAAAAATGCTGCACCTTCACAAATAAACATCTTGAAAACTGCTGCACCTTCACAAATAAACAACTTGAAAACTGCTGCACCTTCACAAATAAACATCTTGAAAACTGCTGCACCTTCACAAATAAACATCTTGAAAAATGCTGCACCTTCACAAATAAACAACTTGAAAACTGCTGCACCTTCACAAATAAACATTTTGAAAACGGCTACACCTTAAGAGGAGTAAATGTTTTGAAAAATGCTTTACTTTTGCAAGTCAACATCCTGAAAAATGGTACACTTTCAAAAACCAATATTTAAAAAAAAATAAACAATCAACTTTAACATTATCATGCTATTATTATTTCTGTAAATATTCACAATGATGTTTTTAAAGGATTTTGTTTATGTGAGTCACACAGGTTAATAAAAATCTAAAATTTAACAAAAAATTACTTACAATAATTTTTCACTTACCTTTAGGGATCATGTTGGAGATCAATTTAAAACTGTAAAACAATGATCTTCTGAATAAACCGAGTAAAATAAACACTGACTCTGTCACAAGTACTAACAATTAGGGACATAGAATTTATAGCTTGTTATGGGTGTTCTTTAGCCTTCTGCAGACCATATCTTTAGATCGTCTTATCATCTTGGATAATCTCGACAGCTTTTAACTTGTAATGTAGCACTGACAATAACAGTTAAGTCTATCACGAGATTCCGTTAAGATTTTGTCGCTGTGTTAAGTCCCACATATCAAGTCCACTGAAATGTAAAAACAAACAAAACAACATGAAAATATAATTTTCAAAAAAATCCCAAAATAATTGACTTGGCAAAATAGAAAATGCGGGAGAAAAAAATAATCTCAAGATCTGGTTTATAGACTAATGAAAAATTATCTGCGTCACACCAATGACCTTAAAGCTAGCTTTGTAAAATCAATCATTAAAACTCTTTAAGGGAGCCCAATATTCCAGACTCTAATTTTTTCTGACGTTTCCTTCTACCATGAATAAATCTAATTTCTTATTCTTTTATACTGAAGAAAACTTAAGATGTTAAATGTATATGGCAAAATATGGCAAATAAGATGATGACGAAATGAAGTGGTCTCGCTAGGTGCCGATTAATTAAGTAAAACCCTTAGTATGAAAAGATATTTTTTTCAAAGAAAGTGAATTTTGAATGTAACAATTGATTGAGCAATAATTGTGAAGTGACACAGAAAATTTAATACTGATCCTAACTTGGTAATACTTGGATTTGTGATTAATTAGAAAGATTAATTAACAAGACAATTATACGACTTTACATCATTAAAAAGGCAGGGGATAAAAATAATTGCAATAACAGTAATCTCATAATCGAGACCAAATATTTTCAAATTCGAACTTGACCTGTATTTTATCTAAGAATTCTTGTTACTTTTAAATATATTGCATATAAGAAAGAAGACTGGTTAATTGTAGTGTTGTAACATCGCATCAACAATTTTTCAGCTGTTTGTGACAACATCAAGTTTCTTTATCTCTTAAAAAATTATTCAGAACCAGTAAATGTACACATGAATATGCCAGAGATGTCAAGTTACTGTATACACCCGAGATGTGCGCGAGTTTGTGTTAGGGTCTTGCATGTACTAGCATAAACTCGGAAAAAAAGGTGCTAGCACACTTAGACAATACACCTGTAACGGATGAGGATTCTGCTGCCACTATTTGTGAATGGTTATGGAATCCGCTGCCACTACTTGTGAATGGTTATGGCTTCTGCTGCCACTACTTGTGAATGGTTATGGAATCCGCTGCCACTACTTGTGAATGGTTATGGAATCTGCTGCCACTAATTGTGCTACTCATTTCACTACAACACCATAGAAAGGTAAACCACTCGCCCAGTCACATTATCCTTGATCGAGCTGTTACTCTGTTACCTAATGCTGAGACCTAGATTAGGGTATTATCTAAAATTTTATAGTCTAATGTCTGAGACTCGACCTTGGTTTAAACCCACTAACTCCCACTTTCGGGACAGTTTTTCTACCACTGTGCCTTCTAGGTGATAATAACATAGAGGGGGTGTAATGGTGTTTTGTGTTCTAATCAAGATTTTTTTTTCACTTATTCTGAGGTAGTCAGTTCTTGGGTAGTTGGGAAAACCAGAGTGCCTTGCAAAAACCACAAACCTTAGGCACTTGGGTCTTTTATGAATTTGATTCATACCTAAGCGCTAATTAAGTTTCAATTTTATTCTTATGCTGGTTCTTCATACCAATTGGGTCACCAGGGCCCTTTATTTTATATATAAAAATTAACAAAACATCGATAATTTTTTTAAATTTTCAAATTATTTACGCAGTGTAAAAAAAATTAACTTGACCAAATGTTCTAATATAGGAATCTGACCTGCATTTAATCAGGGAATATCAGTAAAAACAGCATTTCAAATTTGGTTCTGATCAGGTGTTGTTTCCATGGAAACAATAAAAGAGCATGACAAACTGATAGACTAGACTGACTCAAGGATAGACTCAGATGGACAGATGGAGAATAGCCAAAAAAAATTTACTTAACAAGACAGATTTCTCTTAATATTTCATGAGCTTGTACTTAGTTTAATTTTTACATGTACATGTACATTTTACATTAATAACACACCAACACAAATTGCCATAAGGATATTCCTTAGCATGTTATAAAACTTGCATACAGCTGAATGTTGAATGTGACATTACACGTTTTAACCAACCAATCTTATGGTGCAAACTGGAGGGGGGGGGGGGGGGGGGGAAACAAAGTTTTGGGTGGTGGAACACTATAGTCATTGTGCTTGCCACAATTGCAATTGTAGTCTTAATATTTGTTTTTCTCTGATTTTTCAGGAAAAACATAAAAAATGTTCAACTGCAATAACTATTCTTTAGTTTATGCATGTGTTATTGAACTGAATACAGCAAGCTTTTTTGTATATTAGGGATAAATTCATTTGAGTTCACATTTTGTTCCAATAATTTTTCTTTTCTTTTTCTGATTTCCTATAATTTTTAACTTGTGTTTTATGTTTAACTAAAACTAATAAAGAAAATTACTAAAAAGTTTATGATTAAAATACAAAAAGTACCATACATTCAAGGTTACCAGAGTGTTAATATTTTTCTCAGAGGACTAAGATTACTGCACTGTACTCGGTCTGATGCAGTTTAAAACTAGCGCAGCACTTAAAGTTACAGTGCCCCTTACTGCTTACTAGGTTTGATTCACACTCGCGCAAATTTTAGTATGAGAAAGTCTGTCAGTAGTTAGTGGTTTATCTAGACACTCCAGTGTCCTCCATCATTCTATGACTAATTGTTCAATATAAGTGAAAAATATCTTGACTGGGTTGTTAAAGATTCATTAGTCCATTCACAGAGAATTAGCCAAAGACTGAATTAATTTGACTAAGAAAAACATTACGCAACAAAAGGCATTACATCTGAAACAATATGCCTACCTCATGTTACATTCATTGATTGGCTAACTGGTTGATTGATTGTAGTTTATGTCCCAGTCAAAAATATTTCACTTATATCTAGACATCACCAGCTATAGGTGAAGTTTCAGGAATTTTTGCTGCTGTGTGCTTATGGCGATGTGCAGAAAAGGTTCTTAAGCATGTCATGCTTACATTGACAACATCAGGGACACTGGTTTTTAAGGTCTCCTCCAAAGGACCCCATGACTTTAATTTCTAAATGCTGAGTGGTTGGTCACTACATTTTTTTTCTAGTTTTTCATCAGACCTGACCAAGGTTTGAACCCTGACCTCCAACATATGAAGCGATCACTTCCTCATGTTGTATATGAAACAATTCATTGAGGGCAATTCATAATATTTAAATACAATACAAAATAGCTCAAATGACAGTTTTTGGAACACCCGGACAACATGCTGTAGTGGTCTAATTTTTTGAGACACCTAGATTTTGTTTAGTTTTTTTTTTTTTTTCGGAATTGAAAAAGAAATCCTAGTTTATTTAAGACAGAAGATAACTTGTAAATGTATATGTAAAAAAAAGTATTGTGTGTTTTTTAAAATTATTTTTCCCCAAACATAAATGGATTGTGCATGCTCCAAGTAGGCGAAAATTTCGTTAAATTTTGTGATGATAATCCTATGGTAATTAATAATTTTCAATGACATTTAATTTTTAGGTTTCCACTAACCCACAAAAATAGTGAAATTTAACCTTTAACCCCCCCCCCCCTTCCTTTTTGTGATTTTAAAGTAGTTGAATGCAGCAAACAGGAAGGGGAAAAATGTAATCTTGTTGTTAATTCCGTTAATTCAAAAGTACTGTATGAGTATTTATATTAGCATGTATTATATTTGGCACTCTCAAGTGTCTGAAACATTTAGCGTGTACTAATATTGGCACTCTCATTGTTTCCTCTTAGCCAGGTGAGCTAAATTTAATGTTGAAGTATATTAATATTGGTGGAAATTATTCTAAAGCCAAAACTGCCAATATTGATATACAGCCAAAATAAAAGCTTATACAGTATGTAAAGTTTCATTGCAAAGAAAGCGGTCTTTGAATATAAAATTGATGATCAATGAGGTGCAAAATGGGGCAATAAGGGGAACCCTTCTAAAATCTTTCACTAGATCCCCTATCAAAAAAGGCACCCAAACATTTAAAAGTGATTATATAAATTCTTGTATCAAATGGATATAATCTTGTTCAGTTTTCTTCTTTAGGGGATAATAATTATACTGCTATCATCATAGCAAAATGAAAACTTGTTCAACAAATATAACGATGCTCCCTTATTATCAGGACAACAAATAGATAATTATCCCATCATAATACCCAAATAATAATGATTCAATTTGATTGCCCGTAAGTTTATGAGCTTAAGCTTTTGAGCAATAAATTAACACTTTGAAACGTCTTCCGAGAAAACTTCAAACCTCCTTAGTGGAAAATCAATAGAAAAATTACATGTTTGTGAAATACATGACCAACACAACATCAATGTGAATTAATCAAGAGATTAACTGTACTAAATAGTTTCAAATTATCTGTAAAAAATAAAATGGATGTTGTTTACAGGAACTAAATAACTAAATACAGTGAAACTTGTGAAAACCGAACCCTGGAAAAACCGGAATCCTGTGAAAACCGGACGTGTATGCTTGTCCAAATTTACTCTCTTCTTTATTCTATATGATAGAAACCTTAATAAACCGGATCCTGTGAATTCTGAAAACCGGACGCATTTCACCATCCCGATCATAAAAAACCTATATATTTTCACCTTTGTAAACCGGATTTGATTTTCTGATTATGAAAAAAAATCCAAAAACGAAACCGAGAATTTTATTGAAATTTTTTAAACTTGCAAATTTGTAACAAAATGACTGTTATTTCCGATATTATAAAATCATCAACTACAAATAAAAGTAAAAATAATTTCTGATATCATAAATAACATCACTTAACTTCTAAGTAAAACAAAACTGTAAGAAATACAAATTATTACCGTCATCAAATGGCTTGAGTATACATTAACACGTGTGAAAGGTGTCACAAATAAACAATAATTATCGGATTAAAGAGATCGAGGTTAACTTGTGTTTGATTGTAACCCGTTAATTTTTAAAGGAACATCTTTGTTGGTTCATTTTGCTGGTATGACCGATATCACAGTGATAATTCACAACTTTCTCCGCTATCTTAAATTGACAAAATTTTAGTCAAGATTGATATTTTAATAAGTTTTGAGGTTATACAAAACTTCAGTCAAGAAAATAATTGAATAGGATAGTCGCAGTTAAGATGACCTTGAATCCTGAAATTATTCGGCTCTCAATCGAACAACTGAAATGCGCTTTGTATAGATAAAACATTCTGCGCAGTCATATGATGGAAAAATAAGGAAAACAAGTTTCTTAACAATGGAATGGCAGTTGTTATCATTAATCGACATAAAACAAACATCGATTATGTACCATGTCAGTAAATTCAAGCATTTAATGTTTTGGCTGAGTCTTAGTTACGTTGACCTACATCCTCCAGCAGAGGAAAGCGCACCTGCATTTTTACCAAAATGTTTGCATCGAAATAAAAACAACTTAATATACACGTTACTTACCATAAACACTTTATGATAAACGTCGTATTTCAAGTTATCCATCATAATGATGATGTCTCATCCAACCCGTCTATCATTTTATGATAGTTTATTTGAGATAAATAAAACATTAAAATACAAGCAACCTACCCAAAAAATTTTAGATTATCACTTTACGTTGTATTTTTAGTTTATTGTTTCCAATAAACCACATGTACATGTGTTACCAATGGCTACATATCCCAAAGGGAGATAACATAAATGGATCTGCTACTTATTATCAAGGGCAGTGAACTCTAGCGAATAACCTTAATAAACCGGATCCTGTGAAAACCGGATTTTTTTCAAAGAAGCCGGTCCGGTTTTCACATGTTTCACTGTACATCCTATAGTAATTTTTTTAAATAATTAACTTCACTTGTTTAAAAATTATTGGTTGGATGGTTGCATTAGATCAAATCAGCAATTTTCAATTTTTTTTTTTTTTTATTTTTTTTTTTTTTTTTTTTTTTTTTTTTTTGTCTTAAAACTTTTCTAATTAATCTAAAAAAACTGATAAAAACGCAAGTTAATGTAGTACATGTATAAACATTTTATGTATTTCTGATTTTCTATGAACATATATAGTGTGCATGTGACTTTTAGAATGCCTGGATACATTTGCTCAAAATGTTGCAGATAAACATGTCAGACTACTTAGTCCTTTACACCAATATTAGGCAATTCAAAATGGTCCTATGAAAAGGTAAAACACTTTTCTCATTTGCATTTGCATGAGCATACTCAAATATAGTTGTCAGGCCCCAGTTTCACAATCATTACTCAATTGAGTGTACAGACAACTCGAATTCGGGATTATTTCAATGCCAATTAAATTAATGACATTACACAGTTAAAACTGAGTACTAATGTTATATGTAAATTGTTTAGTGTAGTTTTGTTGAATAAAACAAAATATTGTCTCATAAAACTTTAAGTTTTTAACATATTGATGAGAGAAAAATTGGAATATTTGAGTTGAGTGAATGGTTGTGAAACTGGGGCCAGATGAATAAATTAATGTGTTTGATAGTATGGTGTTTTATGTTTGATTCCAGTCAAGAATATTTCACTTATACTTAGTTATCACCAGCTATAGACAAATTGTGCCTAAAGCAATATGTGAGGGTTCTTGAAGAGTGCCACTGTACGGTGACCTGCCTTGACACGGGGCATCAGTTTTTAAGGTCTCCTCCAAAGTCCCCTGTGAATTTTATTTCTAAATTCTTGGCGAATGAAATTTAAGTACCTATTTTTTAAGACTTGTACATGTCAGACCTGGCCAGGGTTTGAACTCCAACCTTGACATATGAAGCAAACGCTCTACCAACTGAAGTTGACTAAATGGGTTTGATAGTTAAGCACTTGGCCATCATAGCTCCTCAACCTTAATAAGTACACAGGCAAAGATCAAACATCAGCATGTTGATAAGATGTAACATTGCTAATTAAATGTGACAAATTTTTACCTGAAGGTGAAAAAATGTTTGTTTGTTTTTTTTATTTTTTTGTCAGTGGCCTAAATTCTTATAAGCCATTCCTGTTTTTTTTTTCATTCCAACAAGAAAGCAGGTGGTCAGGAGCTTGAACCACAGCTAGGTCTTCCATTGACTTTAAATTTTGAGATACTGCTTCCTCGCCTGGTGCTTTTAGACCATGAGTCAATGAGGGCAACAGATTTGCGGAATAGACAAAAACATTATATATACAAATATACCCTTGACAAATTTAATCAGGTATAAAAAACAAATAAGTTCCAAAAATTATGCCTAAAACGAAATCTTTGATGATGTTATTCTTTTAACTAAGAAATAAACATCAAAACATCAAAGGTTTTTTTTTTTTTTTTTTTGGCCATTCTGTGATCATATGAGTTTCTAAATCAGGGAAAATAAAATCACACACACACACACACACACACACACACACACACACACACACACACACACACACAAAACAAACAAACAAACAAACAAAAAACAATAACCCCCCCCCCAAAAAAAAAAAAAAACAAAAAAAAAACAATTAGGCCTCTATGTCAAATTTTCAACTGATCACAGAGCAGATTCATCGCTCTAACGCCGTAACTTATGATAACGCTGTAACCAGTCACACAATGTTAAAAGATCAAGGATAAATGTGCGTCAGGAGTTTATATAAATTATTGTTTTTTGATGCAGTACATTTTATTACTTATTCAAGAAAATGGAATAGTTTATGAAAGTCGATACGACTTAATCCATCATAAAAGTATTGAGAGAAATTGTGGATATGAAGTATCGGAGAAATTGTTCAGTCTGGAAAGCTGTATATTACAACATTAATAAACTGATAAGTCAGTGGAAGGTTATGCAGCCCAATATTAATTATATTGGTTCCTAACATGATAATTCATTCAATATTTATTTGAACATTTTTTTTTCAGTAAGACTTATACATTTACAGCCATAGTGAATCTATGATAGAATGAGACAGAGAATGGAAACTTACAATTGGTTAAACCCTTGGCTGGATCATACATAAAAAACTTTAAAATTTAACATACTGAATCCTATCCTTCAGGTTTGATATTAAAGAAATAACTTGTTTTTTTAACAAGTTTGTTGAGCCATATATAAACACAAAAAACAGTGTGCACAATTTTCTTTATAATGCACATAGCTTCAGGTAATTTATAATGACTCAATAAACTTGTTGAAAACAGAAGTTTTTCCTTATAATATAATTTAAACACTTGGATTAAAGCATAAAGCAATTTTTTGTTTTATTTTTTCTCTTTTTTTAAGAATTAAAATTAAATTTCCTATGCATCGGAACTATTATTTAACAATTTTTAGCCAATGAGATGGGACGATACATAAGCCACACCCTTCAGGTTTAGCATTGCTATGATTGCAAAATTAATTGGAGTAAAACGTGAAAAACAATTGGGTCAAATTACATTAATTTTGTATTGCAGTATGATATAACTGATTTTAGAAATGAAATTATTATACGGACATTTATTGAGTCATCTATCCTGATTGGTTCAACCCGTACAAGGATAACATGAATGGGATGATGGTATATTTGTCTGCGGCATACTGACTCGGTGAGCTAGCACCTTTACAAAAAGCTACCGAGTGTGTGCTAGTACAAGGCAGCCATTATATACTGTCACATATATCATGCAAAAACTAAATCTTCGATTAATTTACTTGAGTATCAATAAACTTACTTTAATCACAAATAGCTGAAAAATTGCGTATGCGACGTTAAACGACATTGCAACCAATCAAATGACCGAAGACTTTCAGAAATTGTCGAAATAAAGAACTTTCACTTGTATTCATGGACAAATTAGAGTGGAGTGGAGTGGAGTAATGATGTTTTACTCTAAAGTCAAGATTCTTTCACATATTTTGAGGCGGTCAGTTCTGGAATGTTGGAGGAAACCGAAGTGCCCAGAGAAAACCACCAACCTTCAGCAAGCGAACTGACAAACTTTCTCACACTAGAATCTGTCCCGAGTGGGATTTGAACAAAGGCAGTGAGGTCCATAAGTGCACGCTTTGACCACTGGACAAATATGCACATAAAAAAGTTACCACAAAACATTTTTTTGCCTATGATTGAAATACTGAGGACTAAGAAAGAGGGGAACAGTATTTGTACCCCAGTTAAAATTCTTCGACTTTTATCAAGATAATTATCAAATTCTTGGATGGTAGAAGAAACCGGAAAGATTTTAGAAAAGCAAAGACCTTTTTTGCAAGGAAAATGGCAATCTTTCTCATGTTAGGATCTCTCATGACTGGGTTCCAACTCAGCGTTCCAGAGACACTTTATTAATAATCAGTTCATCTGCACTTTAGACCACTCAACCCTCAGGTTGTTGAAATAAAGGACATACAGAAAAACGTTCATGTAACTATGTACAGGAGAAAGCTCATCAATTTGACATACGAGACATTTTTAAAAACGTTAATTTAGATGATAAATATCAATGAGAAAATAAAGACTTCTAATGACATTTGTGTTGAAATCATAAAACAGTGTCGACAATCTCATCAATAATTTGAAAAAAAAAACCAATAAATGTGACTCAAGGCACTCTAACTGGCAAACAAATTCAACATTTGACCCAAGAACGGGTCATTAGAACAGGGTAAAATTAGACGACACACTTCAATTCAAAAATTAGATTTTCGTACTAACAATAAGTACACTGAATGAAATTGTCTTCTCATCCTGCAGCTTTCAGAAAACAAAAAATTCTTTAAAAATTAAAAAATTATACTCTCAAAATTATATTTATATATATATATATAAAAGGCTTGGTGCCTGTAAGCCCTTATTTTAAACTGTCTAGGCCATAAAAGGCTAGGTGCTCTGTAAGCCCTTATTTTAAACTGTCTAGGCCATAAAAGGCTAGGTGCTCTGTAAGCCCTTATTTTAAACTGTCTAGGCCATAAAAGGCTTGGTGCTCTGTAAGCCCTTATTTTAAACTGTCTAGGCCATAAAAGGCTTGGTGCTATCTGTAAGCCCTTATTTTAAACTATCTAGGCCATTAAAGGCTTGGTGCTATCTGTAAGCCCTTATTTTAAACTGTCTAGGCCATAAAAGGCTTGGTGCTATCTGTAAGCCCTTATTTTAAACTATCTAGGCCATAAAAGGCTTGGTGCTATCTGTAAGCCCTTATTTTAAACTGTCTAGGCCATAAAAGGCTTGGTGCTCCGTAAGCCCTTATTTTAAACTGTCTAGGCCATAAAAGGCTTGGTGCTCTCTGTAAGCCCTTATTTTAAACTGTCTAGGCCTTTAAAGGCTTGGTGCTCTCTGTAAGCCCTTATTTTAAACTGTCTAGGCCATAAAAGGCTTGGTGCTCTGTAAGCCCTAATTTTAAACTATCTAGGCCATAAAAGGCTTGGTGCTATCTGTAAGCCCTTATTTTAAACTATCTAGGCCATAAAAGGCTTGGTGCTATCTGTAAGCCCTTATTTTAAACTGTCTAGGCCATAAAAGGCTTGGTGCTCTGTAAACCCTAATTTTAAACTATCTAGGCCATAAAAGGCTTGGTGCTCTGTAAACCCTAATTTTAAACTATCTAGGCCATAAAAGGCTTGGTGCTATCTGTAAGCTCTAATTTTAAACTATCTAGGCCATAAAAGGCTTGGTGCTATCTGTAAGCCCTTATTTTAAACTATCTAGGCCATAAAAGGCTTGGTGCTATCTGTAAGCCCTTATTTTAAACTATCTAGGCCATAAAAGGCTTGGTGCTCTGTAAGCCCTTATTTTAAACTGTCTAGGCCATAAAAGGCTTGGTGCTCTCTGTAAGCCCTTATTTTAAACTGTCAAGGCCATGAAAGGCTTGGTGCTATCTGTAAGCCCTTATTTTAAACTATCTAGGCCATAAAAGGCTTGGTGCTATCTGTAAGCCCTTATTTTAAACTGTCAAGGCCATAAAAGGCTTGGTGCTCTCTGTAAGCCCTTATTTTAAACTGTCAAGGCCATAAAAGGCTTGGTGCTCTCTGTAAGCCCTTATTTTAAACTGTCTAGGCCATGAAAGGCTTGGTGCTCTCTGTAAGCCCTTATTTTAAACTGTCTAGGCCATGAAAGGCTTGGTGCTCTCTGTAAGCCCTTATTTTAAACTGTCTAGGCCATGAAAGGCTTGGTGCTCTCTGTAAGCCCTTATTTTAAACTGTCTAGGCCATGAAAGGCTTGGGTGCTCTCTGTAAGCCCTTATTTTAAACTGTCTAGGCCATGAAAGGCTTGGTGCTCTGTAAGCCCTTATTTTAAACTGTCTAGGCCATAAAAGGCTTGGTGCTCTGTAAGCCCTTATTTTAAACTGTCTAGGCCATAAAAGGCTTGGTGCTCTCTGTAAGCCCTTATTTAATCTGTCAAGGCCATGAAAGGCTTGATGATCTAGCTAGCTGTAAGCCCTTATTTTAAACTGTCTAGGCCATGAAAGGCTTGATAATCTAGCTAGCTGTGAGCCCTTATTTTAAACTGTCTAGGCCATGAAAGGCTTGATGATCTAGCTAGCTGTAAGCCCTTATTTTAAACTGTCTAGGCCATGAAAGGCTTGATAATCTAGCTAGCTGTAAGCCCTTATTTTAAACTGTCTAGGCCATGAAAGGCTTGGTGCTCTGTAAGCCCTTATTTTAAACTGTCTAGGCCATAAAAGGCTTGGTGCTCTCTGTAAGCCCTTATTTTAATCTGTCAAGGCCATGAAAGGCTTGATGATCTAGCTAGCTGTAAGCCCTTATTTTAAACTGTCTAGGCCATGAAAGGCTTGATAATCTAGCTAGCTGTGAGCCCTTATTTTAAACTGTCTAGGCCATGAAAGGCTTGATGATCTAGCTAGCTGTAAGCCCTTATTTTAAACTGTCTAGGCCATGAAAGGCTTGATAATCTAGCTAGCTGTAAGCCCTTATTTTAAACTGTCTAGGCCATGAAAGGCTTGATAATCTAGCTAGCTGTAAGCCCTTATTTTAAACTGTCTAGGCCATGAAAGGCTTGATAATCTAGCTAGCTGTGAGCCCTTATTTTAAACTGTCTAGGCCATGAAAGGCTTGATAATCTAGCTAGCTGTAAGCCCTTATTTTAAACTGTCTAGGCCATGAAAGGCTTGATAATCTAGCTAGCTGTAAGCCCTTATTTTAAACTGTCTAGGCCATGAAAGGCTTGATAATCTAGCTAGCTGTGAGCCCTTATTTTAGGCTTGATGATCTAGCTAGCTGTAAGCCCTTATTTTAAACTGTCTAGGCCATGAAAGGCTTGATAATCTAGCTAGCTGTGAGCCCTTATTTTAGGCTTGATGATCTAGCTAGCTGTAAGCCCTTATTTTAAACTGTCTAGGCCATGAAAGGCTTGATAATCTAGCTAGCTGTGAGCCCTTATTTTAGGCTTGATGATCTAGCTAGCTGTAAGCCCTTATTTTAAACTGTCTAGGCCATAAAAGGCTTGATGCTCTGTAAGCCCTTATTTTAAACTGTCAAGGCCATGAAAGACTTGATTATCTAGCTAGCTGTAAGCCCTTATTTTAAACTGTCTAGGCCAAAAAAAGATTCAATGATCTGTAAGCTTTCATTTAAGACTGTAAAGTCAATAAAAGGCTCTGTGATCTGTAAGCCCTTATTTCAGACTGCTTGGCCACTGGGACCCCCTCCCCTATAAGAAAGAACAATAAAATTGGCTTAGTTAAAATAGTAGTTTTTGTTAAAAATTGATTTCAGGCCAGGTAGATCTTTTTATTTTCAAGATATTTTTACATTTTTTTACATGAAATTAAAACATTTTGAAATGTTCATGGTTGAATTCTCTCAACCATTTATCTGTAAAATCTGAAAACATTCAACATTTCATTTAAAAGTTCTCTAGATTCTAATGCAAAGAGTAAGAATATTTCATATTAAAATGTAAATTGAAATAGATATATTAGCATAAAGACGACAATCTGTATGTAACTAATAAATTTATTCATACTTTTTTTCATATCAAACGGCCTAAATTTCCACCCCAAAACAAAACAGAAACATCATATTGAAAAAACAATAGGTTTTTCAATCATAAAATTTATTGATTATAAACATGTAACAAGTAGCTCTGCAAGTAGTACCCATTGTAAAAAATTGATGATGTCCCTGCGAAAAAATGATGACCTAAAAGATATTAAAATTAGCATACTAGTCATGTCTACCAATCAAAACACACCAGTTTTTAAATTTTAATTTTTTGTTCCTTTTATTTATTTATTTATTATTTATTATTTATTCATTTATTTATTTATTTATCTATTTATTTAATTTTTATCTATCTATCTGTTTATTTATTTTTGTTTTTTTGTCTGTTTATTTATTTAAATGTGCATTTATTTACTTTTTTTTAATTATTCATCATATTGAATTTCTTTACAATCAGTTTTTTTTAAATATGTAATTCTGAAATTCGAGCTGATAATAAAACCAAATCTGTGTTATTTAATTCTTGAAATTTTCCCTTTATAGAATCCACAAGAAACAGACAGATATATGCCAATGAAAATGGACAAGCATGTCTTATATATTTGGCAGGGTAGTAAAACAAAACTAAATGTGAAAAAATAAAATGTCTTCAAACTTGTAAGTTTTCAGATATTTTAAAAAAAAAATCTGCATTTTTAAATTTTTAAAAAATCTGATTTTTAAAGTTTTAAAAAAAATCTGCATTTTTAAATTTTTAAAAAAATCTGCATTTTTTATCAAAATTATAAAATTGGAAGGCGGAAGAAAGGTAAAATGAAAATAAAATTTTTGATTAGTTTTACTTACGATTATGCCATGTTTGCTTCCCCGAAAAATAAACAACGAATTCAAAATCAACGTTTGTCTTGGTTTCTACTGATCAGATATCTCAAGCGGCATGTTAAAGGGAGATAATTACATTATTAGCAGGAGATTATTTGATTATATCTGTGCAACAGATCGACTATGATTAACGAGAAATTGACGATCAATAATAACATCATTACTTATCTGACATCTGACGATATAATTGCCCAAAGTCAAAATTGTCTGAATTTATCTATGAGATGTTAGAACATGAATGGCAGTGAAATGATTTATTGAAACAATTTAAATAATTTTCATGTGCAAAAATGAACTTTTGACCTTATAGATTGAAGGGAATGCAATTTAACAACTATTATAAAATGACAATTATCATTTAAATTTGCTTTTTGAAATAAAAAAAAGATGGACAAGTCATTTGGAAGGCAGGCAAAATTATCAGATTGATTTTCTAGATTAAAGCAAATTACTTTTAAAATCCACACAAAAATTTTCAACCAAATTTAAGATGAATGTCATATCCCAGGAATAAAAACTGCTTTTCCTGTTTCCCAGGCCTAAAATAAAATTCACTTTGTTGCTGTTGACCACCCAACCCACTTGAAACGCCCCTACCCAAAAAATTTTATTGCCATCAATGCCATTAATTTTTTTTTCTCATACAAAGTAAGAAACAGTATTAAAGGGGCAATGACTCTGGCAAGCAAGACGACCGGCCGTAAACAGGTTTATACGGTAGTCTGGAAATTCCGCTGTGTTTCTACATGGGAGAAAACACAAGAAGGAATGAAGACTTTAGTTAGCAAAAAAATTGTAAAATGTGTTTCAAAAGACATATGAAACCAATTTAAACTTTTTCAAAAGTGTAATAGTTAAATTATAAAGTTAGGCCCCATCTATTCTTACTTTCTTTTAGCTTGCCTTGAAGTTTTATTGCCAAATATGGAAAGGCATAACTCTGATGTGAAAAAAATTGGATAAATAAATTAATTGAAAAATGAGAATAATTTGGGTTTTTGGTTTTCTAAGCCTACTGAAAAAAACATCAAATACAAAAATTTTAAAAAATTCATAAAATCTTATAGTTTCTGCTTCTCACAATCAGCTTATATATATAATTTTGTCTACTGAATAAATTTGTATAAACAATAACACGTACTGGTGATCCACCTGTGCAGAAAGACCACCTTTACAGTTTCTCTTTATTTACCATTATAAAATTGCATAAACAAATTTACCTTCAAATCTCATCTTACTCATCATGCCATTTTCACATACTGATAAAGCAAGTGGAGTGGGGTAATGGTGTTTTACACCCCAGTCAAGATTCTTTCACTTATTTCGAGGTGGTCAGTTCTGGGATGGAGAAAACTGGAGTGCCCGGAGAAAACCACCGACCTTTGACAAGTGAACTGACAAACTTTCTCACACTAGGATATGTCCTGAGTGGGATTCTAACCCAGGAGGCAAGAAGAGCTGTGATCCGTAAGCAAGCGCTTTAGACCACTCGGCCACAGAGGCCCCTACTGATAGAGCCACCAGAAAAAAATTTCTTATACAAGGCCAAATCAATGCCATCACACCTTCACTGATAATGCCTCCATTTTAAATCTGTCCTTTTTTTCTCGCCACAGCAGAACAAACCATTTTATCTGAATTTTACAACTTCCTTATGCTCCATAATAGATTAACCATGTATCCGTTTCAGAATAAATCCCATGCATTGTTTGAAAACCAAATGAAAATATGAAGTATGGCTATGTTTACTTATTTGCTTTTGAACTTTAGAGCATAGATGGAGACTTTTAAAGTGCTAACACACTAGTGATAATGAATGTAAAGCAAATAATTGGAATTTTTCTAAGTCCAAGGGGGATAACTGTGTCAAAAATTGCTCGACGGTACCCAAAACAGAATTTGACCTAAATATTCTATTGATAAATCTGTATACCAAATTTCACTTCAGTATGAACAGCAACCTCTGCAAAGAGAATGAACAGAAACTGTTGGTGGACCAACCGACAGACAGCAACAAAGCAATATGCCATCCCCTCTTTGGAGAGGGCATAAAAATATTTGATGTACTGATTGTAAAATTGTTTTTTCTTAAAATGCAAGACCTAACGTATATAGTTATTGGATTGTTGTTGTAAGTACCCATACAAATCTTAAGCTAAAACAAGAATTCCACGGATTTAAATGTCTTGCCTGGTTAGTTTCTGATCGAATAGAAAAAACATTACTTTTATATAAACTTTCACATTTCAACATGCCACCGCCGCCACCTATGACAACACCAGAAAAGTAATACCTAAGTTTCGCCTTATGGTGATGCCAGGCTTGACAAAAAGTAGGTTCTTTTAAAATGCAACAAGTTTTAGGTTATTTAGAAAGAAGCATTGTAATGTTATTTAAACCACAGTGATGTGAGTTTCACTCATATTGAGGTGGACAGTTAATGGATTACAGAGTATTCATTAAAAACAACCAGTAAACCATGGGGATTGATAAATCACGAGAGAAAACAAGAATTCCAAGGATTTAAATTTCTTGCCTGGTTAGTTTTTGATGGAGTAGAAAATACATAACTTTAACATAAACTTCCACATTCTGACAGGCCTTCACTGTCACTGCCACCTACAAATTGATACTGGAAAAGTAACACCTAAGTCTCGCCTTATGGCAATGCCAGGCTTGACAAAATTGCAGCATTAGCTTACAATCAGTCCACTATGCCAGGTATTCCAATGTTTCCTTAATTTTTTACTTGATTTCTACTCTGTACAAAGGGAGATAACTAGAACATGACAAAACTAAACTAAATGTAATAATTTATTTTATTTTATTTTGTTTTATTTTATTATTTGATTTGATTTTATTTGATTTTTTTTATCTATGCATTGCCAAATTCTAATATCTTTCCACATGGTAATGCTGATCATATTCAATTCAAAATTTAAAAAAGATTTTTTTGCACAAAGAAATTTGAAAACATGTTTCGAAATGTTAAATCAGTCAATGTCAATTTAAAGGCCCAATTAAGGAAAATGCATGTCGCTTGATGACTTCATAAAATTACAGAAATATGAAAATTTAATCGATATTTGTAATTGTGTAATCATAGTCACGTATATATGTGTGTAATATTTAGACAATATTTAGATGCATTAATGTTCTGTATGAGCAGAGACCGCATCATAAATATATCAAATTGCCTGAATTTTGCATGTCGCATTGACAGATACAGTTAAGAAACACAGAACATTATTATTTTAGAACAAATAACGACTGAAGTGTTATTTCTTATTTTGATATCCCGTTGGTCTCGAAGTTTAAATAGCATTTTTCCAATGCATATTGTTTTTTTACCGAGCACGGAGGGGGAAAACCAATTGTCGCAACAAAAACATTAACAAGCGTTATGTGACTCATGTAGATTATACTATAACGAAAAACACAATTTCAGATCAAAAATAAGTAATGCTAAAATCTTTCATTTATTACACTTTTAATAAACGGTGATAAAAATGTCCGGTTGTCGCCAATAACTTAAGTCGGGCTAATCATTTCTTAAAATGACTGTTGTCTCCGTTAAGGTTTTAACAAGCGTGATCGGCATATATCCAACAACAACAGTATTGACAGATTTTTATTTTATTGCGAATTAGGCAATTATGTCCTCTCCTAAAAGTTACCAATTACAAATACTATTTGTCAAGATATATTTAAATTCTTTCAAGAAAGATCTCAAATTTTAACATCCGTTATATTAACATCCGTGATAATCAAAACCTTTCATAAAAAATCTTCATCAAAAAGAATTTTATGGTTGGTAAGCTTTGTTCTACACCGTAGTACTTCTATAAAAGTTAAAATGCGGGAATATTTGGTTTGTACATGCAAGAAGTTTATAGTTTTATAGCATTAAGTACAGTAAAGTATGTTGGGTCTCTTGAATTATTCCCCAGTCTTGCAAAAGGAGAATTCATTAGCTATACTAGAAATATTCTATTTTTCATAATTACAAGCCTCAGAATAGATTTAATCATGGCGAATACTTAGTAAGCGGTGTAGTGGTAAACTTCAACGCTTAATAATGGTTTCTTCTGCAATACTGCATGCAAATAAATTATAACGGATGTTAATAAATTCGTGTCTTTTTGACAAAAGTCATTATCATTTGCCTAACTAACAATATTTGACAGATATTTTAATAATGAATTAATTAAAAAAAAAATACAAATAGTATATTTTGACGATTTTCTTGTTTTTCATGACAGTAAATATTGTTTATTACCTTTGGTGATGCATACTGATGCCTAAAGATCTTAATAATTTCTGTAGAAGTTATGGTTATGCCAAAAGAAAATATTTGCATTTTACTAGATATATTTAAACATTGTTCTATACTTCATTTTTTTACATAAAGAGTTGTTACTTTCAAATAATCTCAGACGATTCTCGTTAACAAACTTTTTAATATCAAAGATTGAAGAACCAGTACTGCAAAAATAAACATTCTTTCCGAGTCGCAAACAGTTGTAATTGAAACTGCTTTTTCATTCTGGAAAGCTTTCAACATTCAATAACAAGCAAAGTCATTTCTTTAAGCAAAATTAAACTGTTGGTCAGTTTATTGTTATCTGATTAAACATCCATTTACCTTCATAAACGTCAAAAGCTAATCTTTAAAAAGTAGATACTTATTATTGTCATAAATTTCATCTGTTACTTAGTTTTCTGTTAATTAAATGGGGTTTTGAGTCCCAATTAAGAATATTTCACTTATATCAGAATGTCACTAGCTTAAACCTGACCTCCCAAATAAGGAACGAGCACTCTACACATTGAGCTAAGGTAATGGTACTTGGTCCTAATGGTGCATTAAACACAAAGGATCAAATTGTACGCTTTTCTGTTAGGGGCATAATGCACATTTTCCAGGTCTGTTGGTATTTTTGTCTTTTTAAAAGGATTCATACTTGTTAGCAATAAATGTGTTAAATTTGGTATGCTTACGTAAGTACATTTGTTGAGTTCTTTATAATTAAAGAGACGTATCTGTTCAATTATAAAAAATTCGTCAAATGCACTTACGTAAACATTCATTGGGTTTAGAGAATAATAGAGATTCAGTAATGTCATTAACTTTCGCAACTTTTATATAAGTATAAATTTTCAGTTGAAACTGGCAGAGTTGATGTCTGTCGCAAATATTTGAGTTGCTTGCAAATGCTTTCGTTATTTTTAATTATTTATCTATTTTATTATTTCATTTTTTTTACATTTTCATGCCAAAAACTTAGCTAAATGTTTTAGTTCAAATCATTTTTAACATCCGTTATGAAGTAACAGTTGGTCATAATTGGACTAAAAAGTCTTTGAATGTTTAATTCATGTTATCGGTGATTTGTTTTACTTATGTATTGATTAGACTTACAATTAGACATAATTTCCATGATCAAGAAGTTGCTTTCTTATGTATTTGAAATCTTAAAAACTAAAGAATCAGTTTATCAGAATGAAATGGCCAAGATGGCTTCAGTTGTTGACTCCTCTGTTGATATACAGTGCAAGTGAAATATTTAAACTAACGCGATAGGATTGCAACAGCAATACTCTATTTTAAAAACTAAATCAAAGCAACTTACAACTTCATGCATTGTTCGTTTACAATTAATAACTGTTACTTTAACATCTGTTATCATGATGTAAGAGGTCATTTATAATAGCATTTTAAATATTATTGGAAAAAGTCGTGTGGAAAATTTTGTTATTAACCTCATACTTTCAAATTAACACCAGTCCTACTTCTTACAAATGACTTCAATTTTCAACCTTCTGTAAAATTATTTGGGCCTTTAATTTGACATTGACTGAAATATGTTATTATTGGAGCTAATCTAGTCAAAGTAATGCGCATGATGTAGTAGTTACCGCCACTCTCTCTATTCTCTAACTTTCCGTCTGGTGTTAAGGGATCCTCATTTTACCCGTCAACTCCCAAACATTACATGTAACATGCATTTTGGACGTAAATAACATTCAAACTCTAAGCTTTCACAAATACAAATGTATCATCAAACTACATTTAAAAATAACACAGACAAGAAAAATTAATCATTGTGGTAGGTTCTAAACTCATAGATCTCACATACTGATCTGGTAAAATTCTTGTTTCATGTTGTCTGCATTTTTTAAAATTATTTTTCTCTTGAAAATGATGTAGTTCTATTACAGATAATATAATGTTCCAAATTATAGAAAAATGCAAGATTCTACACTTTTATTTGCAAATTTTTCCTGGGTGGATGTCTCTAGATCTCTCTAGATAAGCATTCTTTAGATTTTCAAATGGTTAACTTTTAAAACTGCTCTGTGTTCACCTATCTAACAATTGATTGTCAGGAAGTAATTTTCTCTGGCATTTTCTCGGTCTCATAACTTTGGTGGGGCCTCGGTGACCGAGTGGTCTAAAGTGCGCACTTACGGATCACAGGGCCACTCACTGCCTGGGTTTAAATCCCACTCGGGACAGATCCTAGTGTGAGAAAGTTTGTCAGTTTTCTTGCCGAAGATTGGTGGTCTTATCCAGGCACTCAGGTTTCCTCCACCATCCCAGAACTGACCGCCTTGAAAAAGTGAAAGAATCTTGACTGGGGCATAGAACAACATAACTCCACTTCACTCCACTCATAACTTTGATGTGTAATAACTACCAAAGGAAGTGTTGAATGAATTAAGGAAAATACCATCAAGCTGTGCTAATGATCATGGCTTAAATAGCGATTTACTGCAACTTTCTGGTCTGCCCTTTTTATATATGCATTGGAGTCTATGGAATACCGGGCTTATAGTACTTCTAAGCCACCCATGTTGCAGTTGATATCATTCACTCTGTAACAGGAAGTGATCTTTTGAAAGAGTCTACCCTAAGCGTTACATTTAGTCTATCAAAAATTGTGTGAGATTTCTTGTACATGAAGAAATTTCAAACGTAAAAATAATTTCTTCTGACCCTAATACACTTTATATCTAACGATTGTATTAGAATTTTTTACAGTTCTACCAATACTTTCAGTTTAAAACCGAATCAGGCAGCACCCTTTCTTTAACCAGATGGTACAAGACAATATCTTTTAATAAAGAGATTGTTCTGATCCTACAAATGGTTGCCAGGCATAAAGCCTGTTAGAGTCAGAAAAAATTCAGCCTAAGAAAAGAAGGATGTAGTTGATTTATATTTTGTGTAGTGATAGCTTACAAGGTATGTATAATGATATTGATTCACTCAAATACCTTCTCACCATGATCATTTACCCAGGTTACCACCTCCTTGGCTCAGTGGAAGAGCGCGTCCACCTCTTGGGCAAGAGGACATTGGTTCGAACCAAGACATGGTCATCTCTAAGACTAAATTTTGAGATATTGCTTCCCTTCCTGGGGCTTAGCAATAGGATGAAGAGAATATTGACTGGTTCACCCAGTGCCAGAATAATCGACTGGGGAAGTGGCTATGGTATGTTGTCGACTTCATACTGACTCGATGAGCTATCACCCTTCCAAACAGTCGCCCGGAGTGCACGCTAGTAAACAGGTCATAATATACAATCGCATTTCACACGCGTACACGGACTTAGATAATCCTTACAGATTAATAACCTTGCTCTCCTCTCGTCAGGAGTAGCTGAAAAATAGCTAATGGAACGTTAAGGAGCATATATCAACGACCCGGGGCTCTGGCAGTACTTCTTTAAGCGAGTGTTATACAAAGTGTCAATTTTGTTATATATTATGTTTATATTCGGCGGTAAATCTCCGAAATATATGTTACCTGGGCCTCTGAAAGTTGAAATATCCACATACTGATCGAAAACACAGTTTATCTGTACCATTTCACATGATGAAATGATGATCTCACGTATGACAACATCATGGGCGATTTTCCCGCAAACATGTCACATTCTTTGCACGTGGTCTTTTTCTTACTGACAATTCACGAATTTTTATGCGTGTAAAGGTCAATATAAGGTTTTGCAAGTACCGCCGTTCTTACTCCGTTTAAATTCCTTTATTATTATTATTATTATTAATTTTATTTATTTATTATTTACAGATTTAAATTTACAAGTGTATCAATTTTAATAGATTCAGAATTCACCTTCCTTGAATCCACCGCGATAATTTAGTTCATTCTCTTTGTTGACTGTTCTTTCGCCAGCGGCACTCGGCATTACGAAATGAAAGTCACGGTTCTTTCGGATGGGAACTTAAAAGAAACTAGGTCCCGTGTCATGGCAGGCACGGCAAGATAAGGAACCCTGCTGTATCATGCCATCAGCGCAACACACAGACAAAATTTCTGCACTTTCGCCTATAGCTGGCGACGTCTCGATATTAGTGGATAATTTTTTGACTGGGACGTTAAACACCTTTATTCAACTCAACTCTCTTTGTTGATTATTTTGCTTCTATAGAATAAGTCTTGTTCAAGTGTCAAAATCACTTCATATTAACTAAGTTTTTTATTCATTTGCATCAAACATATTTAGTAACACTTCAAAGATTAGAACTTCCTCAAGAAGCCCCGAACAAACAAGATTACTATACCTTTTCTAAATTTATGTTCGGTGAAAAGAAAAAAGGAAATAAAAAAACGAAAATGAAATTGGGACCAAATAAGAAATGTAACTTTCTGATTGCATTGTTTTGGAAATAAAAAAATAATATTACTACTATTCAGTCGTTTTATTGATGTAATGTTGTTTAACGTCTCATCAGTATCTTTTTAGCTATTCGCGATGAGAGCAAGGTGATTTATTTATATTGTTTAATCGAAGAATAAGGTCGTCCGTGCGTGAGTTGCGCAAGTTGGCATTATGGTTTGTACTAGCGCGCACTCAGTGCGACTTTTTGTAAGGTGCCAGCTTAATGAGTCACTGTGCCACAGGCAAACATACAACTCCAACAGTCCATTAAACTGATCGGTTGAACCTGTCCTCATTATGTCGAGCGCGATACGAAGAAGCAATATAGCAAATTTTTAAGTCTAATGCATGACCTTGCCAGGGGTTCGAACTCACAACCTCCTGCTCTCGAGCCACTGAGTTGGAAATCACTTTCTTTCCTGATATTGTATGTCTGGATTTTAAAATCGTATATTTCTTAATCAATTTTTTTTTGAAAGCTACAGATAAGGGGAGGTAAATGTTTCGGTCTTTAAAAAAAATTAAGTGTTATTGGGGATTCTGAGTTTAAATAAATTTGATTTCTACCCACAAAAGTACTTAGGACACGTTATTTTGTCCTGCTGTGCAGTATCTGCCAAGGCTACAATGTGTTTGATTTATGCACAGTATTATATTTAGTACGAGTGTCAACTGAGAAACTCTATTACTTAGAGAGTGCTATAAGGGCGAAAGAGACCGCGGCATTGGTAGCAGTGTTTTGGCTAGTGTGCCTTCCGTTTGGTATTAAACTAGCGATCCTGATAGTGCTTAATTTTTTTAGGGCAAGTCATTCGAAACTTCAGAAAAAGGTGTTGGTATTGACGTCACTGTCGTTTGCTCTTTTTGAATAATGCATTCAAAACAACAAATGACAATAATTATTTTATTTCATTTTCATTTTAATTGTTCTTTATATGCGTTTAACTTTTATTGCATGCCTTATTTTCTATTTTTTAGGCGTTGTATTGACGTTTTCTCTACCACAACCTTTGATCCTTTGAAAAAGCCTTAAAATTAATCAAGACAGAACTGAAATTTTGAGCCCTCCCGAGTTAAAAGTTTTATTACCTCTCGAATAAGGAGTTTAATTATCAATGTTCTAAACACGTGTCTGTCTTTGTAAGCATGTAGTATTTTTGTCATCATGGCGTAAAATATTAACCCTAGGGTGTTAGTGGTTTTGTGACTTCAAAAACCCTTTATTCTTCTAGAAAAGCCAAGAAAAAAAACTCAACTAAATGTTCTACTTTAATTATTTAATTTTTAAAAAATTTAAAATTCCAAGATATATATTCTTATACATCTTAATATTTTAATGACAGAAATACATTTATAAAATTAATTGTAATAGCATAATCATAATCATCCGTATCATTACACTAACATGGATTTAATTAATGCGTAACCATTATAATGCGTATCATTACACTTGGATACATTGTATTAACGCTATCCATTAGCATGTGTATCATAGCACTAACATGTATTTTTACAAAAGCGTAACCATTATCATTCGTATCATTACACTTGGATACATTGTATTAATGCTTACCATAAGCATGTGTATAATAGCACTAACATGTGTTTTAATGTTTTATTATTATTTTTACAAATGCGTAACCATTATCATGCGTATCATTACACAAAGATGCATTTTAAAAACGATAACCATTATCATACGTATCATTAGAACATTTATTTCATAAATTCCTTACCATTATCATGTGTATCATTGCACCAACGTGTATTCTACTAATGCTTAACTGCTTTTATGCGTATCATAACACTTACAACTATTTTATTAACGCTAACCATTATCATGTGTAGCATTAAACTAGCATACATTTTATTAACCATTTAAACAAATATGTACCTACTTGCAAATTAATTCTAAAACAACATACAATTTATTAATATTAATATTAACTTTGATTCCTGATTTGTGACATTGCATTTTGGGTTTGGCTTTTTTTAAGTTTGGCCTGGAAATGGCTTTGCTTTGTTTCCGTATTACTGATGCTATATTTTTCTTTCGTTTTTTCACAAAGCAATTTTTTGCACGTTACTTTATAATCCTTCCATCTCTTTTTTAATATTAATTGTTATTAGTAATTATTACTATTATTTATAAATTTTTAAATTTCATTTTTGTTATTTTTTAAAGAATTTATTATTATTATGTTTGTAGTGTCTTAAAATGGCACAAATCAGTCACCATCGTTAAAACATAAGTTGAAATTATATAAAAACAAATCAAGTTTAAACAGTATTTTCCCTTTGAATAACATACAAACGTAACATCATAATAACACGGGATTCTGATTCTTTTATATAAATCAGTCTATCTACCTAAAATTTCACTCATGAATGACAAATGACCAATGATGCATTTTCTATATTTATATGTTTCTGTTAAACAAGAGGCCCATGGACCCTAACGCTAACCTGAAGATATGCCCAAAAGCGTTGAGAAATACAATAGACAATGTCTGTAATTACAGAAACTTTCCAAGTTTTTGTCAGTTTGGAACCGTCACAGTGTTTTTTAGTAAATCTTCATTTATAAATAGCTAAAAGAATGTTTTAACTAAAATATATAATGGATAATTTCCAGATTTCAGTATAATTCTGCAGCTATGACCTTGAACTATATATCAAAATGATCAACATATCAATAACTACAATATTCCAATATATATGCCAATAAAAAAGTAAATAGTATTTAAGATAATGAACAAATTCAATCTTCTAATGCAGCTATGACCTTGACCTTTGAATAATTTGTGACCATGACCAATTTTAAAATTCATTTCAAGTAAAATTTCAAATTGAGAACCCCATGTCATTTTCTGCTCGAATAGTTAAGTTATAATAATTTGAAACAATTTTACGATTTTTTAAAATTCAAACACGCATCCCGTTTTTTCAATTAATTTCATGAAATGAACAAACTTTAAACCCTAGAACTTGTTTCTGACCAAAAATCATTGACATCTGTCAACCAGTTTCGGAGAAGTCGAAAATAGGTTTTAACGACGCACGCACAACATATGCACGCACTGTGTCATAAGCTCACATGACCTATGGCCAGGTGAGCTAAAATGAAGAGGGAAAACAAAACATAAAGACATATCAAATGATATTATACATGTAGTTAAAACATACACATTGAAAAGAAAAGCGTTAAGTTTGGATTATAGTATGCAATTGTAATACAATTTAACAATTTTATTATTCATAACATCTAATGTATATAATGATGATAATAATAATCTAAAAGTGATGTAAGGTAGAATATTACAGTATAGCATAACAGTATGGTGAGAATTGCAAAATAGTGGTATGTACTTTCTATGTAGTCGCAAAAATTGTGTTTTCCTGAAAAAATTCCAATAAAGAGGTTGTTTCAAAGAACTAACTCTAAGTCTTTGAAGATATAAGTAAGAAGAATTTGATCTTATCATGAGCCAGTGTATAACCATTACGGAACAAAATTAATAATATAATGAAACAATAAAAAAACTCATTTAAATGTTAATTCAATAAAAAAAATTATATGATATCAAAATGTCAATGATACAATTACAAACATAAATATAAATCATCAAATCATTTTCTCTGTAAACATGGATTTCAATTCTATTAACAAAAATTCTCTCTCTCTCTCTCTCTCTCTCTCTCTCTCTCTCTCTCTCTCTCTCTCTCATAATTTTTTACTAAAACTTTTAATTTTTTCTGTTTTTGTAAAAAAAAAATTTCTGTTTTATTAATTATTCTGTTTTGTTAATTTTTTTCTGTTTTTATAATTTTTTTTTCTGTTTTTATAATTTTTTTTATTTTTAAAAATCTTTTCAAATGCGTTTAAGTCAGCATGTATTAGTATGTACCATTGCAATAAGAATATCACAGATTCTCTGCAATTCTGTTATTAATTCTTCTGTTTCATAATAATTCTGATACAGTTTCTGGTAAAGTAATGTAGCTGTCAAAATTACATGAAATTTATTTGTTTGGTGAAGTAATATGTTCGCTACATTGTAATGACAATGTGACAATGCTAATACAAAAGCTAAAATGTAACAATCTAGCACCGAGCCGTTGTTTTTAAGTTTTTGTACAGTATTACCGTGTCCATTTATAGCTGCGAAATGTAAAGGAGTAAGATCATCGTAATTTTCATTATTAATATCAGCACTGTTTCTGTCAGTGTTTGTACAACGATGTCATGTCCATTCTGTGATGCTAAATGTAAAGCAGTTCTACCATTGTTATAACTTCTGTGAACACTAGCACCGTTTTCTATCAGAGTTTTAACTACACTGTCATGTCCATTACATGATGTTAAATGTAATGCAGTGACGTCGTTGTTATCACTTTTATCTACACTAGCACTGTTTTCTATAAGAGTTATTACTACACTACCATGTCCATTTTTTGAGTCTAAATGTAATGCAGTTTCACTATTGTTAAAACTTCTTACTACACTAGCACCTTTATCTATCAGAGTTTTTACTACACTGCCATGTCCATTTTGTGAAGCAACTGTGAATGCAGTTCTACCATTGTTATCACTTGTATCTACACGAGCACCGTTTTCTATCAGAGTTTTTAGTACACTGTCATGTCCATTTTGTGAAGCAACTGTGAATGCAGTTCTACCATTGTTATCACTTGTATCTACACGAGCACCGTTTTCTGTCAGAGTTTTTACTACACTGTCATCTCCATTTATTGATGCTAAATGTTTTGCAGTTACACCAATGTTAAAACTTCTATCTACACTAGCACCGTTTTCTATCAGAGTTTTTACTACACTGTCATGTCCATTTATTGATGCTAAATGTAATGCAGTTACACCAATGTTAAAACTTCTATCTACACTAGCACCGTTTTCTATAAGAGTTTTTACTACACTGTCATGTCCATTTATTGATGCTAAATGTAAAGCAGTTACACCATTGTTAAAACTTCTATCTACACTAGCACCGTTTTCTATCAGAGTTTTTACTACACTGTCATGTCCATTTTCTGATGCTATTTGTAATGCAGTGACGCCATTTTTAGCACATGTATCTACACTAGCACCGTTTTCTATAAGAGTTTTTACTACAATCTCATGTCCATTACACGATGCTAAATGTATTGCAGTGACGCCATTGTTATCGCTTATATCTACACTAGCACCGTTTTCAATCAGAGTTTTTACTACACTGTCATGTCCATTTTCTGATGCTAAATGTAATGCATTTCTACCATTGTTATAACTTCTATGAACTCTAGCACCGTTTTCTATCAGAGTTTTTATTACACTGTCATGTCCATTATATGATGCTAAATGTAATGCAGTGACGCCATTTTTAGCACATGTATCTACTCTAGCCCCGTTTTCTATCAGAGTTTTTACTACAATCTCATATCCCTTACACGATGCTAAATGTAATGCAGTGACGGCATTGTTAAAACTTGTATCTACACTAGCACCGTTTTCTATCAGAGTTTTTACTACACTGTCATGCCCATTTTGTGATGCTAAATGTAATGCAGTGACATCGTTGTTATCACTTGTATCTACATTAGCACCGTTTTCTATCAGAGTTTTTACTACACTATCATGTCCATTTTCTGATGCTAAATGTAAAGCAGTTCTACCATTGTTATAATTTCTATGAACACTAGCACCGTTTTCTATCAGAGTTTTTACTACACTGTCATACCCATTACATGATGCTAAATGTAATGCAGTTCTACAATTGTTATCACTTATATCTACACTAGCACCGTTTTCTATCAGAGTTTTTACTACACTGTCATGTCCATTAGATGATGCTATATATAATGCAGTGACGTCGTTGTTATCACTTCTATTTACACTAGCACCGTTTTCTATCAGAGTTTTTACTACACTGCCATGTCCATTATATGATGCTAAATGTAATGCAGTGACGTCGTTTTTATCACTTCTATCTGCACTAGCACCGTTTTCTATTAGAGTTTTTACTACACTATCATGTCCATTTTCTGATGCTAAATGTAATGCAGTGATATTATTTTTAGCACATGTATCTACACTTGCACCGTTTTTTATCAGAGTTTTTACTACACTCTCATGTCCAATGACTGATGCTAAATGTAATGCAGTTATGTCATTGTTATCACTTGTATCTACATAAGCACCGTTTTCTATCAAAAGTTTTACTATTTTGTCATTTCCATTGCTTGATGCAAAAAATAATGCAGCAGTAAACAATTTACCACTTTTATCTTTATCAGTGCAATGGTCGATTAGAATTTTTACGGTGCTGTAATTGCCACCTACTATAGCTGCAAATAATGCCATGGAGCAAAAGTTTTGAATTAATTCAGGCTTTAATTCGTCCAACGCCGTTTTATACGGATCACTTGATTCTGCATCTAACAGAGGTAATAATGCTTCGGTATTTTTTTTAATCAGGGTTTGATACATTATGTCATACCTATCTTTTGAATTAAACGCAATTTGACAACCGTTGTCGATGAGTAATTTTACTATTTTGTCATACCCGAACAAAGCTGCAGAGAACAGACTCGAACATTAGTTTGGATTTACATTTATCTTTTTCAATAATTGTTTCAAGAACTTGTTGGACTATTCCGTCATGACCTCCTAATATTGACGTTTGCTAACAAAAGCAGATTGAAATCTTGAGTAGAATTACACTGATCGAAACAATGTTCGAATACCATTTTTGTTGCCAAATAATGCGGCTATGACTATGAGGGAATCATAAGGTACCGATGTGTCCTGAAGCATATTTATTACATAAGAAAATATTTTATTCATTTTATTAGCAACAATTAAGTGAACAAATGTATAGTCAATATTATACATAAAACCATTATCTCTGCCATAAGGCTTTAAGTCAGATTGTTTGTCTAAAGAATCACTGCTGTGTATATTTTTAGAACGGCGAATCAAGAACCTAACCGTCGTCATATAGTTGTCAAAGTTAAACATTGATAAATAAAGAGGCAATTCGTCTGAAGTATCACTGTTTTGTGTATTTTTAGAACGGTGTAAAACTTTAAGAAAATTATTGTTGCCAAATTGGGACTTTTCCCATGTGTTTAGAAATAATTCTTCAATGGATTCGTCTTTTAGACAAGTATTAAAGAACACATCTAAATAGTTTCCTCTAGTCATATCAAGAACGAGTCTGTCCAGCCATTCCTGCTTACGGATTTCATCTAAAACGATGAATGGATGTATCCGGTCGTTTGTTAGTTGGGCGAAAGACAAACAAACCTTTTGATTTATAAATTGAGATGAACAATGTTTTAACATTGACGATTGAAACTCAGATGTCAATGTACTTACAACGACATCATAGATGATTGTATGTGTAAGTTTGTAAAATTCAGATTCTTTTAAAACATAAGTACCTAAAAGTGAGTCTAAATTTTGTTTTATTTCTTGCCTTGAAATTGACCTTGATAGACCACAACATTCAGCAAAATCTTCACGTCATTTCTTTGTTTCTCCACTTTCATCTCTAATATCAAAGACACTTGCAGCCAATTTGTTGTCATAAATAACGCAAAAAACAAGACCTAAATATTTACTATCTTTGCTCTGTCGTAGTAACTCAAACTCTTTTTTTAAGTACGGACAATGGAGTCTTGAAAAACGAATTTAAGTCGTATTTAGTTTCATTGTCAGTAGCAAATAACCTGCATAACAGAGGAAAAAATAACAATTCACAATTTGTAACTGCATTATTACACTTTGACTGTTTTTTTGCAACAGACATGTGCTTCATAAACATTGTTTTTCTTTCTATTGGTGATAAAAGTAATTCTTTTTGTGTAATATCTACGACAACACTTTGATATTCTGAAAACAGTGATAATATGCGTTTATCACATGAGTATTGCTTTCTCATTGTAGCAATAATTTTGTTATTTTGCAAACAAATTTTTAACTTTTCTTTTCGTTCATACCAGTTTTCAATCCTTGACGTGTCAAGTTTGTTTACTCCAAATATATCATCTAAGACAAAAACTTGTTTACTTCCCTGTTTCCATGACCATTGTAAATCCTCTATTGATTCAACTGGAACTATGTCATAGTCTTGATTTTGTAAGTCTGTTGCTATATGGTGTGCAATTGCTGATTTACCTGAAAACAAACATAATGCAATGTAAATAATTAACACACACACACACACACACAATACACACACACACACACACAGTTCCTAGCCCAGACTTTAAACCAGTTTAAACCATATTAAGTCCATAAAGCACAAAATACACTGTTAGTGGAATGTGACAAACACTGTGTTTATTGAACGAGAGAAGTCTTGGATTAGAAATTGCTAGCATACTATTTCCTTCAATAAATTCTACACACTTTATTCTGTCACTAGTGTCTCTGTAGACCATATCCTATTGTCACGTAGTGACCTAATTTAGACCATATTAGGTCAGTCAAACCCAATATCTTTTCAATTTGAGAGCCTTTCTTAACTTACGTCAATGGCAACCGCTTGGTACTAAACATGTCATATATGTGACAAAGACTTACGGCAAATAAGGACAGAATTCAAGAAGTGTTATTATCGAAAAAAAAAAAACCAGGAGAACAGCTAATTAGTTTCACTTAAAAGATACTAATATAAATTTACATTATCTCATTACATAGAACGACGGTAATAAAGGCATCGTGTCACTGAGTGCATAGATTCAAATCGTTTTAATGATTTCTTATTATCAGTAGGGTAGTACCAAAAAAAATATATGGCCCGTTTTGAACTAAATTTAAAAACAGAAAGTGTAGAATTGGTTTGTTTGCCGGATAGAGTATGTTGGCAAATTCTCATCTAACCTTTAACTTCTTTAGTTTCATGAACAAAGTATTAGTTCTAATACAATCCTTAGATACAATCCTTACACAGCGTGTTGGTGACCTAATATGGTTTATAAGGGATCAGTAAAATCCTTATCTCGGCTTTGGCTTCGACCTCGCTTGATATGAATAATACTGACCAAGTAAAAGCCATATTAGGACATGAAACCTATGGTTAAAAAAACAAAGAATAAACACGCTAGCCGACGCCCAAATTCAACCCCCATCGACCCAACGTCCACACCCGTAAAAAAACCTTTAAAAACTGGAATGTTGGATAAATTCTTTTATAAATATTTCGACTATTTGTTATATATATCAACTTTTCGGCCGCTAGTGTCCCTGATGAGGATTAAATTTCCAAAATGTGCATATAAGGCACATCTAAATTAAAAAGGCATATTTCTTAAATATTTACACACGTGACCTTCAATCTAGGAAATGAGACTTGGTGCTTTGAGAGGATACGCGCCTCCTCTCTTGTCAGCTACACCTGTCACGTGTAAAATCAATTTTGAGAATGAATGGAACAAGGAACAATGGGATGTCAAATATATCCAGAATAAGTTTGGATACAGTATCTTCATACTTATTAACAATTCATATATATCAAACATTGAATTGGTTATTGTTCTGCCTAGTTAATGCCAAATTTATTATTTTATGTATAATGGACTCATGATCATATCAGGTAGTTTAAGCGGTTGCGTTATAGAAGTAATTGACATAACATTAAACTCACGCTTTTGGCTCAGCATTTGAAACGAAAACATTAATATTTATATTAATTCAAAAAACAGTTTTTCATTCCAAAACCTTTAACCCTCAAATCTAAGATATCTCAAATGTATCTTTCTTGAAATAAAGAGCACCTGTGACTAGAGTTTGTTACCCTAGATGTTTCAAACATTATATTTTTACAATAATAAAAATGCATAAAAGATTGTCAAAAAATGATATAATCTAGATGATATAAACAATAAAAAGAATTTAAACTTTGTCGTCTGCTATTATTCAATTCAGTCAATCCATATCTTATTCGACCCAAATTTTTCGAATTGTAATCCTCAATTATGACCAACAGCATTTACAAAATGAAATTTTTACTCATAGTATATTAAACTCAAAATCATTTTAAGTTATATTGGTGTTTTTATACCAAACGTAAAAAATAATAAAAACTCTATTAACAATTGTAATTCAATGTTTTAAATTGAGAGTTACATCCCCATAAAAACACGTTTGTCTCATAAACAAAAGGAAATTTAATGATTTTGATAGTTGGCAGTTGTCAATTGATTATAAATATCTTCACATTATGAAATAATTAATTTGAAAATAATTAATGATTGTGTTATTATTCTTATAGAAGCAAACGGAAAATTAAATTCTTTGGAGGTTTTCTATACCATTCTAATGTCATTTCACATGATTACCAAAACCAGCTTTTGATATGAATTTTGATAATGTATAAGAAATTCACCAATATCTTCATTTCTTAATAGAATTAATGTTTTGAGCGATTTTTGAGTTGAAGAATAAAATATACAAACACTAAAATCGTTACAGGTACCCTTTTAAGTATTTATTCATTTACCCGAGCCTGGTGGACCTGTTATCACGGTAAATGTATTGTTCTTTACCACACTTTTAACTTTTTTGGAAGCTTTTGTCTTGAAAAAAGATTCTTCGTCTTTTCTCCATTGCTCTACTTGTTGGTAAATCAGTTCTGGAAAAGTAAGGTTATACTAAACTAATCAAAGCAGGTTGCTCCATACGTTGCCAATTTTTACTCATTGCAATAAAAACAATGAAACAAAACAAATACATTGTACTATAATAATAAATGACACCTTTTAATAAGCACCCTCTTAAATGAGCATGTCATTTGATTGAAAAACAAAATACTATCAGCTATTTGTATTAACTTTTAGGACTTATTAAAGACTCTCTCTCTCTCTCTCTCTCTCTCTCTCTCTCTCTCTCTCTCTCTCTCTCTCTGTTACACAAAGAGCTGATAGGTAATTGATTTTTTCAGAAACTATTTAAATAATAAATAAATAAATATCACCATGTGTCAGTTCTACATGTGTCAATTTTATAGACACTATGTACTATATGTACGCTCTCACTCTTTCCATTAATATACATATTCATATGGGATCCATTTAATTAAATTAAATTAAATTAAACTCTTCTTCTTACTTTCTCGGTCTTTATTTTTTTTTATTATACTTTAAGAAATTATTTAATTAAAAGGCTATTACGTGTGGATTAGTAAAGGCTATGTCTGTATTTTTTACAAAAAAACAATATTTTTTAAGAAAAAAATGACAGGCAAAAAACAGATGACATCAACATAATAAATGTGGTAATAAATATACTTTAGTTGATCATGAAACACCCTTTTATTGACTGATGTTAGATATTTTAGTATATTACAGGTAATTTTGGTATGCATTCTTATCAAACCATAATTTATTTCATGAAAATTTAATGTTTATGTATTTTGATAAATAATAAAAAAAAAAAAAAAACAACTAAATTTGTTGTTTATCTTAGTTTTGGAATAATGAATGTAAAAAAAAAATAATTCGTAGAAACATTTCATTGATTTTTAAAAAAGAAAGGAAAATTTGTTAAAATCTTTGAAGTCTTCTTTAAGAGCAGTTCCATTTAGGATCTTAAAGAATGTTCTTCTTAAGGGCATCAAGGTGTATTAAAGGATTTTCAAAGCATTCTTAAATGTCCTTAAAAGCTATAAATTACAAGACTTGGTCATATGATTGTGTATTTTTATATTAATACTTTCATAGGTTAAAAACTTTACTTAATTTTTTTGTCAACTCCATAGAAAGATAAAGAAAAGACAATGTCAAGTTTCAAAGTCTTGTTATTCACATTTTATACGTTAAAATACATAAGTAACTAAATAAATAACGAGAGAGAGAGAGAGAGAAAGAGAGAGAGAGAGAGAGAGTTTCATTTTGGCAGTTTCTACTTCATTTTGTCATAATACCATTAGTATCATAACTGTAGAAACATTTTTAAAAATCAAAGAAAAAAATTGCTATCGGTCATTTTAGACATTATCTTTTTATACGGATAACCTGCATGTCAACATAAAAAAATCAGCGTTAATATTTATTAATATGAATAGCTGAAATACAAAGATATAAAATAGAAGAAGAAGAGGAAGAAGAAGTAGAAGAAGAAAAATTTCATAATTGAACACCGAATATTTCAAGTTGTAAGTCTATTTGTTAAATTTTGTCATATTTGAAAATGTCCAATCCGTTCTGTTCACAGAATTTAATCGGTGTATTTTTACTTATGCTACTGAAATGTTGTTTATAAGTAATGTACAATCGCGCTAGGGACTTCTTGTTTTCCTGGATAGAGAATACAATTTTCCCTCTACTACACACAATAAATATGACTTTTCTGAAGATTTTAATCAGTCTGGACCACACAGGGACAACAAATTTTAACTGAGACGTTCGGTAGAAGGACCCATGTACATCTGCAACATCGTAATTTTAAATAGAAAAGGTAAGTAAAACAAAAATATGCAATAAAGAACCTTACTTGTGCTTATACTTCTTTCTGGCAACTACAGACCTTCTACAGTGTTTGTTTAAACATATTTTGTTTCGAGATTTTCTTACTGGTTCAAAGAATTGAACCCATGTTTGTCACCAGTACCAATGTTTGTATAATCCCTAATTGAATTTGGAAATATTCTGGAATTTCTAAGCGATTTGTACTTGTACCCGTTCTTTGGTCATCTGTCAATATAATGGAATTCATCAGGAAGAAATCTGAAGTATTTTCGAAAAAAGGCTTTAAAATTAAATGTACCCGCGACAGCGATATGCCAACGGATTTGGTAATATCATGAATCGTATATCTTCCATCACTGTCAATTGTTTCTCTGACATTTGAGACAATTGTTTTGCCTGTTACAGTCACAAGTCGGCCAGATTTTGCTGCTTCTTTGGTAAACTCTGTGCCAGTTCAAAATTTCTTTTTCCAACTATGATCTGTCTCATAAGATACCTTATCAGACCCATAAACTTTCTTCAATAAGGTAAAAACCTGTATTACGGAATGACTTTTGTGTGAACATTTATACAAGCTTTAATGCCTTGAAAATTCTCATCCCGCTTCAACAGTGACCAACGACTTGCTCTATTGAAATAGCTATAATTGGAGCTGAAGACACGAGTTTATACTTTTGGAAAGATATTGAATGGAGATGTTCAAACGTATCATCATCAACGAAATTGCACATAGTGTTATCGCGTTGTGGTACAACATACGTTACATATCGAGTTTGTCGAATTAAGCTGAATTAAAGAGTCGCGTTTTTTTTTATATATATTAGTTACAAGTCCGATGAGCAGAATTCAATTAACCTAAATGTATAAAATTAAGGATTTATTTGACAGGTAAGCACTTCATCTGAAACTGCCTGCTTATTCATGTTCTTCTCTCTCTCTCTCTCTCTATCTCTCTCTCTCTCTCTCTCTCTCTCTCTCTCTCTCGTTTTAAATCTTACGCTGAATACCAAATACAAGCAGTAAACTATGTTGATAAATATATAACAAAAACCTACTAAATTTCAATGTAACATACGTGTACATTTCGGAAACAAACAATTGACTTATCAAATTTCTCGCAGATACTTCATTTAAACCCTGCGATTTAAACAACAGAAGATTTTGACATTTGACGCTTCTGGTCGCCATGGCAAATGTGTAATTATGCAATAGCATAAGGAGTCTTTCAGTATTCGTTAATGAATTACTAAAGCAGTCATCTGACCTTATCTGCACACATGAATGCAATAAATGGAAAAATAAACAGCAAAATTTTCTCTCGAATTCTTAATTTAGTTTGACACTTTACCTATGGTCAGGTGACCTTTAATGATTTTTAAAGAACGTCTGATTGGCATTAAAAAGTACTGATACTTGAATTTTGATTTCTGTATTAGTTTAATACAATTTTTGTTGGTTCTGTTAACACGTAACTTTAGGTTGATTATAATGGTTTTTGAGCACAGAATTTAGTAAATAGTGCTTTTGACCTTTGACTTCCTGGTTGCTATTAATAATGGCCAATTTTAAAAATTTTATGAGTTATCTTCAAAGAACTAAATAGACTTTAAGAATAAAGAGCCACTTTACACTATTCGTACAAATGTTAGAAATAATTAAAAATTTGATACGGAAACCGTTGGAATAAAATTACGCTTTTTTTTATTTACTGAATTTTATAAATATTTGAAAAAATGTGTCACAATGTTTACATTGGACGATGGGTATATTTGTTTGTGGAAAGTGCACATCTTAGTTTTGTCTTTTGCAGTCGAGTGTTTTGTTTTTTTTAAATATGAAATGTTCTAATGAATTATTGAACACTTAATTGACTACTTATTCCGAATAATTTATTACCTTCATAGCATCCTTTCTTTATAGTCTCCAAATCCATAGTATCAGTTTGAACAGTTAACAGAGACTGCCTGAAATTACCTCCAAATAAACCATCCATACGAGACATCAATTCCTCTAACTCTTTCCAGTGTTCTTGAAAAGTAATATCGGATACAGAGATTTGGTCAACATGAGCATAAAGATAGTTCCTTAGAAAATGTATTCTTTCAACATCATCTCCTAGAGAAACCTCTGTTGCTGTTGGAGGATAAGGCGGATCCCATCCTCTTGTTGGTTTTTGATTTGTACATAATCCTCTTATTAACGTATAGAGAAAACTGATATCCAAATTGCTGTAATCCCCGTTAATTGTGCTTAAAGCGGTCTTTTGTTGCTGTAGTAGTTTCAACTTTAACTTCTTTACGGCTTGTTTTATATTGTTTGGGGTAACATTTTGACTCAGAATTTGTCTTAGAACTTCAGTCCCGAGATCAATTATCGCACGACAAAGACGCAAATAATTTGATTTTTCTTTATTAAATGACACGTCCGGGGCCGTTGCCATGGTAACTATTTTACCAAAAATAAATGTCTTGATTTCTTACATCTGCAAGATAAAATAATAATAATAATAATAATAATAATAATAATAATAATAATAAAACCATGGGAGTAAGTCAAACTTTTTGTTTTTCTATCATGTTTGCTTCATAATGTAACTATCAATTACTTTAAAACCTTAAAACGACTCTACCATAACACACGCAATTTATTTTTGGAACATATACATAAAAACGCCAATGAAACTCGATGAAAATATATTTGATATTCCTAAAAAAAAGTATGCAAGCATCAAATATAATGAATACAATAAGCAATAGCAATTGTTTCAATATATTCTGAAATAAAACACAAACATAGCAGTCTATATCCAAATCACAATAAACCCAAAATGATGGACGTCAATGAAGACAAAGAACCGTTTCAGCTTTAGCGACTTTAGTTTAAATTAAGTTAAATACTTAAGTGTTGCTAATTTGATTAAAATGAAACAAAAGTGAACCTAATTTTAAAAACTTAGTGACAGACTTTGTTGGCTTTTAGTCCAATAATTAACCTGGTTAAACACGAACTGCAAAATGGGTTGTATTACATCCTCTACATTCTCCTTTCATTATTCTTTTATTTATGTCAAATTATGTCGATATTTTTCTATATTATTTCAAAATATATATCAAATATATCAATATATGTCAAAAACTTGCTCTGAAGATAATATGTTAGAATAGAATGACCGCATTATATTTATAGGTATTCATTCACATTATAAAGAACAAATATAATATTTACAAACCTCTTTCTAAATGAAGAAATTGTCATAATGGTTTTGGAATATACAAAATGGTATCCTTAATTTAATGAAAAATCAACATGTATTTTACTAAAATGTAAATATAATTAAAAAAAAGTGATAAAAATGGAGCACTTTATACAACACTTTATATTTCAAAAGATGAATATGTGAGCTTGAATTCAACAGGCGCATCAGCCATGTGGCAGCTTTTCCAGGCTCTAATGCTTATAGAAGTGATTTCTTTTCTTTCAAAAAAATATTCTTGCACAGATAAAACTCTTACATTACACAGACAACTGTGTAGACATAATACACTTTTCACTTTAAGATACATTTAAAAATAATTAGAATTTCAGTATTTTACTTAAAACAGTCAGTTCGCATGCTAATGTCTGAAAACATTACACACACTCTTGACACAAAAATCTTGGAGATAAACTGATAGAATAAATATGTTAGTAACACTAATAATCCGTTTTTAGCAAACATTGGAATGAATAATTAAAATAGCAAATCAAGACGGCAGAGAAAAGTATAATAATGGCAAGCAAAAGATTGGTGAATTAAAAGTATTCTTCACACACTTACATTTCGTCTTCAAGTTTCATATTTTATATTGTACTAATATGTGACAATATTACATGAATATTTTATTTTATTTAAATTTTTTTTTTTACTTTTTTATTTATTATTCTGTGTTGTCATTGCAGTTATTTTATAAACTGGTTTTGAGCCTATTTAGTATTTAGAAAAGAACAAATTTGTCAAACTTAAAACTAATTTATTTATATTATTATTATATTTCTTATATATATCAGATAGATATCAAACAACAATGCAGAACATTTTAACCCTTTCCCATTCTGAGTAAAATGTGAATTTCACATGGTATTTCTGGGGCAGTCATATATATATTAATTTCATAATCAATGTCAAAACAATTCTATGATGTGTGGAACCATTGAAGAGTATATTTACTGGACAAGATTTTTAAAATGATTGCCGTTTCTAAAAATAGAAAATATATCACGTGATCTGGGGTCAAATGTCAAAATAATTCATGATTTTAAGGATAAAATTGATATTTTTCGTAACCAATTCCTTACTTATTTCTATCATTTGTATAAATTGTGTAAAGTGACTTTTGATTCATTAAAAATAGCTTATAAAATTTTGAAAATTAACTACAGTCAATAGCAACTAGGAGGTCAAAGGTAGCAACAATGTCACAATGTCACAAATCATTATACCTCAACACAATGTCAAAAGCACAATGTACTATTCTGTGCTAAAAAAACATTATAATTAACCTAAAATTGCGTGTTAACAGAACAGAACTAAAAACAATTGTAATAAATAATAAAAAAACAAACATTCAAGTCCTTGTCCATATCACAATCCAGAAAACAAAGTAAAACTTTCAAAACTGGCAAAATCAGTTATACACTTGAACTTCCATCAAGGAAGTGAGGCCGGGTGCTCTGTAAGGGTAAGCTCCTCCTGTCTAGCTAGCTACACCCGTCACGTGCAAGTCAATTTTGAGAATGAAAGGAACAAAGAACTATGGTAAGTCAAATTTTTCCACTTTAAGTTTGGGTGCAGTGACTACATACTTATCAGCAATATTGTGATGACGGCCTTACACTTTTAAAGGGCCTTAATTAGCCTAGGCAAAATAGCATAAGATGTCACGTGACCTAGGTCACACTTATTAAAGAATTTGAGAGAAAATAAATGTTTTGCTCCTTATTTTTCCATTAATTGCATTTATGTGTGCAGATAATGTCAGATGACTACATAATAACGAATACTGAAAGACTTATCATGCTATTGCATAATGACATATTTGCCATGGCAAACAGAGGGTAAATAGGTCAAAATCTTCCGTTGTTTAAAACGCAGGGTTTAAATGAAGTATCGGTGGACAATTTGAATAGTCAATTGTCTTGTTGTATCAAACATATGTTACTGCACGAATTTGGTAATTAGAGAAATAATTAAAACGAGAGCGATAGAGAGAGAGAGAGAGAGAGAGAGAGAGAGAGAGAGAGAGAGAGAGAGAGAGAGAGAGAGAATAACCAGTCAGTTTCAGATAAAATTTGTACATTTAGGTTAGTTATATTCTGTTGATTGGACTCGTTACTGATATTTTATAACTATATTAAACAAGAGGCCCATGGGCCTAAACGCTCACCTGAGGATATGGCCAACCTGAGGATATATCCAAAATCATTTGCAAAAATACATAAAATATTCTAATATACATGCCTATAAAAAAGTTTATAGTTTTCAAGATAATTAACAATTTGAGTCTTTTTATGCATCTATGGCCTTGACCTTTAAACGTAAGACCTTGAATCTTATATCAGAAAAATTGCAATATTAATCACTACAGTATTCTAATATACATGTCAATACAAAAAGTTAATAGTTTCCAAGATAATAAACAATTTCAGTCTTTTTATTCACTCATGACCCTGACCTTTGAACCTATGACCTTAAGTTACATATCAAAATGTTTGTCATATAAATACCTACAATATTCTAATATATATGCCTATAAAAAAGTTTATAGTTTTCAGGATAATTAACAATTTGAGTCTACTTATGCATCTATGACATTGACATTTAAATGTACTAAGACATTGAATCTTATATCAGAATAATCACCATATCAATACCTACAATATTCTAATATACATGCCAATACAAAAAGTTAATAGTTTTCAAGATAATAAACAATTTCAGTCTTTTTATACACCTAAGACCTTGACCTTTGAATGTATGACCTTGATCCATGTTCGTCATGTGAATACCTACAATATTCTAACATACATGCCTATACAAAAAGTTTATAGTTTTCAAGCAAATGCACAATTTTAGTTTTTATTAGCAAAAGAAAAATAATAATAATAATAAAAATAACATTTCAGGGCAACAACTTATCATACAGTTACGAAACTTTGTACCTTTTTACATTTTGTCATGCTGATTTTTTTAACAATCTTTTGATATTATATATTTCTTAAAAGTTTGAAGTAAATAGCCTAAAACTGCACAAATTACAAACTAGGTCATGACCTTGAACTTTGAAATTGACCCCATTTTGAAGGTTATTTCAAGAAAAAATAAACTGAAACCCCTATGTCAATATCTTTTTATATAGTCAAGATATAACAATTTGAAGCCATTTTACGATTTTTTTAAAATTTAACGCAAAAACGCGTAACCTAATTTTTTACAAAATTTCACGAAATGAACAATTTATAAGCTTAAGACCATATTGAAGCCAAATATCACATCAGATTTCTTCTCCCATCATCGCTTTTGGAGATTTTAAAGTGTTTAAGCTTTTTGGAACCATAGGTCACCTTGACCTAGTTTTGAGAGTCAAAACAACGTCACGAACAAATCTGAATTGCACTGGCCCATATATGCATCTGACCAAGTTTCATTTAAATCTACCTTGTTGTTTCAGAAAAGCAGTCGAAAATGTCAAATTTTACTCCGCGGACGACGATGACGACGCCAACGACGACGACGATAGACAAATTTTGATGAGAAAAGCTCACTTGAGCCTTCAGCCCAGGTGAGCTAAACACCAACTCGCCACTAGTTGGCAATATTGGCCTTTAATTCAGCATATTGCTTTATACGAGGTCTATTCGATATGTAACGTGTATTGTACCACAGCGCGATAATGCTTTGTGCAATTTTGTTGATGATGATATGTCATCCTTCATGCTGCTTGGTTTATTTTGAGTTTCAGATATTAAAGTCAAGAATAACACCAAATTGAGCTTTTATGGGATGAGCTGGACATGAATGTTAGGAAGCGAGTCAACGTAATAACTAACAGTGGTGTATTTACGAAAGCCTTATTTGCGGAATGGAAAAACATCTCTGGAAAGACAATAAACAACTAAATGGAATCAATGTTATGAAAAAGATCCGTAACTGCCACCAGAGTTGTGCACACATGTTACTGGAAACGAGGTAGGAAATAATTGTTTTAGTGCTGGTCACGTGAGTGCCGTTTGTGATTGAAAAATAAATGATACTAAAACAGATTCATTATTGATCTTAACTTAAACTAAACTGTGAAACATGTTAAATAATAACGATCAAAATTAAGTTAATTTTATTCTTCTACTAGAATATAAATTAAGAATTTTAAAAAATTAAAGTTGGATATTTTACTGCATAGAGCTTCTATGCGCCATTAAAACTTTTTTCGGAATAAAAAATATTGATTTTGGTAAGTCCTAACAATGTTTTTCCTTAATGGTGGATTTGAAATGAATCGTTGTACAAATAGTCTTTATTAAACTATTTAGAATGTTTGTATATTAATAAATTCATCAAATATTGTCCTCTTAGCGTTTTATCGATTTCGTATTTTTATACTATTAAATCTTTTTTTTCTCATAACAATTTCTAATTTTAAAGTTTCCTAGGCAATTTTAAACACATATAAGTCTAGTCTTAAATAATGCAGTTTATAGGTGACCTTAAATCTTTGTTTAGACTATTAATAAGTAAGCCTAATAACATTGAATTAAGGCTAATAAACCATCTAAAGTGATGAAAATATTTTTGTTATTATCAACTAAATGCAAAGGTTTATTCTTTGACATTTTTTATGAAACAAACGGGAGTATTTTTAATTTAATACGATAGAAAATATTTAATGATATTATATTTTTTTAATTTTTAAGGCGACCTAAAAACTTATGTTAGACAATTAATAATGAAGCTTAAAATTTTAAACTTCCTTTTAGTTAATAAATCACCTGCAATAAATAACTATTATTTTGTTATTATAACTACAAATGCAAAATTTATTTTTATACAACCAGTTGAATAATTTGATTTTATTAAAAGATAAAATATTTGATATTGTATTTTTAGTTTTATAATAAATTTATGTATGAATATACGAGTATTCATTATCACTTATATAATTCTTGATGCAACCATAAATGTTTATGTAATCATAAATCGCGTTTGCAATTATTCATATCTAATTGATTTTAAATTAATCATCAGAGTTAAACTGAGCACTATCTGACACCTAGGCATTCTAATGTTTTGTCTTACGCAATTCAATGAATACTAATTTATATTTCAAGAAGCTCATATTACCTTGAGTATTATTGTAACGTCACAATCCTTAAATGCCATGCCTTTTTATAATTCATACACATAATGCATTTGACTTTAACACATTCAAAAACCTTCAATGTGTTATTATTTCAAATTTCGGCAACTGTATAACCAACTTTTGTCACTTCATTGTTAAATGACAGCTTCGCCACGATGGAAAAAGCACAACAATGCAAAAAGAATTGAAAGTAATTCTTTCACAAAATGTATTCTTTTTGGTTACCAAAAGTAAAAAATGCAGCTTTTTATATTATTAAAATATTACCCATAAAATATCAAAAAAGTATTTCGATGAATTGTTGAAAGTATTTGGATTTCCAAAAATGACACAATTAGACAAAAAAGTCATATTATTATAATTTCTCTTGATATCAAATCGCAGAAAATAAAATGGATTTTAAAATGCTGATTGAAATTATTGCAAATTGGGTCTGGTTAGTTTCACTTGATATAAAATTTATCTAAGAACCTAAGGTCTCATTCTTTACACTTGCTTAGCATATTATTTAACGTTTTTCAGAACTATTAATTGTTCTTTAATGTTGAATATATTTTCCAACAATGAATCTATATATAGTATAAAATTGTTTTAAAAAAGAGAGAAAAAAAGGTCTTAAACCTACAGAAATATCCCTTCTATCATGAGGACATACCTTGTTGTGGTATACCTACAGAGATTTTAGTAATTGGTGAGACCATAGATAATCAGTTAATGATCTAACAAACTACCTTGCACCAGAATCTGCGCGAGTTGTGAAAGATCTATTCCTTAAATGATATTGTGGCACTCAGTTTTAAGAAATAGTATATTTTGAACTATGGTAAATAATAATGATTTTAATACTTACATTTTATTTGTCTGTATCCATGGCTTTGAATTTTCTTTTAAACATTATATTATGATCTGTTTTTGTTACGATTACGGTTGACTGACAGGCTTCTTGCGACGCATGCTCCTATATTATTCTAACTTCAACTTTTAGTTACGTCACTTTAAAACAGACTCTTTTATGAGTGATCAATAGTTTTATTATTTACATATCTTCATGAATCACGATTTTCTTTACAAAACTTGTTTTAAATGTATATTTAAAACGTTTTTATAATGTTAACTGATTGCTTACGTAAGTGTAAAGATAAAAACTATCTTTTTCAAACTTTATTTTAAAGATTTGAATTACCTCAATAAATAAAGATTTAAATTTACAACTGATCATTAAGACGATGTATTTTAACAAAACTTATTGGCAACAATTAAGGCAAGAATTATTATTTTTAAATCTGTTTCCGTTTTCTGTCAACGTGAGATGACAATATTGCGTATAACAGATGTGTATTTATGCATTTATTATTATATAACATTACAATATTTTTATAAGAATGAAGTCAATGTATCTAAACTTATACTGGATATATTTGACTTCCCATAGTTCCATGTTCCTTTGATTCTCAAATATGAATTTGCACGTGACTATTGTAGCTAGCTATACAGGAGGTGCTTACCCTTTCTGAGTACCCGGCCTCATATCCTTAATGGAAGTAACGTGTAAAACTAACAATAAAAAATAAAATCTAATTAAGTAATCTTTACAAAACTCACAATGTGATTTAATTCCTGGTTTTAAAAGATAAAAACAAAGTTTAATTTTGTTATTCTACTTATAACAGTAATTATTAAATGTAAGACATGCGTTAATTTTTACTTTTTTTGTATCGAAGACAATTTTTGTTTTTACGCTGAATAATAAACAAATGTCAAACAAATAAATGGAAAAGTAATATTTATACATTATATTCAAAATTATTTTCAACGAAATTAAAAATGAATACAAAATTTCTGATGAATTAATTTTGTATTTGTTTTTTGTTATCCGAAATAATAGTGCATAAAATAAAACGTAAATACCTTGATGTAAAAACGCGGCATGACAAATGGAACGACAAATAACGGAAGTTGTTGCAGTGGAAAATAGATACATCCAACAGTCATATGCAATGTATAGAAACACAATGTTAACGTCATTACATCGGATCAACGTGTATCAGAACATTGATAGTTACGTTCATATTTGGACCTCATATTTGACAATGATAAGCAACAGAAACAAAACAAGTTCAAATAGCAAAACTTAGGAATAAAAAGTTATGTAAAGTGGACAAATGACATGTTGTAAAAATGCAATCAAACAGAGTCCTAGAACTTGACTTTGTGTTTCTTAAAATCCGAGTTGAGGTCGTAATGTTGTCTCGGCCTTATGTCGCAACTCATTTTGACGGCTGCGCAGTCAAACGCCGTAATATTGTTGAAATTTCCAATAAAAGTATAAACCAGTTACATTGTAGTTCAAAACATTTCATTGGCAACATAAAAAAGTTAAGAAAGTAAGCCGTTACCATGGACAAGGCATATCTCACGGTTAAAGGGGTGGAATTCAACGTTTGAAAACTACGACCGTCAGATGTTAGATCAGACACTTTGAATTTTTTTATGCATATATTTGTGATAATGACGAAACAATTCTGATGATGTTCAGTTTTCTTATTAGTGTTATTTGACACTAGTTAGGCATTTATGTTAGATTTTTTTCTGCGACTTGTACAATCATACTACCGCCATGTTTACCGTAACCTGATTACGACAAATTCTTTTCCAATGTAAGAGTTACCTCCCTTATACTACTAAATATAGCGAAGGCATTATGTGTTGTTTTATTAAAAGTTAAGTATTATAGTTATATCTGCCTCGATCGATATCACTATCAGGTCCATATAGCAACGTAATGAACTCAATACAATTTTTTTAATTGTACAGTAATATTTTACCACGGAATGTCCCTATATCCTTGCATGAAGTTAATTACCATATATTACAAAAAAACCAACTTTTTTATGATTTTACCTTTTTTAGAAAATCACTCGATTATTAGATATTTTGCTGCAGAGAGGTAATATATTTCAATGAGTATTGTTTTCCGAATACAATTAAGGAAGTCCTACCAACAGACAAAGGAAAGGGTGAAAAGACTCAACTAAACTGTCTAACGTAATTACAAAATAAACTTTGACAATCAAAAGCTGTATAGTAAACGGAATTTATATCAAAGTATTTGAAAGTATTTCAATTTTTTAAATTTGTATGAGATGCAATCAAATGGAATTGTTTCAGGTTAAAATAACGGTGGCTTTTCTATAATGCCCATGTGAATGGCCAAAATAATTCTAAATACAAGTTTTAATACTTTTGTATTTTTTACCGAGTTCATACTTTAAACATGTTATAATTATTATAAATGTAAGGCAAAGTTTTAAACACATACTTTAGTGAATTTTGTTTTCATAGTTTAATTTTTCAAAATTAGTAAAAAAAAAACAAATACGTTATAGGATTACATTTTTCAAAGAAATCGACTTTTAATAAGTATAAAAATATAGAGAAACTTTTTTAAACATTCTGACACTTGAAATCATGAATTTAAATTGAAATATTATACTATTGATTTGATAATAAATTGAACTGCCATGAAATAGCATATTTTCAGCTATTACCTACCTGATTTTGATTTGCATTACGGTGAAAAAAATTTATTTAAATCATTTTATAATAACGACTTAATATTTAACTTTAAACTGAGTTTATAATAGCAACATTTACTAAATTTTTTTTATATTACTTTGAAACGAAATTTCTTCCAAGGCCATCGTATTTTGGCAATATTTCAAATATTATTTCACGTTTTATTTGCCTGTTGTATTCATACTAACTCTAGTGCTTTAGTAAGACAATCAAACCGGTGTCTTTAATTGTAAATCTTACCTATTGCGCAAAAGACAAAAATAGAAAGGAGATATAGAAATATACGTATGGATGTATGAATGGAGAAAGAGAATTTAAACTTTTTAATGGGCATATTTACCATTTCAGATCTGTTAAACTGTTAAAGCTCATGTTAAAATACTTTAAGCTGATATATAAATAATAATCTTTGGCAAACTTCGAAGTTTTATAATCTGATCATAAATATTGGGTTTCTTGCTTTTTGGATTATGACAAGTTTTTCTATTTATGATCATTGAAACCTTGAAAGTTTGAAGGTCAAACTTGGCAGAACTTCCTCTACTTGCTGTTTATTAAGTATGAGGAATGAATTTCCGAAATGTGCACATCTGGCACATCAAAATTTCACTGGTACTTGTGTTTTATATTTACTACCCCTTAGCGGGTACCGCTGCTGGTGGAGTAAAACTCTCCGAGGGTATCCATAACTCTGTAGGCAGTATTTTGTGCTGTCAAAAAATGTACCATTCAACAAAATTTTTAGCCGTCTAAAATTTGAAAAATATTTAAAATTAAGGTTTGTTCCCTCATGCAAAGCATTCCTTGGCTGGATTTGGATTTATATAATTTTGGAACTTTAGATTTATTAGTTTGAACTATTTGGCTGATGTTTTTATCTATCAAACTTTTCGGTCTTAGTGTCACTGATGAGGAATGAATTTCCGAAACGTGCACATCTGGCACATCAAAATTTAACTGGTATTTGTCTTATATATTTCCAATCTCTAAGATTTCTAAGATCCTTGGCTGGATTTGGATTTATATAATTTTGGAACTTTAGATTTATTAGTTTCAACTATTTGGCTGATGTTTTTATCTATCAAACTTTTCGGTCTCAGTGTCACTGATGAGGAATGAATTTCCGAAACGTGCACATCTGGCACATCAAAATTTAACTGGTATTTGTGTTATAAATATCCAGTCTCTAAGATTTTGGTTCATAACATGTTTAAAAATTCTATAATTTAAAGTCATTCTGGCCTGATTAAAAGGTGTAGGTCAACATGCTTTGCAAAGTTAGATGGCTTGAACCAAGACATATCCCTAATTTCATTTTCATTGGTTCTAGAGAAAAGATGAATATGTATAAAAGTTTGTATACGGAAGTGTTGATAAACAGTAATCACTATAGGTTACCTATGGCATTCGGTCCAGGTGACTTAAAATTGCGAGATTCTAGCGAGTAATAATTTTTACAGAGGTACAATAATTTAAAAATTTGGTGCACAATCACATTTTTCAACACTAAAAACTTTTTAAATAAAATAAGTATCAAATTTTCAAAATAACGGATAATAATTAAGCAAAAATTTCTAAGGTCAAAATCTAGGGCATAACCATTGACCTTATTTTAAGGAACATTTAAAGGAAACAACATCTGAAGATCCAGTGTCCTTATTTTTAGTTTCTATGCTAAAACGTGTAGCCCCTTTTTTCGTTTGAAATTTAGTAAATTAACAAGCCATAGACTAAAAACTTCAAAGAAAGAATATATATTGGCTCTGACGGAAGGAGATTCTTTAAGATTTTTTCCTCCCTAGTTGTTCTTGACCCGGTTTTGTAGCCATTGACAATACCATGAACAAAAGCTGAATTGCATTAAAATCTGCTTAAAAGTTTCAGAAGAGAATGTGTGTTAATAATGCATGCACATAAGAACATAGTTACACAAATGCTAAGCCATTAGTTCACATGACCTTCTGTCAGATGAGTAAAAAAAAATAATTGTCCATAGATTGTTTTTTTTTTTTAAATTTATTAAGTCATACATAACTAAGTATCATATACCATAAATTATCACAGTTTATGAAAAGGTTTTTTTTTTTGTCATTTTTTTTACTTTTAAAAAAACAACATATTATGCAAATATTGCAAAAAAAAATAATATAATCATTAACATACAAGGCAATCAATTTAAAAATTTATCATAATTGAAAATTATTATAAATCATTATAGTACATCATTTTTTCAACAGTGAATGTTGAATTTTGTTCAAAGTTGTATTATCCAAAACAATGTTTTCAGTGAAGACAAAATTTCTCACTAAGAAACAGAGTATAATTAAAAGATTTTTTATTAACATTTGTCAACAAATCTTTTGTGTTTGGAATGAGCCAGAACAGAACAGGAATATGCACATAGCATTTCATTTCAATTATTTCCATTACTGTAAGTTTCATTAAAATTCAAACAGAAGCAAAGAAATCTGGTTGAAACACAAACCTTTTTACGTGGTTTTTAAACTTCAAAATATTTTTAACCTAAAAGCAACTGACTGACTATAAGAATATTGACATTTCACTTTTTTATACCAAAACTCATCAAAATCTATTAATTAAATAGTTTACAAAAAAAATAGTTTGTAAAAACACAAAAATCTGTTGTGAATATTTATCTCCAAAATGCAATGAAAAATGATAAAACTTAATTGACAGCATGCACATTATTTGATTCATGCTAATTCCACAAAGATTTATGAGAATCAAATTAATAGTTTACAATAGAAATAAAATGAGAAAAGCTTAAACTGACAATCCGACAAATACACAGATGAAAACAATGAGTTATCCTTTTGCAGAACCTTTAAAAAGACAAGGTTATCACTTAACATGTAAAAGATACTGTTCCAATACAGGGGTTGTAAGAACTGCTAGACATATGGCTCTACATTGATCTGTATTTCAACAATATGTAAATATTTTAAGCATAATTAATCTGATAGAAATAACTTAAGATTTTTTTTTATTAAATTTTTAATAATATTATTTCAAGGTTTGATGGACGATATGATATGGCAGTATAAAATATGATGATTTTCTTTAAAATACAGGCAAAGGTATTTCAAAATTAAAAACAATAAATTTAAAAAAAAAAAGAAAAAAAGACATATTTTATCAAAACCATCATTGAAATTACACAATTTTACACCTTTAAATGCAAACTGAAGCTGAATTTTATCAATATTGAATCACAATAAGCATAAAATGTATCTGATAAATGAGATTTTAAATTAGGTTATATCCATCAACTAAACTAACTTCTTTATTTTCTGGAAAAAAAACTTATCATTAACATTGAAAACCATGGTGACAAGAAAAGTTGGTTTGAATGCCTTAAATTAAATGTGAAATGAAATGTCTTATTCAAGAATAAAATCATCCTTTGAATAATGATCTTAGAGTCTTATCCACTTGGCCAGGTGTTTCCAGAATTCAATCTCTAGACATCACAGGATGAAAAAATTTATTTTCTTTTCCATACATTACTGTTCAATTTTAGTCTGTTAATTTTGATCAATGAAGAGCTGCAGATTGGTCAACATCTGTTCCAAGTGGTGCAAAGCTTCTTTCCCTTTATATGGAATACACTGATGCAATACTTCCTAAGAATTAGATCATTATTGCAAGAAATGTTTGAAAAATGAATGTATGTGTTAAGTAAGGGAAAGCCTTTTTATTGTAACAAGAATGTTCCAATTAATGCTTAAGATTAAAAACATCTTAAAAACCTGAAAATTCTTTGAAATAGGGAAAAATACTTAGTTGTTCTTTCAATAAGAAAGGGGCCCCAATATTGTTTGATATCAATGTTAGAACAAAAAAAACTGATTGAATTTTCTGTCTGCTTTTCAATGGCAATCATTTGTGCAAAATAAAAATTTGTACCTTTGAAATACCAATGGGAATGACAATTTAAGTGCAACAATATAGCAGCATTTATTCTAAGGGGAGATAATTAACTTAATCCTTATGGATTTTCTTTAATCTCCTTTCAGGCATTCTAAAACAGAATTTCTTTGTTTAACATTACTCATAATATGACAACACATTTAACAAAAAATGTCCATTTCACTTAAAAATGGTTAAAAAAAAAGCTTTAGCACTTTAAAAAGTTGTTTACCCTTGGATAATTTTAAATAACAGTTGTAGAATAAAACATTAAACAGTCCTCCAGCAAAGTATAAAAAAGCTTCACTTTAGTATTGATAATCATTGCACACATTTTAGAACTGGTGCTTAAAAGGTATGGGCATTACGACAAACACCACACCCTAATGCAAATTCTTCTCCAGTTGGTGGATGTTGGACATGAAGTGGACACTCATCACCTTCCATTTGTTTTCCTCTAGGCCCTGTAACAAAATATTTTAACATTTGAATGAGTAAAATGGAAATACATGTAATGAATATTTTAAAACGATTGGATTGGATTAATGGCGTTTTTCGGCTCCAGCCAAGATTCTTTTATTTATATGGAGATGGTCAATTCTGGAAAAATGAAGGAATCCCAAGAGTGGCTGGAGAAACCACTGTCTTTAAGCTGACCCACAAGTTGAAAGAATATTGACTAGGGGAGTAAAAACACCATTAAGGCAATCCAATCAAATCATAAAAAAAAATGCATGTAGATGAAAAGCCTTCAAATTTCTTTGTCAATATGTGAGGTCATATAGTTATTAGGGGCCATTATAAAAAGGTTTTACTGTATTCAAAACAAAAATAAATACCTGCTGGGCAGTGTGGAAGCTCAGTTTTTGGTATATTTGTAACTCTCTGGAAATCATCGTGGCAAGCATTACAGAAATGTGTTGTACCAAAACAGAAAAATATGGCTACAGAACAACAGTATCGGCATTTGTGTTCCAGGAAATCTGTTCCATGCTTTGGACACATCTAGAAAACAAACGAGAGAAAAGATTACTACAACTATGGTACATCAAAACCCTGCTTTAATAGTCACTTAAACCAGTCTATTACAGTATAAATTTCATATTTCAACCCTCTACCACCAAAAACACTATTTAGAGACAAACTGTCTGCAAAACCCATGTTTCCTATTCCCATGCTACAGTCTACAGCTTTTATTGTATGTTTTTTTTATTTAAATAAAGTTTTCAGTATTTTTTCAGTTGTATCTTATCACCCATGGTAGTATGTTACCCAGTCAGACGGTCATGGATCCTGATTTTCAGAAGCCATCTACCATACTTGCTTTTATAAAATTTGTGAAATTTTATAAAATTTTCCTCATGACTTACCTGTGCCCTTGATACATCAGAACATCCACCACAGACCAATTCTCTAGGATCATAATCTTCAGAGGCTCCAATCATATCATCACATCTAACTTCACCACCATAGTAAGCCTGAAAGTATAAAATAAGTTGAGCTTGTATTCATATTTTAAACACAAAGAAAGCAAAGAATGGAATTTGAACATTAGAGAGGAGAAGGATGGACAGAAGAAGAGATTAATGCTTCCAGTAACACAGGTGTATATGCTGATCCTGAATGCCAGGTAGATAAAAATTAACAGTTTTTATAAGCTTTAATTGAATAAAAACACTGAAGGGTAAAGTTAAATAATGGTGTTTTAACACTCCAATCAAGAATCATTTTCTTATACTGAGGTAGTCAGATCTGAGACAACACAAGAAACTACAGTACCATATACCTTCCGCATGAGAACTGACAATCTTTCTCATCCTATCTGCCCGAGTACAATCTGAAACCTGGACAATGGAAAGTACTGCACTCTATAGGCCAGCATTTTAGACTACTCAGCAATTATTCCCCCCCCCCCCCTCCAAATTTTACCTCAGAATTGGGTTTCATTAAAGTAACAAAGTTTTTGAGTTACAATGTAATTCACAATCAAATTTTGGACACAAACTATACCATCAACTTGTGCATATACAAATGAATAAAACATGGACACAACATATTTTGGGAACCTGGCCGTAGTTTCACAATCATTAAATAAGTAAGGTTTTTTTCAACTAAAATCTGTTGAATTTAAAATCTTAGTAAAGTTATGGAATGATTGTGAAACTTGGACATAAGCAATGAATATATCAACCTAATCTTAAGTACATGTATATAAGGACCAATGAATTTTTGACCTTTGATATACATTTATCTACAGCCAGCAAAGTGTCAAAGTTATTCTTACCTATCAAAATTGCTTTTTTAAAATAAGATGTTGTGTGAAAGACAAATACCAACAGTAAATAAGATCAAATAAATTATATAGTATAAGAATTTGACACAAATGTAAAAATTTTCATCAATAAAGGAAACGTCTTGTCGCATTTTTCAACAGCTTGTTTGGAATTCAAGTTAAAATCAGACTGACCTTTTTGCACTTAAAACAGACATAATATGCATATCTATCCATAGCAAAGCCAGCAGGATCCTGATAAAATCTAGCACCAACTGTTGTAATGGCTTCGGCCATGTGAAGTCCCTCGTATTCTAGTCTCATTAGAGCTTTTCTTCTAACATCTTCATACAAGTCTCTGATTGGTCGTAATATATCTTTCAGTACAGGATGGTCTATTTGACTCTAGAAAATTATACAAAAATTTGTGTAGTTCTTCTCCGATTTACATTTTTAGCACACATATAATCCATTTTACTTCATAATAATAATAAGAGGAAGAAGAAGAAGTATAGAAATAATAATAATAAGAACAAACATTGTAATAATAATAATAATAATAATAATACTTTCACAATTGTGTAACACAAGCATAAGACATGAACAATTAAATTTTGTATTATCATTATTATTATTATTATTATTTTGGTCAAAGTTTTATATGATGTCCTGCCCATTTCTTACCTTACATATGGAACATAATGAAAATACAAATGTGATATGAGGTCCCACCGATTTCTTACCTTACATATTGGACATTAAATAAAATCCATATGTAATATGAGGTCCAACCGATTTCTTACCTCACATATTGGACATTAAATAAAATCCATATGTAATATGAGGTCCCACCGATTTCTTACCTTACATATTGGACATAGAGAAAACCCAAATGTAATACGAGGTCCTGCCCATTTCTTCTCTAAGATATTTTTACTACAGTGGTAATGGAAGACATGATTGCACTTCAACTGTAAAAAGAAATAAAGATTTATTAGTACCATTACTGCTAATTACATGCCCTAACATCCCTAACTGGTAGTTATCATAAAGAAAATTTGAAAAACAATCTAGGAAAATCCATCTTAATTGATGATAGCTAATTAGCTTGGTTGGTGAATGGTTTGAAGTGACACAGAACTTCCAAAAATCCCTCTTAGATGGTAAGCTATTTAATCAGCAAAAATCCTGTCCTAAAAAACCATTTAAAGAAAATAGAATTCTAATGGTGTGTTCCCTATTTCCCCACTTTTTAAATTTAGGTACCGGTAAATTATTTTGTAATGGGGAGAACAGCACTGTTTGGATAAAGTGAGGGATTAGAGATCAAAAGAAAAGTGACTATAGCACTTACAGTTTTAAAAAGTGGGGAAATAGAGAATAAACCATTCTAATAATACTGAAATAGTTTGTTTGTCATTGTCAAATAGTTGAAATTTCAACATGGTTGCCATTACATGTATAAAGGAGATAACATAACAAAATTGTCAAAGAGAAATATTTTTGTTGATTCAGTTATTTGGCAGCATTTAACTGTTGTCAATGACTATATGTATGTGCATTGATTTATTTGTTTTGCAAAATTATGATTTCAAATGAAACCTAAATTCCTGACTGCCTGATGTAGAAAAATTGATGTAAAAATTACATTTGGCAAACAAACATTCAACAGAATTAGATTTAGCTTCTAGATTCTAATATCAAAGTTTTACTTGAAACCGAATTTACATAAAATTGAAAAATTAAACACGACAACAGCACTACCGACATCAGAAATGCTCATCAAAAGACTCATCCATTAAAAAACAACAAAACTAAGTCAACAGGTCAACAAAAATGATATTTTAAATAAATATTTGTACACTTTGCACATGCACATACCATTATTGCTGGAGCAGCTGCAAGAGCTTCTGTGAAACAGATCATACACATATCATCTGCATCCTGTTTAAGTTTTTCCTGATCTTTGTTACCACAGCGATGTAAACAAGGTAAACATGGATCTTCATTATGTAATCCTCCACATGGATGGCCACATGGTAATACTTTTGTACAGGCATTTTTAGCATGTTCCTGAAAAAAAAAAAATAAAAAGAGTTTCTCCAATCACAGATATATAAGTCAATTTGCCTACAATTATTAGGTGTTTTTTCAAGGCATTCTGGTTACCTACAACATTCCAGAAACAACCTCAATATAAGTGATAGAATTTTGACTGGGGTGTAAAACATCACCGCTTCATTCTATTTAAACCTAAAGTCACCATTTAAAGAAGTACATTTTACCTAAAACTTAACAAAGGGCTCAGAACTCAGGAAGTGAGAGGGTTTTAAAGTTCCAACTTTATCATCACAATAGCTCTCACTGCCTAGGTTTGAATCTAATGCAGAATAGAAGCTAGAATTAGAAAGTTTGTAGGTTCACTTTTGAGAGTCTCTGATGTTCTTCATGTAGTCTGACTTTCTTTATCAAGTAAAAGAATGACATAAAGTTCATGAAAAGGGTTTGGTAGCCAAGTGGTTTAAAGTGTTTGCTTACAGATCACAGCCTCTCTACCTGGGTTTGATTCCCACTGGGACAAATCTTAGTGTCAGTTTACTTGGGGAAGTTCTGTAGTTGGCTCTGGGCACTCTAGGTTTCTCCATCATCTCTAAACAGGAGCCTTTGTATAAGTGAATAAATCAGGATTGAGACATAAAACACCTTTACTCTACTCTACTCCTCTGTGTATACAGCATAATTCAAGCTTATTGAAATGTTAATTACAACCTACCTGGCATTCAGGATCAGCACATACATTACCAATAGCCAATACACCTGTGTTACTTGTTGCTCCACAGAATCTACATGTACCTGGACCAGACGTTGCTGTTGACGACTTGCCTAAACAGATATAAATTTTAATAATTAAATTTTAACATTTTCACCCATTCTGATTAGCCTAAAATTTAGAGCTGTTTCCTCACTGCCGGAACTACTTTTTTGTAAACTATGGCAGATTAAATTCATGTGCACAATTTATTGTTGTTCACATTGAACTAATTTGTTTGATAAACATGAAATGTTTTGCATTTGACTTCTTCTTTTGGTATTTTTAACCATGACATTTAGTTATATGCATTCAATTTGCCTTTAATTTTTCTTTGGTCTATTTTACAAGGTTGCTTATTATGCATCTGTATCATACTGAATGCATAACATTAAATACCAAGCGGATATCAGTTGACTGGCAGTATACAAAGTCAATCATAAGTTTCTGTGAAATTACAGTATTTAATAACAGTTTAAAATGAAAGTTCAAATTTTCAACATTTTTAAAAATTTTAAGTGAAGAAGACATTTTATTATAATCTACATGTTTAAATTTTTCTTTTTAAAAGATACTTTTTTCTTTATAAAAATACAAAAAAATGTAAAATCTAAATTTTTTAAAAATTTACATGATGTAATTCATTACAAGCTATTTTGAAAAAATTAATTATGGGTCAAATATCAACTTTTCTATAATTTCGTTCTTTTTTAAATTCTGGAGTGTAAAATGATTGTATTAATAAAACATATAGAGCCGATACTTGAAAAAATATTTCTCTATAATTACCTTCTCTGAATTCTACCATGGCCTTGAGCGTTTTAGAATCTGCTAATGCCATCAGCCAAAACAATTTCGTCCGACCACATCCTTCATGTAAATCGACTTTTATTGCCTCTTCCTCTTCTTTAAATACCTGAATGTAATGACATATATAACAGTTTAATACTATAAAACTTTTGAAAACAAAGTGGGGTGGAATAATGGTATTTTACACCCCAGTCAAGTTTCTGTAACTTAAAATATATCGGGGTGGTCTTTTCTGGGATGGTGGAGGAAACTAGAGAATGGAAGAAAAAACACAGACCACTAAATGATAATTAAATTTCATACATGTATAATATTACTAAATTAATATCATAATGTTGTTTGAGGTAAGTGTGTAGTTGGTTGTATCATAGTTATTCACAGATACATTTTTGTTCTCCTAAATGATCACAATTTCATAATTTTTGGTACACTTTCCTTTTGATTATCATTTGACACTTCCATTCATCTCAAACTTCAGATACTAGTACATGTACATGTATGTCAAACTTTTTTCTACAGGTATGTTCAGCTCTAAAACACACAGAAAATTATGTACATACCTGGCGTTGATGTGACCTTTTAGTTTTAGGTAAATGTAAAAATCTATCACAGTCAGCACACAAATTCCCACAATCAGTTACACAAAATGATTGCTTGAGTTTCCCCATCATCATGATTATCAGCAGGTTGGCTGAAAAATTAATTAAAAAAAATAAATAAAACAATTTTTTATTGGCTGGAAAAATTATAACATAAACTGATGGCTGGAAATACAAGCTAGAACTTCAATACCCCAGTTTAACTATTTAAATAAATAAGAATTCCACAGATTTAAATGCTTCGCCTCGTTAGTTTTTGATCGAGTAAAAAATACATTACTTTAACATAAACTTTCACATTGCCACCGACACCGGAAAAGTAACACCTACATTATGTAAGTCTCGCCTTATGGCAATGCCAGCTCGACAAAAACAACCATGGTAACTGAAACTGTTTTGTGACTGATGTTCAACAGATGTATAGAACATGTAAATCTGCAAATTTACACAAGGCTCTCTAAAGGGGTTATATGAATCTGCAAATTTACATATGGCTCCCTAAAGAGGTTAAGTTTTTAAAGAAACTTGTTTCAGTTTAAAAAGTCAGGCTACTTTAAATTAAGAAAAAAAAAGCTATTTTGGCAACTTTAAGAAAAAAAAAAGCTATTTGGCAATCAGCTTTCCATTTGGTTATACAATGTGTTCACATTATACTTAAATAACAGGAGAAAAAATATATTTTTTAACCATAAATAATTAACATGCATATATGATATAATTTTGTGAATCTGTAATTTCTCTTTTGCAAGTGGAAATGATACTTCTAAGCATAAACAGTATCTTGTAACACACAGCCCATTGGAAATAGCTGAAAATGGCTATACTTGTCTTTTTATGCTTTATAACCTACCCTTGGTTGACCATGTTGACCATTTGGACTGCTGATCCACTGACCAGAGGTCAATCTTTCTACATGATCTTGATCCAAAACACACAATGATGATAATGCTAGCCATAACTGTAAAAGATGAAACACATTTTTTAACTAGAGCATTTTATTTACATTATAATGTTTAATGTGACAAAATTTCAAAATTTCTATTTATAAGTTGTACTTTGAAATTAATTATTTTTGAAAAAACCATTGAATGTATATTTTAATCAGTCTGTATTTTACTATAGCAACAAAAAAACTTTTTGGAAATGTTTCTGATTAATTTTATATACAGCATCTGAAGTATCACAATGGAGAGAGAGAGAGAGAAAGAGAGAGAGAGAGAGAGAGAGAGAGAGAGATAATTCATAATCAGCATCTGAAATATCAAAAGAGAGAGAGAGAGAATTAATAAACAGCATCTGAAATATCAAAATGGAGAGAGAGAGAGAGAGAGAGAATTAATAAACAACATCTGAAATATCAAAAGAGAGAGAGAGAGAATTAATAAACAGCATCTGAAATATCAAAATGGAGAGAGAGAGAGAGAGAGAATTAATAAACAACATCTGAAATATCAAAATAGAGAGAAAGAGAGAGAGAGAAGTTTTTAATTTTCATTGCCAATTACAAAACAGTATCAAACATTCTGTCAAGAAATTATTCATGACTACTTAATTTTACAACGAGACACAAGTTGTATAATACATAATGTAAATATAACATACTGTTGGTGTCTTCAGACAGAACTGTGGTAACCGAGTATTCTCCTCCAGCTTGGTAAGCGCCAATATGGCTTCTGCTATGGCTGCTTTTGTAACTGTGGCCCAGTTTTCCGATAACCTACCCTGTAAAGAACATATAAAGAAGTTTAAAAAAAAAAAAAAAAAAAAAAAAAACAACGAAGGACTGTATATTTAGAATAGGTAGAATTGTACATGTATTTGCATTTAACACATTTCTCCTCAATATCAATAATTCAACTTTTACCATACTTTGTTAAAATCTATTTAAAAATAATCACTTTAAATACATATTTAATTCCACTCTGGATACTGGTCCCTTTTTACCATCTCTCTTTCAGCTTCCAATCCTACATGTATCTAAAAAAACAAAAACTGGAGCCTGAATCTATATACATGTAGTCCACAGTGAGAACCCCCCACTTTTGATAACTCAGATTAAACTAGTCAAAGAGACAACAAGTTAATGTTTTGAAAAAAACCATGATAAAGCCATAGACCTCTTCACCAGTGAAAAAAAAAATGGAGTGAACAAAGATTTTGACTTTGATTTAACATAATAAAAGACTGATGTTACTATCACAGTTCTACTGCTTCAGAATACTTACTGCAGCCATATCTTGTATTAGAGTAATTATATTTGTAGCAAGTGCAGCTGTCATTTTACCTCTCAACCACCATCTTGGACCCGATGATCTAAATAAATATATCAAAAGGAGTATATCCTTAAACACATGTATATATAAGCCTTCTCTGGGCCTCCATATAAAAATTGATATCATAGCTATGAAGGGAACAGACATGTGATACATGTATATGATACATTAAATTAAGGGTTGTTATATTTATTTGCCCCCATTTCTCTTGTGTGTAGTTTAAGATCTATAAATGCCATTGATCACATGACCCAGTATCTGTATCATTACTTCCATTGATGATGTTACCAATCAAACCAATATTCTGTTATTTTCATTTCTTTGATGTCACAAATAACATAATTAGCAACGTATGTTGCCAAAAATAAACCTCGAATCAAATCATTGCAATTATAAGTGTTAGTGTTGCAGAATAAAAGAAAATATAATTTAAAATGCTTTTTAATTTAACAGTATTGAAATAGCATTTTTACTGTGAGAAAAAAAAGTACACAATATTCAATTTGTCATGCTAAGGTGTGAAATTCATAGATTGTACATGTACATGCCATTTCAACACAATTCAACTAATAAATATAGCCTAAAATCAAAGCATAAAATAAATAAATTTTTATAACTTGCCATTTAAAAGAGAACATAAGTTAGGTAGTAGAGGAGCCAAGTTTAGTTTTGTTAAATTTATGGAGAATATGGATGCAAAATGTAAAATTATGTCATTACTTTATTATAAATTTGAAAAAAGAGTTCCAATATACATGTATTTATCGATCGATTATTAAATTTGGGACATATTTCAAACAATAATTCATTGGCAAAAAGGTTTGAGCGCCAAACAAACAAGCATTTCATACATGTATACTCACTTTGAAGATGGTTGATTAGCTAATGATTCAGTCATGGTCGTACTGGTCACACCCTTGTTAAGTCCACTAGTCTTGACCTTTACCTGGACAGTTAAAGCCTTACTAATACAAGACAACAGAACATCCAATATACATGGTTTGTTGGGGTCAAAGGTCACGTCACCCTCATTACGACTAGCCAGGCTAACGATGCTATATTCAGCTGGTGGCAAAGCCGTCACTGACAAAATGTTTGCCAATGTCTGTGGTTTAACATCTGGTAAAACTCTTCTTAATACTGATATCACCTGTAGAGAAACATATAAAATTTATTGTACACATGTACACGTACGTCACTCTCTTTTATGGAATATGGAATAAACAAATAATTCTATTACACAAAACAAATTGCTACTATCCAAGTTATGTTTTTCAATTTTGCGGAGTTGTCACTATAGAAACCCATATAGTATGCTACAAGAATAACACATTACACCAGTGTCATGGGCGTTCCGCGTTCTAGTATTCAAATATTCATTCAGTTCTGTGCAAACCTGATCATTCTGGTTAATTGTACTGCATTCATCATATTTTGTTGTATATAAAAAATCTGATAAAACATTTGTACTGTTCCGGGTCTGATAATTAATTAACTTATTCTTTTACTTATATTATGCAAATAGGTTTCAGGAATAAAACTAATTAACAGTAATGTAGATAATGTAGACATCCAGAGTCATAATGATTTTAATGTTCTATACTAAAACAAGTCACACAAAATTTTAAATGACTCAATAACAAATATTTCAAATTTTACCGTCACTGGTCCATGAAGGACCTTGGTAGGTGGGTAGTCTAAAGTGTGCATTTATGGAACGCAGTGCCTCTCATCACCTAGGTTCAAATCCCACTTGAAAGAGATCGTACTGTGAGAAAGTTTGACACTTTAATTGCTGAAGGTCTTGAATTTCTCCGGGCACTCTTTTTTTCACCAACATATTGGAACCTGGACTCTCAAACTAAGAAAAAAACTGGACTGGATAGTGGAATATGGAATGGATAATAAAACTCCAGTACTCCATTCCATTCCACTCTCCTGTATATTAAGACCACTTTAGGACCTGCTTAGATGATAATTACAAATGTACATGTATACATGTATATACATGTGTGTTTTTATTTTTGATTTGTAAAGTTGTTCATACCTGTCTCTGAACTCTGGGGGAACCTGTATGTAAGAGACTAAATAAATCCTGTAACAGTGGATATTGCTGAGCCAAATAGGCACGCCCAACTCCAGATCCGCTCAGCGCTAGAACCATGGATAACAACTCGAAACAATACACATCCTCATCACTAAAAAAGATTTTAAAAAACCAAATTTTAAAAAACCAAATCACATCTAAGTTAAAGTCTAGCCAGGTCAAAACAGGAAAAAGAAATTTTCAACATGTTTTTTAAGCAAATGTCAAGCCCAGTCAAAAAAAGGAGAAAAGAATTAACAAATGAATGACTATTACCTCCCACATATTTAACAAATCTTTTTACCCATTTTTATCAAAGTAAATTTTATTAATGGATGCTTGAGCATCAACCCTCACACTGCATTTTGTGCAGAGAACGTTAAAAAATATACTATTTTTTAGTAAGACAGTGGTGATTTGCAAAACCTTTCCCAATTTTTTTTTATTGACATTTTGTTCAATCTCATAAAATGTTTAACTTATTATTAGATATATAATAAGTAAAGTCCCAATGATTAATAAAACAAATATTTTTTTTCTTTTTAATCTCTTTAGATTATCCCAAACTTGTTATTCCCTTCACAATTTTCTTTGTCCCTAAAATGTGTGAGAGAGAGAGAGAGAGAGAGAGAGAGAGAGAGAGAGATTGATTACCTATTTTCATTGATCTGTTCTATATTGTTCTGCACAGCAGTTTCCCACTCTTCTCTCACTTTTAAAGCTTCCTTCCTAATTCCCTGTACAATGTGTGAGCATACCTGTCAAATAAACAATTGAAAATACCTTCATAGAAAAAATATTGTCTATAAGTCTGGTTTAAAAGTTACGATGTTTTACTTAGATAATACAAAAAAAAAAAAAAAATTCCCACAATCTATCATCAGCATGTTGACATTTTCATCAGTTTACATTTGTATATCCAACAAGATGCTGCTCCATGTGCTAGTCCTAACAACAACTAATGAAGAATGGTATTTACGTAATGTTCTTTGACCCTATGACCTAAATAATTACCATGAACTTATGACTTTTTGTGTCAAAGGTCAGCTGTTCACCTACTGATATGCCAATGTATCTGCCTCCTATTAACTATATGCCTGCTGCACCTTGACAAACTTACTACCCCCTTATATAACAATATCTAATTCTCTTTTATTCTGAAAGGCTTTGGATGTAAAATGTTTATGGTGGAACAAATTAAGACATTTGTTGACAGTGTTTTAATATACCCTACCTGTTTCTGTAAATGAGACAGTTTGCTACGACTGAAAAGTATCCCAACCATGTGTTCTTTGAGGTTATGATCACCATCCACACTGTCGAAGCTTTCACCTCTCTCCGGTTTAACGGCGGCCTTTTTGTCATCTGGTTCATTCTCTAAGATAAGCTTACCAAACACCTTAAAAAGAAAATTAAATTTTATATAATCACCATCAACGACAAAAAAGGGGATTGTCAGTTATAAGAGAGGTTAGAATCGCCCTTGAAATAAAAACTTGAACCATTACTTCAGTACAAATTGGAGAAGGCTTGAACCATTAGAGTTAAGACCACTATCTAAACCATTCTGTGGAATGCCTAAGCTAGACAGCATTATTTAAATTGCCCACTTTGTCTGACAATGAAAAGCCTTGTATGAACCGATAAGGACCAAGAAAATAAAAAAATTTCCCCAATTCTTTTACCCTGTAGTAGGCCAGGATTTTACAATATACCAAAGGTTTCAAACAAACAGTGAAACAATCTTCATAAAAATTTGAATTGTATGTGTTAAAAATGGCTAAAAATGTGTAAAGAAAACTCAAAATTTAGTGCAGAAAAATTGCAACAAAAGCTGCATGTATGGTTTTTGTTGAGTATTGTTTTACTAGCTGATTTTGTTAAAACAATCAAGAGAAAAAAAAACATGATTTTATGTTACTGAATAAACTAACCTGGGATGTGAGTATTCGGAACACCCTTAATGTTTCAGCTTCACAATAGTCTTGTTGCATATCTATAGCTCCCTTTCTGACTGTTAAATAGACGTTTTCGCCTTCCATTTCTCCAAGTATCTTCACTTGACGGATTCGTAGACTATGATCAGGCCCCTTCAGTTCTATCTGAATACATCTGACACCTGGATCCTGGAGCGGACAACTTATCCAACCAACATGGCGAGGCTCTACATCAATCTGATAAATCAAAGAAACAAAAAAATACCTTACTTAGTAGAGATGTTTTATGTCTATAAAAACATAATGACCTTGACCTTGAGATACAGTCTACCATCTTGGACCTGACCTTGCACTCTGACACTGACTCGTCACAGAAATTCCGAGATCTATGATAATGAAATATGTTTGATAAACCAAAACCATTCAAAAAGCCATTTTAGAAGAAATATACATGCATAATATATTTCACAGCTAAAACAGCCATGTAGATTGTCGTTTAAGTGCAATTTGCTTTACACAGCTGTTGGAAGTTTCAGCATCATAAACAATTCAAATTATTTTAAAATTCTGAGATATTTTGAATTATATATTTATTATGTATTTATGTATTTATTTATTATTATTATTACATATAACTATCATAAGTATTACATTTTGCTATAAAATACTGCTGAATATGAATTGTATGTCTGGCCCGAGTTTCACAATCATTCACGCAACTGAGTGTACACTCAACTCAAATATTTCCATTTTTCTCTCATCAATATTTGAAAAAAATTAAGTCTTATGATACAATCTTTTATTTTGTTCAACAAACTTACACTAAACAAGATAGATATAACATTAGATACTTAATTTTAACTGTGTAATGGCTTAAAAATTGACATTAAAATATTCTCTAATTTGAGTTTGAGTGTACACTCAACTGAGTGAATGATTGTGAAACTGGAGCCAGGTCACTAGAACAGTCAGATATGGGATGTTACATTATGTTCATTGAAAAAATGATAAATGGATTTACCTAGACACATAAATGTCATTGCTCTCATACAAAGTCTAACTGATCGAACTCATCACAAATGATCAATATATAGTTATGGTAGTCACTTTCACAAATTAACATTAACCATATTTGGATATACTTCACAACAATGACCATTTTCTGTGGTTTTAAATTTTTTTTCAAATACCAGTAACATTGAATTCCTGTCATAGACAATTTACAGAGAAAAATAAAATAGCTTTCTGATTAAATTAATCCAAAAATGGCTTGTGCTGCCTCTCAATGTCAAAGATTGATTCAATTCAGGGCCGATCCTAGTGGAAGAAAGTGCATGTAGCTCTGATAAAATAAGCCCAAAATATCAGGCCATACTGACTTTCAATGCCCGAGATCAATTTACGTTCAAGGCAGCACCTAGTGGAAGAAAGTATATTTAGTTCGTTTTAAGGGCTGGTTTTAGTGCATTAGAAACTTTGCCTGCCTAATTGGAATATCTTCATTACTCATAATCTTTTCTTATGTCTAAAGCAGGATAACTGTGTGAAATAATGAAGTTTAGGAGAAGGGTATATGTATATACAGGGTATACATACCTGGCTAATCTTGGTGAGATCATCCGTACCTTTACCAGCATTAAATGTAATACTTCCTACTTTATTCTGAAGATATGAAATAAGAAAGTGAAAAAAAAAAAAAAAATGATAAAAAATTTTTAAAAAATGTTATTACAACTGTAATCTAACTTTAGATTGTAAAGTAATTTAACTTTTAAATCACAGTATTAAAAACTAAAATTTTTAATAATAAAATTAAGCAGGGCCCTTTACATCTTAATAATACAAAAAAGTGTACACACCAATGCATGTTTATCATCATTTGAAAAGTAAATACATCATGATATTGAGGTATTAAAAGTTGGACTTACCCCTCTATTAGAGAAATAATGTGAATACATTCCCCTATAATAAATTATTAATGTGAACAATTACCCCTAAATTAAATTATCAATGTGAACACTTATGCCTATATTGAAGTTTTAAGTATACACCTACCCCTATACTGGAGTATTAAAAATGTACACTCACCCCTATATGGAAGTATTTAAAGTGAACATGTACCCTTATAATGAAGTATTTAAGTAAACAATTAACCATATATTGGAGTTTAAACGTGTACTCACCCCTATATTGGAATATTTAAATTAAACACTTTCCATTATATTGCAGTAAAAATGTGTGCACTGGACACTGCACTACACTGGAGTATTTTCAGGGAACAAATTACCCTTATACTGGAGTATTAAAAGTGTACTTAGTTCTATATTGAAATATTAAAGATGTACACTTACCCCTATATAAAGTTTACATATTAAAAGTGTACACTTATGCCAATATTGAAGTATTAAAAGTGTACACTTACCCCTATTTTGAAGTATTAAAAGTGTACACTTATGCCAATATTGAAGTATTAAAAGTGTACACTTACCCCATTTTGAAGTATTAAAAGTGTACACTTATGCCTATATTGGAGTATTAAGAGTATACACATATGCCGATATTGGAGTATTAAAAGTGTACACTTACCCCTATATTGAAGTATTAAAAGTGTACACTTATGCCTATATAGAAGTATTAAAAGTGTTCACTTACCCCTATTTTGAAGTATTAAAAGTGTACACATGCCAATATTAAAGTATTAAAAGTGTACACATATGCCTATATAGAAGTATTTAAAGTGTATACTTACCCCTATTTTGAAGTATTAAAAGTGTACACTTATGCCAATATTGAAGTATTAAAAGTGTACACTTACCCCTATATTGAAGTATTAAAAGTGTACACTTACCCCTTTATTGAAGTATTAAAAGTGTACACTCACGCCAATATTGAATCATTAAAAGTGTACACTTATGCCAATATTTAAGTATTAAAAGTGTACACTTGACTCTATATTGAAGTATTAAAGTTAACATATAACCCAACATATAATGTACATGTACATTATTTGAGCACTTACCCCTAAATCCCTGGAATTATCAATGTGTACATATATAAATTTTGGGAAGGTTTTTATGATACAGGTTATAGTAATACTCTTGACTTTGTTTCTATCCTCGTCTCCACTTTCCCAGAATGTCTCCGTAGAATTATCTGAAAAAAGTTTAAACACAATTTAATTTAAACAAGGGATTCAAGAACATAAATACATATGTATTTCTCCAAACTTGAAACAGCCCTGTGGCTCAATAAGTTTTGGATGTATTTCACTGTATACCAGTACTGAAATACGATTCATTAGTCAGAAGATGCACTGAATCATGTAAATATATAGAGCAAAATGCACATTAACTTCTGTATGTTATTAATTATAAATTTTTGTACATACATTACCAAGATCATCACTTTTATTGTTTGATAAAACAGTTTCTTTTTTAGGAAGTACATCTGATGTATTGCCTACTCTAGTTGTGTGTGGTAGGGGGACTCAATGCCAATGCAATAATGACTCGAGTAACTCACCATCGAAAGGTTCAACGGTCTAAAGCAAGATAATACAATAACAAGTTGATGAACTCTCACCACCAAGATTTGACTCTTGCTAGGGCAGATTCTAGTGTGAAAAAGTTTATAAAACTGCTTGCCAGAGGTCAGTATTTTTTATGGGCGCTATGGTTTTCCACCAGCCAAAACTGACTGCCTCAATATAAGCACACTAACACTGATTTTTTAGACCCACATAGTGGGGCCACTGAACAAATGGATCAAAACTGCTTTTAAGTAAATTTCAACTTGCAATCATGGCCTGCATGCTGGAACGACACTTAACACTAATTGTTTAGAGTCAAAATGTTTGGGCTAATAAACAAATGAACCAAAACTGGTTCTAATATTTCTTTACCAGTATAACAAGCAATAATGGCCTGTTAAAATATGAAGCACACTAACACTGTTGGTATGGGACCTCATAATTGGGCCACTGAACCACAGCTGCTTTTGATATAGCTTTACCTGTTAACTAGCAATCATGACCTACCTGCATTATGTACAATAAACATTGGTTATAAAGAGCCAATACTAGTAAAAGGGCTTTTGAACAACTGGACTAAAACTGTTTTAATGTATTTTTATCTGTTAAACTAGCAATAATGGCCTGTCCGCTGGAAGCACATTCAACACTGGTTGTATAGGACAACATACTTGTAAAAGGGTTTGTAAACTAAAAATGCTTTTAAAGACACTTAACTTGTTAAACTAGCAATCACGGCCTGTCTGCTGGAAGCACATTTAACACTAATTGTTTAGAACTCCATAGTGGGGCCATTTAACAAATTGATAACAAGAGGGCCATGAAGGCCCTGGATGCTCACCTGAAAATGATGTACACTCAGCTTGATTTTGGCAAACCTGAGCTTCTATTTTTAAAAGAGCTTTTTCCTTTATTTCGAACTAGTGACCATATATAAACTTGAGCAAGCTTTTGTAAGGAGGATCAATCTCGGCAAGTTTGATGAAGATTGGACTAAAATTTGGGCCTCAGATGTGTTAATAGGGTTTTTAAATAATTTTACCTCATGATCTATTGACACAACATAACCAGAAAAAAAAAACTTCAGCTAGCTTTTGTCGAGAGGATCATTCTCACTAAGTTTGATGAAGATTGGACAAAAATTGAGCCATCAGATGTGTTAACAAGTTTTTTATATAATTTGACCTAGTGACCTACTTATTGACCCAACATGGGCCATATACGAACTTGAGCTAGTTTTTGTCAAGAAGATCATTCTGACTAAGTTAAATAAAGATTGTGCTAAAATTGGTGGCTCAAGAAGTTAACAATTTTTTTCTATTATTTGACCTAGTGATCTACTTATTGACCCAACATGGCCAATATACTAACTTGGGCTAGCTTTTGTCAAGAGGATCATTCTGACTAAGTAAGATCAACATTGCTCTCAAACTGGGGCCTCAGGAGTGTTAACAAGGTTTTTCTATTATTTGACCTAGTGTCCTACTTCTTGACCCAATATGACCAATACACGAACTTGAGCTAGCTTTGGTCAAGAGGATCAATCTGACAATGTTTGATAGAGATTGCACTTAAATTGGGGCCTCAGGGTTGTTAAGGTTTTTCTTTTATTTGACTTAGTGACCTACTTATTGACCCAACATGGCCCATATACGAACTTGAGCTAGCTTTTGTCAAGAAAATCATTCTGACAAAGTTAGATGAAGATTGCACTCAAATTGGGGCCTCAGGAGTGTTAACAAGGTTTTTCCATTGTTTAACCTAGTGACCTACTACTGACCAACATGGCCCATATATGAACTTAAGCTAGCTTTGGTCAAGAGGATCAATCCGACAAGGTTTGATGAAGATTGCTTTCAAATTGGGGCCTCAGGAGTGTTAACAAGGTTTTTATATAATTTGACCTTGTGACCTACTTAATGACCCAACATGGCCCATATACCAACTTAAGCTAGCTTTGGTCAAGAGGATCAATCTGACAATGTTTGATGAAGATTGCACTCAAATTAGGGCCTCAGGAGTGTTAACAAGGTTTTTCTATTATTTGGCCTAGTGACCTACTTATTGACCCAACATGGCCCATATAAGAACTTAAGCTAGCTTTACTCAAGAGGATCATTCTGAGCAAGTTTGATTAAGATTGCATTCAAATTGGGGCCTCAGGAGTGTTAACAAGGTTTTTCTATTATTTGACCTTGTGACCTACTTATTGACCCAACATGGCCCATAAAAGAACTTGAGCTAGCTTTAGTCAAGAGGATCATTCTGAGCAAGTTTGATTAAGATTGCATTCAAATTGTGGCCTCAGCAGTGTTAACGATCAAAAGTTGATGCATGACGGACGACGGACAATGACCAATCACAATAGCTCACTTGAGCACTTTGTGCTCATGTGAGCTTAAAAATCTGGTCCTAATGTAACTTTACCTGTTAAACTAGCAATCATGGCCTGTCTGCTGGATGCCTGTATATCAGCTGTTGGAGTTAGATCTTTCAAGTTCCATATTTTATATGATGTCTAAAAATAGAAAAAAAAATCAAAAACTACATTATGATATCAATATCTATCAACATCATTTATTTATCTAAATAAAACACAAAGCTCATAAGATATACATATTAAGTAACCTGACCCCAGTTTCACAATCAATTCTTAACTAAGTTTTTCCTGAATTCATTTAAATTAAGCAAATTTTGGCGATCTCTTTTTGAATTACAAAAAAAAAAAAAAAAAAAAAAAACAAAAAAAAAAAAAAAACAAAAAAAAAAAAAAAACCCCAAAACAAGAGGCCCATGGGCCTTAACACTCACCTGAAGATATGTCCAATATTGTTTGCAAAGTGCAATAGACAATATATTAAGTACAGAAACTTTAAAAGTTTTCTCAAGTTAAGAACTCCCACAAAACTTAATCAGACAAATATCCACTCACTTTTCATTTATAAGTAGCTTATATAATATGCGTGAAGTAACTGTAGTGCAATGACTAATTTCCAAATCAATAATGAATTTTAGTATAATTATGCAGCTATGTCCTTGACCTTTGAACATACTGTATATGACCTCAAACCACATATGATTGTCATGTCAATCCCTACAATATTCTAATATACATGCCTATGCACAACATTAATAGCTTTCAAGACAAGTAATAATTTTAGTATTCCTATGTTGATATGACCTTGACCTTTGAACATATAACCTTGAACCATATATCAAAATGATTGTCATGTCAATACCTACAATATTCTAATATACATGCCTGTACAAAAAGTTAATAGTTTTTAAGACAATAAGCAATTTAAGTTTTCTTTTGCAGCTGTGGCCTTGACCTTTCAACATATGACCTTGAACCATATATCAAAATGATCGTTGTCGCAATACCTACAATATTCTAATATACATGCCTGTACAAAAGTTAATAGTTTTCAAGATAATTAGCAATTCAAGTTTTCTTTTGCAGCTGTGACCTTGATCTTTCAACATATGACCTTGAACCATATATCAAAATGATTGGCATGTCAATACCTACAATATTCTAATAAACATGCTTATAAAAAAAGTTAATAGTTTTCAAGATAATTAGCAATTCAAATTTTTTTTTGCAGCTGTGACCTTGACCTTTCAACATATGACCTTGAACCATATATCAAAATGATTGTCATGTTAATACCTACAATATTCTAATATACATGCCAAAACAAAAAGTTAATAGTTTTCAAGATAATTTGCAATTTAAGTCTTCTTTTGCAGCTGTGACTTTGACATTTGAACGTATGACCTTGAACCATATATCAAAATGTTTGGCATGTCAATGCCTACAATATTCTAATATACATGCCTATACAAAAAGGTAATATTTTTGAAGATAATTAGCAATTTAAGTCTTCTTTAGCAGCTGTGACCTTGACCTTTCAACATATGACCTTGAACCATATATCAAAATGATTGGCATGTCAATACCTACAGTATTCTAATATACATGCCAATACAAAAAGTTAATAGTTTTCAAGATAATTTGCAATTCAAGTTTTCTTTTGCAGCTGTGGCCTTGACCTTTGAACATATGACCTTGAACCATATATCAAAATGACTGGCATGTCAATACCTACAATATTCTAATATACATGCCTATACAAAAAGTTAATAGATTTGCAGATAATCAACTATAACGGTAATAGTTGTGCTTCTTTGACCTTGACCTTTGAACCCATGACCTTGATCTATATATCAAAATGATCCTCATGTCACTACCTACAATTAACTGAAAATCCTATGCCATTATCACCTGAAATGTTTAAAAAATAGGATTTTTATCAAAGGTCAAAAGCAGGGACATGACCTTGACCTTTGACCTTGACATCTTTTGGAAGAAAATAGCAAGACAAGATCAACAGTGAAAACTCCATACAATTATCTTCAGCCATTATTGAGTTATAACAACAAATGTCTCATTTTCAAACTTACATAATTTTACGCAAAAAACGCGTGACCTATTTTTCGCTTCAATTTTCATGAAAAACACAATTTTAATGTTCCCAGGTATGCTGAATCCAAATATCCAATCAAAATTTGCCTGCACCTTTTGGTTTCCGAGAAGATTTTTTTGTCTTTTTGCTATTTTTAGTAACAGCGGCCATCTTGTTGGGCGTGGCCAAACCCGGAACACAATTTTGAAAGGCTGTTACCCAGGCATGATAATCACCAAGTTTCATCAAATTTGGCGCAGTAGTTTTGGAGGAGAAGATTAAAATGTAAAGTTTACACAAGACGGACGACGCATGACGGACGACGGGCGGTGATAGATTGCAATAGCTCATCTGATCCTTTGGCTCAGGTGAGCTAAAAAAAAAAAAACAAAAAAAAAAAACAAAAAACAAAAAACAAAAACAAAAACAAAAAAAACAATACAAAACAAAAACAAAAGCAAAAAAACAAAGAACAAAACAAAACAAAAACATAAATGTATATGTTATAAGCTTGAAGTGATCTTCAAAGTGGTATCTTAAATTCCTGAATATCTAAATAATTGAACAAATTATTAAGATTTCAAATTTGACAGATTTAAGTTCAGAAAAATCTTAGTTAAGGAATGATTGTGAAACTTGGACCTGTATGTCAAGTCAAATAAACAGAGAAAATATTTAATGTCTGGTGTAAACAAAATTGGATTGGATTAATAGTGTTCGCAATCTAGTCAACATTCATACAATGAAATAGAGGCAGTCAGTTCAGGGATTGTGTAAGAGTGCCCAGAGAAAACCAATGACTTTTGTCAAGTGACCTGACAAACTTTCTCACACTAGTATCTGTTCTAGGTGGTGAGAGGTACTGTGATTGCAATGTGTGTGATTTTGACCACCACCAAAGCCACACACATAAACAAAGAGAAACTGGTCCAAATTAAAATTAAATGAGGCCATATGAAAACATCATGTAATTAGCAACAATGTTTGTCCACAGATATCAACTTGATGGTAATGTGTAAATAATACATGTGTACAATAAAAAGTTTCCGAGACTTCTATGTGATTATATTTACACACTCCACTACTATTATGCCAGTTTGGATGTTTTAAAAGCATCAAATATAATTTTGATATATTTTAATTTTTTTTAATTTCCTCAACAACATAAAACCCCTAAATTTGATTATCAAGTCATGATCTCACCTCAACATGAATTAAAACAAAAGTCTACAGCACAATTAATGTTTGGAAATGACTGAAATCTTGTAAATTATGTTAAACCAAATATCTTTCCATCTCCAGTTTGATTGGAGATGTTCATCTAGTCAACCAATATTAAATCTTATTCAATACAGCTTAGTGTATTGCATAGGAAGAAGCTAGAAACCCCTAGCCTTGCAAGCTTAGCAGTATTGTAGTGAGTGAATTGTTGTTTTGAAAGCCATGTAAGTATTTTTGCAGCTATTTGTGGCTAGAAAAATGTAAAGGATAGCAGTATTGTAAGCAAAAAGAATATAATATTATCAGAAATGTGTTGAAGCTAGTTCTGAACACCTCTGTACAGAAAACAGCAGACAAGACAGATAAGTATCAAGAAACATGAAATATACAACCCACCAACAAGTAGTATGCTTACATTGGTTGTATAGGACCAAGTGAAATGTACAACCTAGCAAGAAGTGGTAAGTTTAATATACTCTCTGTATAGAGCCAAGTAAAATGTACAACCTGTCAAGAAGTGGTAAGTTTAATATACTCTTTGTATAGAGCCAAGTGAAATGTACAACCTGTCAAGAAGTGGTTATATAGAGCCAAGTGAAATGTACAACCTGTCAGGAAGTAGTATATTAATACTGATTGTATAGGACCAAGTGAAATGTACAACCTGGCAATAAGTAGTAAGTTTATACTCTTTGTATAGGGCTAAGTGAAATGTACAATTTGCCAGACTTCTTCCCTTTCCCAAAACTGACCACCCTAATACGAGTAAAAGGATCTTGACCTGGGCAAGAAAAACAATCGCACCACTCTACTCTGATGTGTTTTTATAGAATACACTGTATTTGTAAGATGAAATTTTGAGATCTGGTCTGACTGGAATTTCAGCCTGATTTTAAACACTTGATAATTGGTCTTTTTCAACAGGTTGTGTTTGGGTGAAATATGAAACAAAGGGACTTTAAAACATTGGTCTTAATGAACAGGTGGCCTTTATATAAAGGTGGATTTTATTGCTGGTTGTAATGCACTTGTTTAAGGCAGGGGGATAATGTAGTGTCTGAAAAAAAAAAAAGCAAACTGCCTGTCATGAATAGAAGTTCACACTGTGTTAAAAGGCAATGTGATTCAAAACCTGAACTTAAGACCACTCACTTACCAAGGCCTCAAAATGATGATAATTCAAGTAAAACTTAATTTTAAAAAATTAATATAAATAAAGAAATATAATAATATAATTTTAAAGTAAATATAGAAAGTATGAATGCCAACAAATAGACAGAAACTGTTAGTTTAAAAACAAACTTGCTAATTTATTCATTGCAATTGTTAATGAAGGAGAGAAAAAATATTATAAAACAGCTAGGCACTGTCAGAAAAACAACCAAGAAGATGGACTGCACATCTGTAACCAATAATATTACAACTTAGTAAAAGATGGTATATGTGCCAGGCAAGACTTTTGTGCAAGCCAGCTAAAAATACCAGAAAATATTTGAAGAAAATTAAATTCTATGTTGAATAAAACTGTTAGGTACTTATACATTAATACATTATGCCAGGAAATTTTCTTCTTTTTATAAAAAAATTATTTTTGTTAATTTGTAATTTTTTTTTTTTTTTTTTTTTTGAAAAAGGAAAAAGGAATACTGATATATGTAAAAGGGGATGATTTCAATCAATTTGTAAAATTAAATTAAAATCCAAAATTTTATAACTTTTTATCTGCAAGTAAATTTTTAGTTATAGTATGTCAAGAATATGAAATCAACATACACTACCAAACATCAATAACTTCACAAATTTGCCATATACATGTATATCTGAAATCTCATTTCTATAATTGAACGTTTAAGTTTTAAAAACATTTGGAAGAGTTATCTGAACTTAATGATCTAAATGTTTGCAATAAAGTTGTTTTTATTGAAAAACAAAATTTGAAAAGTTTTCAATCTGCAACTATACAATAAAAGAAGTTGTATTTTGTATTGAAATTCAATTTGATAAAAGAAAAATTCCATAGCTTATGTATGAATGGCACTGCAGAAGTGTTTACAAGCAAACATATTAATATTGGTATCAAATCTACGAGACAGTGATGAGGACACTTAATATTTAAAATGCCTTTATATGGCAATTTGCAGAGTTTTTAAGGGGTTTTCTCCCTATGAGGACCCTCATAGAAAGTTGAGAGAAGAGGGATTTACCATTTTCTTTAGCTCCACATGTCAAGTGAATCTATACATAACCAAATTGTTTTTCCAAATTGTTTCCACTATACCCTAAATTAAAAGTTATTACATGTACTTGAATTCTGACATACTGTCTTGTAATAGATGAATAAAGTGTATTTTAATATTTAAATATCAAAAGTTACCAAGGCAACAAACAAACAAAATTTAACCAACATGAAGTTAATCACTTGGATGTTAGACAAACAAGACTTTTTAGGCAAACAGAGAGTAGATCACTTGGATATTAGACTTAAAGGAAGTAGATCACTTCAATTTTAGACTTAAAGGAAGTAGATCACTTCAATATTAGACTTAAAGGAAGTAGATCACTTCAATATTAGACTTAAAGGAAGTAGATCACTTCAATACTAGATAAACAGGAAGTAGATCACTTCAATATTAGACTTACAGAAAGCAAATCAATTGAATGTTAGACCAACAGGAAAGAAAAATCACTTCAGTATTAGATGCACAGGAAGTAGATCACTTGGATATTAGGCATGAAAGAAGCAGATCACTTCCATATTAGACTAACAGGAAGTAGATCACTTTAATATTAGACTAACAGGAAGTAGATCAATTGGATGTTAGACTAACAGGAAGTAGATCACTTCAGTATTAGACTAACAGGAAGTAGATCACTTCAATATTAGACTAACAGGAAGTAGATCACTTCAGTATTAGACTAACAGGAAGTAGATCACTTCAATATTAGACTAACAGGAAGTAGATCACTTCAATATTAGACTAACAGGAAGTAGATCACTTCAATATTAGACTAACAGGAAGTAGATCACTTCAGTATTAGACTTACAGGAAGTAGATCACTTCAATATAAGACTAACAGGAAGTAGATCACTTCAATATTAGACTAACAGGAAGTAGATCAATTTAATATATATTACCAGAAGCAGTTCACTATAAGTTCACTATAATATTAGACTTAAAGGAAGTAGATCACCACAATATTATTTTGTTTGCTTGGTACACTTTTTCCACATTTTGCACGCTGGATCAAGTAAAACTCACCTTGTCATAGTTCCTACTATCTAAACGTTCTCTGACCTAAATGTTAACATATTTAAAATAATGTCAGGGAGTTGAGTTGAGTAAAGGTGTTTTATGCCCCAGTTGTGATTCTTTCACTCATAACGAGGCAGAAGGTTCTTGAATGGTGGAGGAAACCAGAGCACCCAGAGAAAACCACAGACCTTTGGCAAGCAGACCAACAAACTTACTGCTCTAGTAGGGTTCGAACCTAGGCAGTAAGAGGCATTGTGATCCCCAAGTGCTTTGTACCACTTGGCAACCAAAAAGTTCTAACAATGTTAGAGATGTGATTTGATACACAGTACTTGACAAATCAACACCACCTAAAAAATTCCTCCAAAATTTTCTTTTTATTCAAATTAAAATTATTAACATGATAACAAGACCTGTTTGAATAATGACATGTAGACACTGAATATCTGCAGGACCCAGTTGTTTTAAACTTTGTTAGTTTAACAAGTTTATTAATTAAAATAGAAAACAGTACTTGAACTTGAAGTTGTATGCAATTATTTTCCACCATAAATTTTAAAACATTATCTTAAGCTCATGTTTAACTAATGAACTAGTAAATCTAACAGAGCTTTGAATAACTGGGATCCACATGGCCAGCAAAAAAACAAATTTGTTCATAAACCATTTGACCTGGATGGTCTGCATTCTTTAATATCAAAAAAGAATTTTTGTTCATAAACCATGTTATGAGATATTTTTACAGAATTTTTACTTTAGATTGATTATTATACTTACTTTCCTTTATCTGAATAAAATAATGTGGATGAATGAAATTACCCCCTCCATTCAAGTAAAAAACACAATACCAATTACTGTGAGTACCTGAGAAACTCTGATACGTCCTGTGGATACCAAAGATACTACACAATCTCCTTGCAACCAAACCTTCCAAACCAGCAAAATTACTTCTAACAGTCATTTGGACAGGGCTATTGTTACCAAATCCAACATTTATACACTTTTTTATAAATGTCTTAGCACTGCAAAACCAATATCATCGCAACCCCCCCTCCTCACACCCTCATTTCGTTCACAATATCTGGGATTTATAAATTACCTGAGAATCTCCAATATCTTCTTTTTCCTCATCAGATTTACTAAGTATACGGCTAATGTTACTAAACACATGGCTCTCATGAAGGAACTGATGGTCAGTTTGCCGGAACTTTAGACAGAAGCATCTCACTGCCATTTGCTATAAATAATGAAAATAATGGATAATTATCATATAAACCAAAACAATCTAACTATTTTATAAGACATGCCCAGGAAAAAAGTGTGATGGGAGATGGGCAGGCAACTAGACAGACAGATATAGAGATGGAGAGACAGACAGATATTGAGATGGAGAAGACATAAAGACAGATGTACACTGTTGACAGACAGAAGATAGACGTACATGTAGATAAAAAGACACACAGAGTTAAAGTGATGAACTGGCAGCCATCCAGCCTGATGGACAGAAAGGCAGATGTTTAGATGGAAAGACATACCAACAGGTTTACAAAATAATACAATGAAAGACAGCCAGCCAGATGGAAGGATAGATGGGCAGACAGATGTACAGAGATAAAAAGATATACAAAGATGAAAAGACAGACAAAAGCAGATGTTCAGGGATAGACAGACAGGTGTAGAGATGGAAAGACAGACATCAAGTCAGTTAGCTAGATGGACAAAGATTGATAAATATGAACAAACAAATGAACAGACAGATGAACAGAAACATGAAAAGATAAACAAACAGGTACTAAGATTGACAGACAGATTACAGAGATGAAAAGACAGAGACAGACATACAATGGCGGACTATATGCATATCATTATATGACATAAACAAAAAGCTCATCAAACATGGGTGTGTCAACTATCGCCAAAATAAAAAGGATTTAAAAACTGCCTATCACAGACATTGAATTAAATCTGTCTAAGCAAACCGATTAACTGACAAAGCATAAATACTATAAAAATACATCAAATTACTGTGACATGAGTTAGCTTTTGAACTTGATACAATACTGACATCACGTCTTCTGCAGTTGCTGCATAACATGCATTAAAATGTTCAATTATATTAATATTTTTTAAGATTATGAAATTCAATGTCAAAGCGAAAACAGTCTGGAGTAAACGTGTTAAGCCCCAGTCATTTCACTTATAGTGAAAAGTCAGTTCTGAGAAATGGAAAAAACCAAAAGTGCCTAGAGAATACACAAACCTTCAGTGAGTGAACTGACAAACTTTATGACGACCAGGTTCTGCCCTTGTAATTTAAATAAAGATGGTGAGAGGCACCATGACTTTTAAACCAGCATTTTTGTCCATTTCGCTATTAAAGACCCTTGCTGTCATGGCAAACCTGATTTTTCTGTTAGCCCACATACCTGAACTGCTGTTCCCCATGGGAGATGTAACATTACATCAGTAATTGTTTGAAGTAACGTATGGAAAGTCTCCGGTAATGGTTCCACAGCTTTGCCTGCTATGTTGATATCTGTTAATGGATGTTCACACAATGGGCTGTCCTGTAAAATAAAAAGAGTTACTGAGGATTAATATTTGTTGCTTGGTGGGGAGTAAGGGTGGGGAAGGGGTGGGGTGGAGTTTGGTTGGGGACAGGAAACATCTTTAAAGATTTAAAGTAGCAATAGATGGCCATACCTAGCTGTTGATATCTCACGAAACAGTATGTACTGTATTGTTACAACATGTACTCAAAACATTATCAAATGATATGACCCTCCAAGAAATTTCTTGTAAAGAAATACATTTATGTTGAGGTATCTTGGATTTATGCAAAGTGCACAGTCTTTATTTGAATTATTTCTCAACAGACCAACAAAATTAAAGGCAAAAATCAAATATTCAAATCATATGTTTAGTTTGCAGGATTAAAAACTATGTCTATAGACTTCAATGGAGATTGCAGAGGTCAAAGTTCAAGTATGTGGGGTTCAAAGGTTAAGTTTGTGGGTCAAAAGTTTATAAAACTTTTACTAAATACCTCTTGATCTTTCTTTGACAAATGTTTCTTTGCTTGTTTTTCCTTTTCTTTGTCTTTGTCTTTTTCTTTTTCTTTGTCTTTTTCCTTATCTTTGTCTTCCTCTTCTTCTTCATCTATATCCTCACTGGGTGGTGCTAGGGCAGCAACAAAGAACCACAGCAGGTCATGTATACACACTACCTGTGTCACACTTCGTAGCAACCAGTTTAGTGCCTATAAGTAAAAATATATAAACAGTTATACTTGCTTCTGAGACCAACTTGTAAAGTAAGTATATAAGTATATATATATATATATATATATATATATATATATATATATATATATATATATATATATAGTGAAACTTGCCTATGATATCAACTGCTCAGTAAAGCCTCAACTAAAATGAAAGTAATTAAGCAGGTCATGTATATTCACGATCAAGTATTGTCTCATGACTTTCAAAAAAAAAAAAAAAAAAAAAAAAAAAAAAAGCAATGTAACTAATAATTCAGTAATACCTGCTAAAGTTACCATTTATTTATAAAAAAATATTTTAGTTTCCTGGGTCTGGAACAGAAATTATTTAGTCATATCTGTAACTATTTAGTCAGAACAGTTACTGTAACTATTCATTTAGATCTGTAACTTTCCAGTTAGATCTGGAATTATTCAGTCAGAACTGAGACTATTCAGTCAGAACTGTGAAACTGGCAATTAAAAAAATGTGAACTTCCCACAGGGAAGTGGGGCCGGGTGCTCTTGAAGGGTAAGCACCTCCTGTCTAACTAGTTACACACTTGAAATAAAAAAATACCAAGTGAAAGGAACATGGAAGTATGGGACGTGAAATACATTCATTATAATTCTAGATAGAGTGACATTATACTTATCAGCAATATTGAGATGATGGTCATAATCTTTTCTATGATTTTACAATATTCCCAAGTCAACAACTTTATTGTAAGCAGCTTGTTTTTGTAAAAAGATCCCTTAACTGGTAGGTCATAGGATCTGGAGTTTTTTACAGACGTGTTTTACTGCTCTATCCTTTACCTGGAAGGCAAATACTCTGCAAGCTGCTTTTCTTAAAGCTTGTCTCATGGCTAGTTGAAGAGCCTCTAGGTCATGCCTTTGTATTATAAAAGAGAGGACTGGTCTTTGTAGTGCCTGCTCTCCTCCTTCCTACTGAAGATGCTCCACCTTTATCCACCGAAGTGATAAGCTTTGTCATGGCTGCTGATGGGTGTTTCAATAATGACATCCCTCCGTCTAAAAATATGTACATTTATAAAAACAAGGAAATGTCAATTAGAATTGTCTGAGAGGAACTGTTAACCCCTTCCCAGTAATTTTTATTCCAATTCTAAAATATGCTTGATGATCTTGACCTTCAAAAATTTTCTTTGTTCCTGACCAGCAAACCTCAATAGTATGGAGAGGATTTGTGTAAAACTTTATTAAATTACTGCAATAAACATGAAATTCCTCTGATGCAGCGAGTTAGGGTCCATACGACATCAAACTAAATCAAGTTGTAGGAAAATCCCACATTGTACAGCCTGCTCAATGTCTAGGTTTGAATCAAAGTTAGAAAAATCTAAGATTAACAGTGATTGTTAGTTCTCTTGCCAAGGAACAAATGGTTTTTTAAGGCATTTCTGTTTTATTCATCATCCCAGAGCTGCCAGTGCCTTTATATGAGTAAAAAATTATTTACTGGGGCATAAAACTCCATTTATTACCAAACATAAATGTACATTTTTTTTCAGATTAAAAAATGCCCAAAAATACATCACTGTATTATAACACAATGAATACTCATTAATAAAAGCTCAAACTTATTACCCCCAACTCCACCACTGTTATTTCTACGACGACTCGAGAAATATCGACTTCTTTCATTTCCCTGTCCATCATCATTATCGGAGACAATCTCTGATATACTTCGCTGGAAAGCCGACTTTTTATAAGCAGCTTCTAACTCTGAATCTGGACTAGTACCAGCACTTTTGGCAATGGGCGTGTCAGAACTTGTGGAATTAGCTGGAGAGGTTAAATCCTGTAATTCAAATAACTATCATGTAAATATGCATTTCATGTAGACATATGCCAACTGGACAAATATGATTAAGTCAAACATAATATTTCCCACATTTTCTGTTTGGCTCATCTTCCTTTTTATTAAAATTTATTTTGAATTCTATATTTACACTTTTCATGTTCAGGCCTCTCAAAAGATCCAGGATCATACAAGTCAATTTTGTTCATTACGTTCAATTTTTTTTTTCCCACCTACCAAGTAATATCTTCAATGGAATTTCTTTACAAACACACATACAAGGAAATCAAAAGAAAAAAAACTTGTTTGATTTGAATGTTTATATTAATTTGTTTAATAATAAATAACTCATTTCTAGCAAATTCAGTCTGGCTTTTATTTCATAATATGGTGTTTTGACAGCTCTTACCACTCAAACAAAAGTTTACAAAGTTGTGCATGATTCTGTTTACCTTAAACCATTCATACAAATTCTCGAAAGACTTTTCTTTTAGGCATTTTTCTTTATAACAATATATGTTAATTAGTATTTGTTTTAAACATCTAGGTGATTAAACATCCTAGATTAGATCTCAAAAATATTACCATTCTCGTTAAAAATAACAATATTCTTATTCTCATACGGTTAAAAAAACCAAGAGTTCCACATATTTAAATGTCTCGTCTGGTTAGTTTTTGATTGAGTAAACTTTCACATTTTGACCACTGACACCAGAAAAGTAACACCTGAGTCTTGCCTTATGGCATAGCCAGACTTGACAAAAAATTACTATCCTTGAATGTTAAAAACTGAAATACTTTTATAATCACAGTGTCAAAATAACTTTTATTCCCTTAAAATGATTTTTTTTTTAAATTTGTGTTTCAATATAATTTTTAAAATCTAGGGTAAAATCATAATTATGGTGAAAAAATTGAAAGAGTTGTGAAGTCCTGGAAATATGATATGGATTTTAAGGATATCGAAGGCATAAGTTAGTTGGCAGGGTTATTGAGGAAATTTACATTTCACATATTTAAATTTTTTTTAACTAGATTTGTTAGCAGTTCTTTCAAGAATAGATAAATTACTCTCCAAGTGCAAGTAAATAATTTGAATTCTTAGTCATATTGCTATTTTGCAAACATCTAATACTGTGATACCGGCCACTAATCGTAAGTCCTTCAGCTTGTGAATATTTATAAATATATTGGTATAAAATGTGTCCAGGTAATTAAATTTAATAACATATAATGTGGCCAGGTAGTTAATTTCATTACATGAAATGTGAGGTGGTAATTCAATTTTATAGCAAGAAATGTGACCAAGTAGTTTATTTCATTACATGTAATGTGAGGTGGTAATTAAATTTCATAGCAAAAAATATGACCAGGTAGGTAATTTCACTACATATAATGTGAGGTGGTAATTAAATTTCATAGCAAGAAATGTGACCAGGTAGTTAATTACATTACATGTAATGTGAGGTGGTAATTCAATTTCATAATATGAAATGTGACCAGGTAGTTTATTTCAATACATGTAATGTGAGGTGGTTATTGAATTTCATAGCAAGAAATATGACCAAGTAGTTAATTTCAATACATGTAATGTGAGGTGGTAATTGAATTTCATAGCAAGAAATTTGACCAGGTAGGCAATTTCATTACATGTAATGTGAGGTAGTAATTAAATTTAATAGCAAAAAATATGACCAGGTAGGTAATTTCATTACATGTAATGTGAGGTGGTAATTAAATTTCATAACAAGAAATGTGACCACTGGAAGGTAGTTAATTACATTACACATAATGTGAGGTGGTAATTAAATTTCATAATATGAAATGGGACCAGGTAATTGAATTGTATAACATAAAATATGACCTGTTAGTGAATTTTATAAAATGAAATTTGACCTAGTAGTAAATTCCATTTCATGAAATATGACATGGTAGTGAATTTCATAACATGAAATGTAAACAGGTAGTGGATTTCATAACATGAAAAGTGAACCAGGTAGTGAATTTCATAACATGAAATGTGACCAGGTAATTAATGGCCATTTATTTCATTAGAAAAAAAAACGAAATAAGAGAAAATATATAAGATGCAAAGATGCAAATTAGTAAGAATATGTTAAGAATATAGAGAGTGAAACTTGAAATGTGGTCACTATGAGTATGTTAAAACATTTCTAGTATATTATATATGTACCTTTGGACTAGGTGGAGACATATGACACATGGAAGGTCTAAGATCTTGTCCTAATGATCCAGATCTTGCCAATGGACTGTGACGTGGTTCTGTTGGTAGCCTAGGACGGGTGGGTACAGCTGATCTCTGGGTAATACTTAGAGACCCTGACCTTACAAACACACGTTCATCTGCATCAATATAAAAGTCATCAGCAAAAGCCGAGTCGGAATTCTGTGCACCTTGTAAAATCAGGTATGTGAATGGTGTGGCTGGAAACGGATTCAGTTCCGACCCATACTCTTCATATACACTTGGCAATAATATATCTGATCTACTCATTCTCTGATGTTTTTTATTCTTCTGAGGAGGAAGTGAAAATCCTGAAGCACTAGCTAAGTCTAACAAAAACATGGCATTATTTCGTAAAATAAAATGCGGTTCTTGAGGACTTAAGATAGCCTGGTGGCGTGACAAGTTGCTCTTCTTTTTCATCTTCTTGGATTTGTCCTTATCTTTTTGTGATTGGCGTTTCTCTTTCAAATATTTATCACGACAACGTTCACATATTAGGTACCAACTACTTCCCCCAAATCCGCCTTCTCCACAATTTCCTGCCCATCCTCCACAATAACTCCCACTGCTGTTATAACCTAAGCCACCAGCATGTCGACCACACCCTGCATGTGTCTGTCTCATATGATAAGTGACAGGATGAGGAAAAGTTCCACCACATAATTCACATAATGTTTCACTTTTGTCTCCACCTAAAGCTCCTCCCATAGCCCCACCTCCAAATACACCTGCTATAGCATCACCAACAGCAACAGCATTAGCTCTCCATTCAGGTTTTGCCTCTTTTTTCTTCTTCCCTTTCTTTTCTTTGTCCTTTTCTTTTTCTTTCTTTTCACCTTTTTTCGCTTTTAGAGCCACTGCTGGGCTAGGGTAGATCACACCTTGGTTTATGACCTTAAGTATTGACAGGGATAACTCCTCCCAGAAATAAACTAAATGATGCAGTGTAGGCGGGAGCTGAGAATCCTTGTTTTTAAATTCTTGACTTTCATTTAAAAAGCTAACGTTACTTTCAGACTTATGCCGTTCAACTGGTTTTTTAGATTTAACATCTGCGACAGGAGTTATTTCCCCTTTGTCAGATTTTTCAGATTTATCAGATTTGTCAGATTTATCAGACTTTTCTGAATCACTCCGTAAAAACTGTGGCTCTAAATTAAACCTCACTCTAGCCTCATTGATGTTCATGTTTTCTTTTTTCTTGGCTAGTTCCTTGCTGGACTCTGTTGCATGTCTTGTACGAATCTTTTCCTGTTTTTTAATTTTGGCAAATTTTGACATTTCTTTTTGTAGATTTGGATGAAATTTCAGAAATGTTGCACAAGCCATTGCATCATGAACAATGCCTTCATGCCACAAGAAAGCTGCAAACACTGCACGTAAACATTCTGCCACAGATGGTGAAAAGGCCTCTTTAACTGGATCTTTAACTTTTTCGTGAATCATTGATGCCGACGATGATCTGGCACGACCCAGTTGAGTTACATCCCTTGTTGAAGGCGATGCAGCTCTCTCACGCTTAGATCGCAACTGTCTACCTCTATCTTTTCTGTTTGATTTTGGTGACATTCTACAAAATCAAAAAATTGAATTACATTAGTATTGAAATGTCAAGTTTTCTCATTTTCATATTTCAAAGAAAAATATAAAAAAAAATAAAAAATAAATAAATTCAAATTTGAAACAAAATATAAATACATTCAAAAAAATTAAAATTATCAAGTTTATTGCAAGCTACAGTGAATCATGCATGGTCTTGTATAAGAAAATTACTATTTCAATTCCTCCACAAGATGAATGTTTACAAACATACAAACATACTACATGTAATGGGATTTTAAGTTATATAAAACACCTGGGGTCATGCATATTGTATAAACAGAAAGATCAGAGATAAATTTATGTGTGCTTTTGATCGTTGTAGAGAAAGCTACTCCTTGTGCCCCAAGAGTTAGCAAGCAGTTTGTTCAATATGTATTTATATAATAAGGTTAAATAAAATTACAATTCTTCATGTTAACAACAGGAATTAACTGTAATAATATTCTATAAAAGAAATCTGTGCACAATATAACTATAGACTACATCATGGATACAACCTGGAATATCCCTATATATATATCTGACTGTCATAGTTTCACACTTTCTTTACTGTCATAATGTCACTCTTTTTTACTGTCATAGCATCAACACTTTCTTTACTGTCAAAGTGTCATACTTCTTTACTGTCATAGTGTCACACTTTCCTTACTGTCATAGTGTCACACTTTCTTTACTGTCATAATATCATAGTATCACGCTTTCTTTACTGTCATAATGTCACTCTTTTCTACTGTCATAGCATCAACACTTTCTTTACTGTCAAAGTGTCATACTACTTTACTGTCATAGTGTCACACTTTCTTTACTGTCATAATGTCACACTTTCTTTACTGTCATAATGTCATAGTATCACACTTTCTTTACTGTCATAATGTCACTCTTTTTTACTGTCATAGCATCAACACTTTCTTTACTGTCAAAGTGTCATACTTCTTTGCTGTCATAGTGTCACACTTTCTTTACTGCCATATTGTCACACTTTCTTTTCTGTCATAGTATCACACTTTTTTACTGCCATATTGTCACACTTTCTTTACTGTCATAGCATCACACTTTCTTTACTGTCAAAGTGTCATACTTCTTTGCTGTCATAGTGTCACACTTTCTTTACTGCCATATTGTCACACTTTCTTTTCTGTCATAGTGTCACTCTTTTTTACTGTCATTGTGTCACTCTTTTTTTCTGTCATAGTGTCATACTGTCAGTGTTTTTTACTGTCATAGTGTCACAATTTCTTTACTGTCATAGCACACTTTCTTAACATGTTTCAATGAACCCACTTATTCTACACAATACTATACATTTAATATATATGTATATATATATATGTATTTGTATTACTAGTATCATAATAGGTTATATTAAAAGATATACATAGTTTTTTCCTATCATTCATTCATCCTTTCAATCATTTATTCATTCACTCATTCAATCAATTGTTCAACCAATCAATCAACTATTCATTCATTTATTCATTCTTTTTATTTGGAGTTTTAAATCATAAATATAAATATTAATGTAACCTTAATGATTCTTCTTTTGGTGATGATGATCCAATACTAAAATAAAGTTCCCCAGAGCTTTGTCCCTGAGCTGGGGATCCACTTCTGGGGGAGGGGCTAGCAGATAAATGTGGACTTGATCCTCTTCTCTGGGGGCTTCTGAAAAAAATTAACAGTAATTATATGTAAATGATTAATAGATTAATTTATGGTAAAATTTTCAGTAGTTTAAATGTGAAATGTGTAGAAAGCTAGGTGTTAGGTTTTTCTGATCACAGTTTAAAAGTTAAAAACCTGTTCTTAAGACTATTAAAAAGAGAATATCAAAATTTATTACTAATTTTGGTTATTGGTTCTCTTCATCCCTCTAGTTTGAAAATATTAGAAAGGATCATTTCATTTATTTGAAAATATCACCAACTTTAATAATACAGGTGGTATATGCAATGACATTTTAATTAATTACGAAAAAATTTTGCTGCGCACTCAGCTAGTAGCCAAAATATTACATAAATTGTTTTTTAATTGATAAAGAAACTACATTATTTATATAATGAACAATGTAAGATCACAGCATGGCATTAAGTATAAAGCTTTAGTTTGGCAATCTGTGAGTGGAATGTTATGAATAATTTATAAATAAATTTGGAATATTATTAATACAATTACATGTAAAATTACAAACCCACACCCTCCACTGTGGTAGCTCAGTTGCTCCTCCTGTAAGTGGGAGGTCATGGGTTCAAACCCCAACTGGGTCTGACTCAAAACTTGAAAGTGAGTAGTGGCTGTTCTATCACCAAGCACTCAAAAGCACTTAAAATAAATGAGGTTCATGTCACAGTAGGCTTGGCACGATAAAGAACCCTGCTGTATAATGCCATCAGTGTAATGCACAAGCAAAATTTCTGCACATTCGCCTAATTAGCTGGCGACATCTCAATATGAGTGAAATATGGGACATAAAACACCATTACTCAACTCAACAAACCCACACCCATGATTACTTATACAAGATACCTGCGTAGTGTCATACACAATTTTGAATTGCTCTTCTCTTACTTTGTTCAGTCTGTTTCTGTTGCTTTTAGATACAAGCATGATTGGTTAAAACCACAGGTGTTAAACTTTTGTCACAGTTGTTTTCCTTGTGCATTTTTACAAAGGGCTCCAGTTTTGAGCCTCATCGGTAAGATTTAAAATAAGAAATGCACTGTTTACTTACCCACTAGTTCTAGCTGGTGATGTATGACGAGGACTACCCAGACTACTTTTTCTGGCATGGGATGGTTGTAAACCCACCAGCGAGGAATCTTGTTGAGTAGAGCCTAACACTCCCATGCTTGAGTGTCTTCGTCTGGTTGATGGTGAACCTGGAGGAGACTGTGATGATTTATCGAATGAGGCCTCTCTCTGAAGCTGGGCCTGTCGTGGAAGAATCGGGCTATCTGGAGGGGTAGAAAACATCTCATCCTTTAACGACGCCTGTGACGAAGATTCTGACACACGAGACTTAGAATCAGATTTCTGCAATTTTGGACTTATACTTCTGATTGGTGAACCTGTTCTTGGGGAACCTGAAAAAAATTTTAAAAGCCAGGTTACCATTAAACCTTTAAAACTGTTTTGACCTGTGGAAATTGATATTGACTTTCCAAGAGAAGCAGTTCTGTTGACATTGTTTTACTCTTTCATTTTTGAAGAAAGTCAGTTTGATCTCTGAAGGTCAAAGGGTCAAATGGTAGCTCTAAATGAATGGCTACTGATAAAGATTCACATGTAAACCTTATCCAACACTGTTTTTTTTCACAGCATGTTTAATTTCACAAACAGGTACTAAAATTATTTTAAGAAAGTAAATATTTTCAGTTTTTTTTCTAATTAAATATTTGAGAGTTTAAATGAAAAACACAAAGTAATCAACATGGTATCAGGTTAACTTGACATTAAACTTTGTTTCAATGAAAACGTGACTGGTACTTATGCAGCATACTTAAAACAATAGACCATTTTTCAGTTTCATAAATAAAACAGATTTAATTTTCTGCTAATATTTTTTTCTGTAGCATAGAAATATTCATTTACATAAAGTGCACAATAAGTTAGGCAACTTTGTTCCAGAGTGAAAAAGTTTTGAACTAACCATGGATTACGAACAAAATTTGTAAACTATCTAAAAAACAATGGGGGCTTTACTTTGACTAAAACATATCATCTACTTTAGCCTTTTATCTAGTTTAATCTTTTAATAACATCAGCGAAAATGTTCCATCAAAAAGTTTTCCCCAGCGAAAAACACTCAACGTTACAAAATAATATACCTTGCAGATCAGCTATGATCTTAAAATTCTAGGACCTGATAATATAAGGGTAATCTGAAGATGTTGAAATATAGAATTACGGTATATACTAATAATAAAAAATTAATATACATTGTCTTATCCTATAAATCTGCTGTCAATTAAGCACTTGAGCTATGTATGATCTTGAGATTCTAGATCCTGCCTTATAGAGACAATCAGAGTGGGATAAAACATTAAAATTATATACCACTGGTAAAAATGTATAAAGTCTTAAATTACCCTGTAAATCTGCCGCTAAATGAGGACTTGAGCTTCTAGATCCCGACTTTTTAGGAGTACCTGGGGGAGATGGCACTGGTGTTGGACCATTGGCATTAGCTCGACTTTCACCTAAAAAAATAAAAAAAGAAAATTAGTCATCAAAAATTGACAATTACTAGTGCTTAAAATATAAATCTTAATCACAACAAAAATTACATGTTAGTATAAATCATGCAACTTCACCTTTTGCTGGAAATGTCTTGATATAAGTGGAATTTAATTTACTAGTTTGTTATGCCAATTCCACACCTTACCCCCTTGTATTTAACTCTTTTGCCCAGCAATATTCACTTTTTACAGTTTACAGAAAAACAAAATAATGAGAAGAGACTGTCATGGAAACTGACTGAAAGTACAGAACTAAGATCAAAGCAGGCTAAATCCAAAATCTTATTTTTTTATAACTGTTTTATTTGTGACAGTCATCTAGCCCATCTCTAGAGATTTGGGCAAATGAATAGGCCAATAACTAGGGACAATGCTCTCCATCATTAGGTCTTAAGTAAGTGGATCAACAAACTGTCCACTTATTTTGATTTCTGATACACCATCAGTCAACCGGAAAACTGACCTGACCATTACTGAAAACTATTAACCAGAAAAACATAAACTGATAAAGTTAATGAAAATCTTATCAAATAACGGTGATGTCATCTAGTTTGTCCATTTAGAAGCAACTGACCATTACATGACACAATCAATGCAACATTTTAAAATTACAGTGGCCTCATCCATTTATTTTGATTTCTGGAACAGTCAGTTCCAAGAGAAGCAATACTCGACAGAATACATTATAGTATCAATCATTATCAAAAGGAACTTTGATGGCCAAGTGGTCTAGCACACAGGCATATCTTAGTGTTTTGAACTTTGTCAGTTCATTAACCACAGATTGGTGATTTTATGTGGGTACTCTTCTTTTCTCAATCATTCTAGAAATGACTGTCTCAATTAATATCAATATAAATGAATGATTCTTGACTGGGTGTAAAACACAGTTACTGGGTTCCACGCAACCATAATTGAAGTTGATGCCATTTTTGTAAAAAGACACCTGCCAATAGTAACACAGTGCTTTGAGGTTATTTTCTTCAAAGAAAACTTAGCATGTATAAAAACTAAAGGTGTATAAAATCCATTCTTTTATGTACAGTGATTGAACTTTATCAACAGGTTTTACTGTGCTTATATTACAACACTGACTATGTCAAAACAGAACAGAAAAAAAAAAATTTAAAAAATTTTTAAAAAAAAATATGCTGAATGATAAAATACAATTAGCATGTCTACATACAACATAATATACTGGTATTTAAAATTAAAGTTTAATTTCACAACACTGACAACAAATAAAAATAATCAATGTTATGCAACAAAGAAAATTACGAAAAATGAAAGTCATATATATAGTAATATATTCAAGTACAACTATCCTGATGATGTCAGCCACAGGATGTTGAATAATGCTGATTGAATTATACGTGTAATAAACAAACAGAATTAAATGTCTTGCCTGGTTGATATGGACTTAAACATAAACTTTCACATTTTGACATGCTGCCCAGCCATGTAACACCCAAGTATCACCTTAGTCTCACCTTATGGCGTTGCCAGGCTCGACAAAAATTACCACAAGTTATTTCAATTTATGCATGTGGTTGATGTCACATTTCATTATTGATGATGTGAAAAATCAAATTGGAAGAAGAAATAAAGGTCTTAATTACAAACAAAATTAAATTATCACCTGAAAATTTTAATATTTCCAACAATTAGCTTGGGCCTTGTTGACAGTGTGGTCTAGATGCACTTATGGATTACAGTGCCGTTCACTGCCTAGGTCCGAATCCCACTCTGACAGAACCTAGAGTCAGAAAGTTTGTTAGTTCACTTCCTGAAAAGTCAGGGTTTTTGCAAGTTCAAGTTCTAGTTCTTTATTTCTCACATTGTATATTTACAACATAGAGAACATATAAGTAACAAACATATATAATAATCAATTTACACACGTGAGTTACTTACAACATATATAATTAACATAATTAACCTGGAGGGGAGACCCTCTCGTTAATAATTCAATAAATTTGCATAGGTTATTCAAAACTGACAATTAATTTTTTGGTATTTCAAAACATTAGAGTTGGATATAAAATACGGAGGAGGTATATAAACTTTTCTAATATCAGATAAAACATTACAATTCATTATATAGTGGTATTTATCACCAAGGTCGCTGTGACATAAATTACAGATCCTATTTTCTTTTGGAACATTTTGCAAATGACCTGTTTCTATTGGTAATCTATGATTGATACATCTAAATTTACTCCAAGGTGTTCATCTGTTTTTTGCACCATTCTAGTTTTTTTTTTTTTTTATGGCATTCAGTTTCCTCCACCATCTCAGAAATATATATAAGAATCTTGACTGGGTGTCAAGCACAATTACTCAATTTGACTAGAAGCCTAAATAAGAATCTATTAATTTTCCTCTAAAACTTTGAACTAAAGGCTTTTACAATTTCATTTGAAAGCATTTCTTTTAATTCTATGCAAAATTTAAAAAAAAAAAAAAAAAAAACATCACAACATGTGTAAGATATCCATAGTGCAATGACCTGCCTTTGTTATTTTTTTCATCATACATATTATCAATTTAAAGCTGGTCACATATTTTTTTTAAATCTACCAGGTAATTGTACAAAAAAAAGAATACCTGTCTATTCCAACCAGTATAAGTATTTTAATAGGATTTAATACCACATTTGTTGAGATACATGTGTTACCCCTGGTCCATATGTTGTTGGGAAACTATTTTTACCTTTGTAAAGGAATTTAATATAATGCTGCCATTTTCATGTAAAAATTCAAAATTTTTCTTGGGATTTGTTTTTCTAAATTTTTCAAAATTTTCTGAAATGTTCCATATTAACATTAAAACTATGCCGACCAACCCAATTTCAGTATAATTTTTTGTTCACCAACCCCAATATTTAAATGTTCACCAACTCAATTATGCCATAATAATCCTATTATATAATTCTTTGTTAACCAATTCCATTCTATATTAATCCTTTGTTCACCAACCCATCATATAATAATCCTTTGCACACCATCCACATTATATAATAATCCTTTGATCACTAACCCATTATATGATAATCCTTTGTACACATATCCCCATCATATAATAATTCTTTGTACACCATCCCCATTATATAATAATCCTTTGTTCACTAACCAATTATATAATTATCCTTTGTTCACTAACCAATTATATAATAATCCTTTATTCACCATCCCCATTATATAATTATCCTTTGTTCACTAACCCATTATATAATAATCCTTTGTTCACCAACCCATTATATGATAATCCTTTGTTCACCAACCCATTATATGATAATCCTTTGTTCACTAACCCCATTATATGATAATCCTTTGTTCACCAACCACATCAAACAATAATATTTTTTCTGCTAACAGTCCTTAAGTTTATCTTTACTCTATTTTAAGTTGATATATTCCATAGCAATCAGCATAATCTTTGTCAAAAAAACCCTTCCAGTTCAAAGGACAGTTCTTTGAACTTACTACCCATACAAACTATTTTTACTTACAGTTTAAATTCTACTATGAGTGACAATTGATACCAAAGTTCTACTTAATTCTATAGATACAAGATTCATAATGTACATTTATGTTTTCATAGTTACCAAAAATACACCAGGTTGAAAAGGAAAACTCAGAAATATCAGAATTGCTGAACTGATGGTCTCAATACAAGGGAAAGAATCTTGAATGGGAAATTAAAAAAATCCATTTCTACACACTCCTCCACTTTTCTGCCATGTGTGTTTAGAACAGAGAATTTTGCCAATAAATCATAAATTAGAAAGTTTGGTATCATTTATTTCAAATTAATGAAACTAAAAAATCACTATATATTCTTGATTAAGACTGAATGTAGGATGATAGTTGTAAATGATATGAAAATTAAAGAAGTCAAAATGAGCAATTATTACATTGGAAGTGGTAACTCCCTTGATAGACTTTATTTAACATGTAAAATTCCTATGATGGGAAAATTTTTTATCTAAAAAAAGATATTCTATATATTCAGAGATACACATAAAATCTTATGATTACAACACAGCTCATGTAAGAAAGAATGAAACCAAATTTATTCAAGTCATTTTTTTCATGATTTACTTAAGTGACATAAAAATGAGAAATAATACAACCTTTTTTACATTTGAATTGGCTAACGAGCATGAGGAGAGATCACAGTGCTTAATGACCAATCAAACCCCTTAGTTATCAATTTCAGTGATACTACAAAAATATTTGAGATCAAAATTTAAAAAAAATAAAAAACCAATAAAAAAATCTTTTGATACAAGAATAAAAGTGCTAAAAAGCTGAACATTGACCAACCATGCTTTACACTACAACAAATTTACAATAAAAACAAAATTTCATTATTCACTAACAAAAAAAAAAAAAATACATCAACTTTATATTAATAATACAATATTTAACATTCCATTTACCTCCCTTTGAGGAAAATCATGATCAAGGGAGACAATAAGGAAACACACTTAGAGGAATAACCACATTTAAATTAAAAATACATTACCTATAATGCTAGCAAGCTTCCGCGGACTTATTGCTCGTAACTGACTACAAATCCCTTTTGTGCCCCAACAACAAGTGGTCAAGGGATCACATTTAGTGTCCAATGGGTTAAAACCATATTTATATTCCAAATCATTATTTGACCAGCGCACAGATTGTGGGGATTTACGTTTCTCTGTTTCACTTTTTACTTTTCCTGATATTTTTATTGGTGAAAATGGAAAAATAAGCAGCAGAAAAAAACAAATATAAGCATATATTAGTGTCAAATTGCAGAATTTTAACATTTGTAATACTAGTATTTACTTTCAGCAATATTTCTAAAATAACACATCTTTCATGAGACCAACTGATAGGAAGACTAGTGTTTTAACATTGAACTGATTCATATTTCAAGTATCTGAACCTGTATATAATAAACTCTGTATTATTTCTGTTATTCTTTAGCTTCATGCATAAAATTTCTTAGACTTATGATTAAATGGTTGTTAACGTATGCCACAGGTAAGCTGTGTGGTGTGGTATGTCTTTTAGGCAAAAAGTTTAAATTTTTGATATTTCTAATTTGCAAAAATACAATGAGAACCAGCAAAATGCTGAGGGTTAACTTTGCCAATTACTCTCATCTTATTCAATGACTTAGGGCAAGTGTTTTTATCTTAGTCACTTCACCCCACTCAAATTGAGATGAGCTCCATTTTTTATGAGTCTATAAGACTCGCAGTTAACTTTTTCATTAGCGTTATCTATAAACAGGTTTTATATTAATTGTAATTTGACACATTTTTGTAATAAGCAAAAAAAAAAAAAAAATCTTACCTCCTTTTAATAAATACAAAAAAGACTTACTTTGTTTTCCTGTCTGTCTATCTGTTTGTCTGTCTATCTGTCTGTCTGTTATGTCAGTCTGTCTTACAAAATCTTGGAACCCCCAATTCCGGTTTTCTTTAGTCATCATCATCATCATCATAGTCATCATCATCTCACTTAAAAATAAGCCTCAGTTTATCATCATTATCATCATAATCATCATCATCACCATCATCATACTCATCATCATCATCATCATCATCATCATCATCATTTTACTGAGGTTACAGTTGTGGATGAAACCCAAGCTACTTGAAAAACAACCATTTTCTACAAGTAAACTGACAAATGTTTTTCACACAAGAGTTTGTCTGATTTGGATTTACACCTTTGTTACAAGACATGATCTTTAGTCCGACCTTAGATCACTGGGCCACTGAGATCCCCCAGACACCAAAGTATGACAGAAAGACAGCGGTCATAGCAAGAATAAATGGATGATTACCAAGATGTTATCTTCTCTAAACTTCCAACTTTTTTTGTACAATAGTCAATTCTTGCTTCCTATAAATGTTGTCTTATCAAGAACGAAAATATTTTATGCAACAACATTAATTAAATATAACAACAAAAAATGTTTAAGCTTTGTAAACAAAATGCAGTTATTTCTCATTGAAGATTCTTATGCACTGACAAATCTCAATAAATAAATAAATAAATAAATAAATAAATAAATAAATAAATAAAAATATATAAAAAAATAAATATATTAAAAAAATAATATAATAAAATAAAATAATAAATAAATAAATAAATAAATAAATAAATAGAAAAAACTCACCATAGTTAAGTGAAATAAACTCCCTGCAGCCACAAACTTAGAAAACATTGAAAAACTAAGAATTCTTTAAAACTAACACTAACATGTAAAGTTCAAAAAGATGTAAAAATGCACAAAGACAAATACTCTAATAAAGGGAGATAACCACCAATTAAGGTAAGTATATTTATAATTTGATGTCCCAACTGCTTGTTGTACATTCTGAAGCACTGGTACAAATCTTTGGACTGCCTTTAAACAATTAATAAAAATGCAAAGTGATAAAGAATGAAAAAATGGCTCAATTCAAGGGAGATAATCCATACAGATTACTACACCAGTTTTATATTTTCAGTTAAACCTGCTAATACAATATAGATATCCCATGCATGTAGATTAAAAAACAAGTATTTTAGAGCTATTTCTATTATCAAGGTTACTGGGTTTTTTTTTTCTGTTATCCATATTTCACTGCATAAAAATCAATTAAAACAGTGTTAATCAACACTGCTTTGTCTTTTTGTTAATATCATAGCATCTTTACCACCTATCCCAATCGAGAATTGGAGGTTCTGGGTTTAAACCCCTGCTGGCCAATACATGTACTTTAGGTTTTGTGATAAAGCTTCTTTGCCAGGTGTTCAGCATTAAGATGACTGAGTGTCAACTGGCTCAGTCGATGCCAGTAAAATGCCACTAGGGGAGTACCTCTGGTATGCTTGTCTGTGGCATACTAGCACAGTAGGATAACACTTAATAAAAAGTTGGCCTTAGTATGCACTTCACTATACTCTTACTGCCTCAGTTTGAATCTCGTATATATTACAAATTAATATTATTGTAGGAAAGTTTATCAGTTGGCTTGCAGAAAAAAAAATCTGGGTATAACTAATTCCTGTACCATTCCAGACCTGATTCATTTAATTTGAGAAAAAAATTTTGAAAGGGGACATAAAAGATCTATGTTACTCATCTCATTTCCACTCTTTGTTAATGCAAAATAATCAATGGACAGTATTAAGCCCTACAGAGTGGGCAAAAAAATTGATGGATTACTTCTATGAACACCCCCATCCTCAAACAAACAAAATCCTTCATGCTTTTTCATCAATACAGGACAACTTGTTTCAAAATTTTGTAATTAATTGGGAAGAAAATCAAATAATTCGCTCACTAAAAATCTTTATTTTATCGTGTCAGATTATGCATATCATTTTCACTTTGTTAACAAAGCAAACAAATATACATGATATGGCAACACAGAATTGCAATGTTTAGAGCAACTCACAAAAACTTAAACAAGAACAGCACTGAGCATGCATAATAAGGCGCAAGATCTTCCAAGATGAAATAATAATTGCAATAACTTCATATCTGTTTGACAAATTGTACTGAAAATTACAATCCATCTTTATAATAAAAGTCTTATCACCAGAAACACAACCACAATCATCATCATCTACATCATCTACATCATCATCATCATCAACAACAACAACAACCCCCTTATTCTCCTTATCATCATCAATGTCATCACCATTACCATCATCATCATTATCATCATCATCATCATCACCATAATCATTATTAACAACATCCTCCTCCTCCTTATTCTCCTCATCATCATCATCATAATCAATGTCATCCTCATCATTATCATCACCATTGCCATCATCATCATCACCACCATCATCATCATCAACAACAACAACATCATCATCTCCATATACATCATCATCTTTCTTCTCCTTCCCATCATAATCATCAATGTCATCATCATAATTTTTTTGAAATTTTTAATTATTAATCCATAACTCTTAAACTTTTTCAATAATACATGGAGTCAATTCTTTTTATCCACTAGTTTGAAAAAACAACAACAACACAAAAGATGGGCAAAGTACAATAACAAACAGCATATTTTCATAAAACTATTAAAAAAAAATCTCAACTGCATTCAACATGGGTTCTGCTATACATTTGTAAAGCCATAAATAAACACCAATATTATCAAGAAAAAAATTATAATTCTCCATCTTACAGTGAAAATTTTATTAAAGTATAAAAATTAACCAAAGTTCATGAAAATTTGTTTGAAGAAAGTCAATATAACAAAGAATATGGAGAAAATGTAAAAAAAATATTTTGAACAGAATGAAATGTGACTGCAGTAGTTAATCTAATCAAGTTCTTTTTTTTCAAGTTAAGAAATGTTAGTAATAAATAAATGAAATAGGCCACTTCATAAATAAATAAATAGATAAATAAATAAATAAATAAATAAATAAATAAATAAATGAAATCATGCAGTTGGAAGTTTATTATAAAAAATTACCTAAGGCTTTCACTAACTCTCGTACCGACACCCCTTGTAACTCTGGTGGAATGGAGTTCCCTTCTAATCGTGAAGATTTTGGTGAACCTGAGGCTGGCGATTTACTTCTTGATGGAGACGAGTCTTGTTTAGATGTTGAGCTTGGTTTTGAAGAGAAAGGAATGGGTGTAGATTTTGATGTCATTGACGACGTTGCTGGCATTGACTGGTTCCGCTTCATGTGTGGATCCTTATTCAATGATGGAGGGGTATAGGTGTCATAGTTTGTACCTGTACCTAGTCCAAAAGTGGGCGGTGGGTGTGTAGGATGCTGACCAAATGATGGAAAAACTGGTGATCCTAAAATACACATATATAACATTATAGAAGTTTTATGAAAATAAAATGCTTGGAACCAAGAAACAAGAGGCCCATGGGCCTTAACGCTCACCTGAGGATATGGCCAACCTGAGGATATATCCAAAATCATTTGCAAAAATACATAAAATATTCTTATATACATGCCTACAAAAAAAGTGAATAGTTTTCAAGATAATTAATAATTTGAGTCTTTTTATGCATCTATGACCTTGACCTTTAAATGTAAGACCTTGATCTTATATCAGAATAATCACCATATCAATTCCTACAATATTCGAATATACAAAAAGTTAATAGTTTCCAAGATAATAAACAATTTCAGTCTTTTTATGCACCCATGACCTTGACCTTTGAATGTATGACCTTGAGCCATATATCAAAATGTTCGTCAAGTCAATACCTACAATATTCTAAAATACATGCCTATACAAAAAGTTTATAGTTTTCAAGATAACGCACAATTTTAGTTTTTTTTTTTTTTAGCAAAAAATAACATTTCAGGGGCATCAACTCCTACATGCATTATCATACAGTTACGAAACTTTGTACCTTTTTACATTTTGTCATGCTGAACATTTTACCAATGTTTTAATATTATATATCTCTTATAATTCGGAAGAAAATAGCCCTAATCTGCACAAATTACAAACTAGGTCATGACCTTGAACTTTGACCTTGACCCCATTTTGAAGGTTATTTCAAGAAAAAGTCAAAACTGAAAACCCCATGTCAATATCTATTCATATAGTCAAGTTATAATAATTTGAAGCAATTTTACGAAATTTTTAAAATTAAACGCATAAACGTGTAACCTATTTCTCGATTTGTATAAACTATATACTTAAGACTCTAGAGTAGCTGAAAATCAAATCAGTTTTTGTCTACCACTTTTGGTTTCAGAGAAGAAGATTTTTTAAGTTTTTTTCAAATATAGGTCACAGTGACCTACTTTCTATATCTATGGCTACCAAAAGTATAAATTTGAAAAGTGCCCTCCCAATAACCCTTCCTGTGAAGTTTGATTAATATTGGCCTGGTAGTTTCTGAGGAGTTGTCGAAAATGTGAGTTACAGACACACACACGCACTCACGCACTCACGCACACACGGACATAAGGACACATGCTGCGCCATGTCCATAAGCTCACATGGCCTATAGGCCAGGTGAGCTAAAAATCTCTCTAACATTTAACATATATATGTCAATATGGAAGTAGTGTATAAACTTAATACTCATTTTCAGTAAATAATGGTAACCTACTTATTACCAGGTTACTTATTCAAAAGGCTTTTGTTACTATAGTTTGCATCTAAAACGTATGTATGTAACTGCAAAACTTGCAAATAACCATCCAATAATTGCAACACTATTTTGAAGTCTCAAAGTCCGTGCTTTCTGCTTTTTATTTAATAAACCTCCCTCAATTAATTGCCAAACCCAATTTTAATGGCAATTTTCGACTGAAAAGACTGCAGTGCTGCTAAGTCAAGCATAAAATTCTTTTCATAATTTCTTGTGTTTTGATTTTCAAAAAATCTTTTAAACAAGAGTCACAGAAACTCTGTGAAAACCAGGTTTTCATATTTCGGAGAAGGGGTTTCAGAGAGAAATGGTACCTAGTTAACAAAAATTATGGGTGATCATGTGTCTTGCAGGGACCTGGTTGATAGTAAAGGGATACCCGTAATGGGTTAAGATTTAATATATCATATATATATATATATATATATATATATATATATATATATATATATATATATATATAAGCATCATACATCAGAACATGTTAAAAGATTGCAATTATGACAAATTATTTAGAAATCTGAATGTTGTGTTTTCATTTCAATATAATTTCATTTAAGAAAAGATCCATGGTGGCATCTGCACCTAAATATATTCGGAAACATCCAATTTAATGCAAAAATAGTCAACATCAGAATATTTTGCCACCATAAACATTTTACAAAACTAAAATTCCATAAATAGTGAATTCTACATCTAAATATCATCAAAAATAGCCAATTTCATGCCAAAAATAGTAAATTTCATGCAACAATAGCCATTTTAGTGCAGAAAACACAAAGGTCAAAATGTAGGTCATGACCTTGACCTTTGGTTTAGGCTTTATTTTCATCAGCATTGCTAGAATATGAAAACTGAAAACCCCATGTCATCTTTACATATGGCCAAGATATAGCTAGAGGTTGCTTATTGTGTGAAATGACCAAGCAACTGTGACCTTGACCTTTGATGTATTTATCCCAAAAGCAATCCCAACCAAGATCTTATCACAATACATGTATGTGCCAAGTTTCTCTCAAAAATGTCATTTACTTTTCAAGTTATCATCTGGTAATCTAAGAACCAGGTTTCTACGAAAACTTGGTTAAGTATTTATCCCAAAAGCAATCCCAACCAAGATCTTATCACAATACATGTATGTGCCAAGTTTCTCTCAAAAATGTCATTTACTTTTCAAGTTATCATCTGGTAATCTAAGAACCAGGTTTCTACGAAAAACTTGGTTAAAAAATAGTCCAAAGATAATACAGCCGTGCATATATAAAACTATTAAAATTTGAGATAATGCTTCCTTGACTAGTGCTCAGCAATAGGAGGATAGAATATCAACTGAATCATCTGGTGCCAGAATAATGGACTAGGTAAGTGGTATGCTTATCTTTGGCATACTGACTCGGTGAGCTAGCACCCTGCCAAAAGGTCTCTCTGTGTGCATTCAAGTAAACTAGCAGATGTACACGTTCGCACATCACATGCATACATAATCTTGTTCTTAGATTAATCTATAGAGAATAAAAACCTTGCTCTCATTAAACAATATATTGTGCAACAAGATCAAAAAGACAAAATAAATAGATAAATAAATATGAAATGAAATAAAACTTATATTTGCATCAAAATGTTTTTTCTGCAATTAATCAGAGTCAGTATTTGGTCTGAATTGGATTTACTGACATTCTTTCTACACCTACAGTTTTTTAACTAAAAAAAGTAGTATATCAAAGTTAGGATGAGAGAGATAATGCACATGTGTATTATTTTCCCATAACATTGACCATACAATATGACGTGTGTATGTGTGTGTGTGTGTTTGGTGGTGGTGGTGGTGGTGGGGGGTGTTTGTGTTTGTATTTACACATTAATCAGTAAGTTAATATCATATCATCATATACATGTACATTTTCTGCATATTTGTAAAATTAATGTATCTATGTATAAAAGATTTACCTTGTCCAAATGCAAACACAGCACCAGGTAAGCTAGCACTTCTTCCAAAAGGGCCTAGTTAAAATAAATAAATAAATAAATTCTTTATTTGTTTGGGTCTTGATTTATTATTTTGTTCCCAGATCTGAAATTATTTTACACAATTTGAAAAAAGAGAACTAAAGTTACCAACAAATATGTCAAAGATAAATTGTTCAAAAAAAGGTTATCAATGATTAATTTAAATATTAATTGTTTAAAATAAAAGTTATCAATGATAATGTCAATGATAAATGGTTAAATAACATTTTAATAACTAAAGGTTTCTAACCATGCTAATTGGTTCTGGTACCTTGGTACCTTGATCTCGCAAAAAAAAAAAAAAAACCAAAACACCCTGGTCACATAACAAGAGTTAGAGAATCTGTTGTTTAAAATTAAACTCATTCCAATGTTGTTTGGGTGTATGTGTAAGTTACAGTTAAAATTACCTTTCTTCTAAAATTTTCTTTTGAAAAACATTGATTTCATAAAAATCCAACCTTCTTTATAATATCTCTGGTCACTATTTTTTCAATGCCTGTGACCAATACCAAATGGCGAGATTTTGGCATATTTTGGCAGATAAAATCGCCAAAATAAAAATATCTGTGTACCAGTTAACCATGATTAAGTAGTTTTAGATCGAAAAATAAAAATGCTAAAATTTTTAACTAATCTTTTCTTGTCAAAATCGATAAAATTTAGTCCCGTTGCAAAAACCTACTATACAGTTTGTCATTAGGAAGGAATTTATCACCAAGATTCAAGGTTCAAGGGTGGTTCGGCTTTTCTTATTTAAAATGAGAATTTTTAAAAAAGATATAGTTGGGGGAAAATTTGAATGTTTCATAATACTTGCTATTTTGATACAAGTGTATTGTTGATGAATAAACAGAGCTGTTGTCATGGTAACTTAACCATGTGCAAATGAAATTCACTAGTAAAGAGAATTAGTTCGAAGAGATTCAGGTCATGCAAACTATAGAAAAGCTAACTATTCAAGGTGAAGTTCTGATAAGGAAACCAGACTCTTCAACAGTGAAAATCCTAAAACAATTTTTTTTTAAAAAAAAATCCAATTGTATTGGAAATTTATAAATCTTAACTTTTTGCATTGGGAATACATCTGAATTTTGGGAGTAAATCAAAAGTAGGAAACACCTGATGCTACAAGTGTACATGTAACTCCATAAAAACAAAGCTCTAGTCTTTTTATTACCTGAAGCTACAGGTGTAGCACCAAAGAACGAAGCTGGTGTCATTGGTGTTATCTGTTGGCCAAAATTAAAACCCTTTGAGCCTGCCGACATACTAAAAGCAAATGGGTCACTCTCATTCATAATTCCTTCTTCAGAAATGTCATTTTCATGCTGCAGGTAACTGATGCCCTCTCGTCCTGAGACTAAGGACCAGGCTTCGCTGTTTTTGTTCTGACAGTACTGATCTATGCTTTCTTGGTCCAATTTTATCCATGTTCCATCTTGGTTGGTTGACTAAAGATATACAAAAAATGTTTTAAATGAATGCCTTAAACATAGGAGATATGAAAAAGTGCGCACAAAAATTGTTTTTAATTTGTTTATTTCTGTATAGACAGAAAATTATAGTCAATATGTAACAAGTTTAAATTTTTTAATTTGTAAATTAAAAAGAATTAATGAAAATTAAAATATTAATACAAAAAAGTTGAAATGCATTGTTTCCTTAAGATTAAAACATACAAACAATTTTTTATATTTTAGTGTATTAATACTTTTATATTTATTATTATCATTATTATTATTATTTATATTATTTATTTATTTATTCATCTTTTTTTTGGAGGGGGGGGTGGTCAAGAAGATTATGTCAGTGATTTCTTCAGATGTCAAAGTTGTTGATGTTGAAAATATGTAGGTTTTAGTAACCAGCTAAATATATTCTGAAAAATGTTGTGTACATGGATATAGATAACATATAGATCAGAATTTGGACTTGAGCAAAATTTAATTATACTCATGCTTACATCTTCAATGGCTGTAATTCTATCACCAAGTGTGAGCATTCCTATAGGCGTGGCTTTAAGACTTGGTCTACTTCTTATGTTATGTCCAAATGATCCACATTTTAATACCTCATACACACCTGGTCCTGAAAAAAGAAATGATAATTCAGTATCATGATTTTCACAACCGGGACTGAAAAACGGAAATTAAAATTTAGTATCATACCAGTGTACAACCTGGGCTTGAAAACAGAAATTAAAATTAAGTATCTTTTTTTTTTCGTACATGTATCAAAATTATACCCGCAACTATTTTAGCAGTTACTGGTAATCTTGATTAATAGAATCTGTCACCTGCTTGTGACTGATACTGGATGATCTCAGTCTAGGGTGATGTGATGTAACATATCCCAATCGAGGCTGTGCCAAGATTGGGATACGTTACATCAAATCGCATGAATCAATTGTCACGTGCGGCTTTACCAGACAAACTGGACAAGACAGAAAAATCTAGCACCGGTGTGCGCGTGGGATTTTTCTGTTCCAGGTACAAGAAAAGTTTAAACAGGTGGATACCAGTGATCTTAAACATGGACTTACTAATCTCAGCATCAACCACCACCTACATAAAAGTAAAAAACAATCTCAGGTAGATTCTTATGTGGAAAAAGTTATCAGTTTGTTTGCCAAAAGTAAGAATTGTTTTCTTTGGTACTCCTTGTTTCCTCCATAATCCATGAATTGACCAAAAACAATAAATGGACTAGAAAATAAAACACAAATTCTCCACTCTACATCTCTGAAAGGCATTGAAGTTAACATTTTTCATACGTTTCAAAATCTTACCCCGTTTTGGTTTAGCAGCCTCTGCTCTAACTATTTCAGGAAGTTTTCTCATAATGGTTTCTTTGATCATTTCATCAACGATTGACTTTGGCTCTTCTATGGGGACGAGAAGCACTTTCCCGAGCCTCTGGTTATATTGTAAGCACCATCCTTCTATGTGACCGTTAGTACAACACTCTCTTATTGATTCCTGACTCAATCTTATCCATACTCCATCATCATTATGTATCTAGAATGAATGGATGAATGAATAAAATTAACTGGGTAATAAAAAAATAAATAAAATAAATGAATCAATCAATTAATTAATCAACCAATCAATCTGTTTTATCCACAAAATTGTAGTTCCATGTGTAGATGAAAAATTCAACTAACCAAAGAGGCAAAGTCTTGTACACTGCAAAGCTTGTTAAACTTTCTATGTCATTAAAAGGCAAATTTTAAAAATATCATATACATGTAATATTCACTTCAGGAAAATGAAATAACATAAAAACAAACCTCGTCTATGAATGATATAATGCCCTCTGGTGGTACAATTCCAATCTGCTCACTTTGTAAAGAGGGATTCGTTCGCACTCGTAGTCCTGCACTATACTTGGCTACAAATCTTCGCATCTGTTGGAAAAAAGACAAGAAGTAAATGTATATTAGTGTTTACAAGGTTTGAAGAGGAATTCAACAAGATACCTAACAGGGGTTGAAAGGTGTTAAAAGGTTTAATGAGGTACCTAAAAAGACAATGACATGAGTAGCATAATGTTATATAGTTACATGGGGATTTTGATAGGACAATCAACAGCAAGATGTTGATTTTAACTAATCATTGATCAAGTTATGCATGTACATGTATATCATTATACACATTATTAGTAATACACTTCCTGGTTTCTAACTTCATTTGACCTGAATTATTATAACATCAGGTACTTGTTCAATTTCAAGTAATGGATTATGATTGACAGATTAATAGACATGTCAATTTCATTTTCCATTTTCTTTTGCCCCCCAAAAAACATGAAATTTGTTCACTTGACATCATCTAGAAAAACAGCAGATAGAAGCAGTCTTTCTGACAGTCAGTTAGGAGATGGATATTACAAGTAATAGACCTGTTTATATTTTTCCCGAGTTTGTTATAAAGGGACATCAAGAAGTGGAGTGGTCTAAAGTGCTCATATAGGAAACACAGTCCCTCTCAAACTTTCGTTTGGATCCCACACTGCCTTATTCTGGTGTAAGAAAATTTGTCAGTTCACTTTCCAAAAGTCAGTGGTTTTCTCCAGGTATTCCTGTTTCCTAAACCACCCAAGAACTAACAACCTCAATATAAGAAAAAGAAACTTGACTGGGGTGTTAATCACTGTTACACAACTCCACTCCATTTTTTCTTTGTGATGATATATGGTGTATATTACCTTGACCGACATAAAATCAATGAAAAATAGACACTCAAACAAATGGAGATCGAAAACCAGGCATGACACATGACACACACATATGTATATATGATCTATGATACACGTATCTATGATACCTTTGTTTGTCTCTGTGACAAAATAGACATTTGGACAGGTAGAGACAGAAAAACAGGCATGACACATGACACACACATTACCTACAATACCTCTGATTGTCTCTGTGACAAAAAAAAAGGGCACTCAGACAGATGAAGACCAAAAAACAGACATGACACATGACACACACATACATGTATATGATCTATGATAACTATGATACCTCTGTCTGTCTATGTGACAAAAAGACATTTGGACAGGTAGAAACAAAAAACAGGCATGACACATACCATTGTTTCTGTGACAAAATAGATACTCAGACTGACACAGAAAAACAGACATGACACATGACACATGACACACACATACATGTATATGATCCATGGTAACTACATGTACAATACCTTTGTTTGTCTTTGTGACTTTTTATCTCCTTGAGATGGTGGTGTTATACCCTGTGGTGGATCTTTCACTTCGACTTTATAAACTTCCCCTATGTAATATTTAAAAAATAATATTAATAATAATCACTTATTGCCTAAAGTGTGTAAATGACTGTAAAAAATATGATTGGTTGGTAGAAAAAATATGACATCATATCAACTACTGGAATTTTCCAATTTAACATTGCATTTTGCTTTAACATTTTAGGACATACATGTACCCAGAAAATTGTTTATTGAATTAATCTGTGTAAACCAAAATCCTGTCTTAAACCAAACTAAAATATCTTATCATGATGGTGTTTGGTTTAAATACTAGTTCTATCATATATATATATACACCTATGTCACAGAGTGGATGCTTTCTTTCCAGTTTTCATGTTATCTTTTCCAGGTTTTAGCAGGTTTGGTTATTTAACAACTCATCCCTATATTGTTTATTTTTAACAAACATACATCATTTTCTTGAAAAGGTTACATTATACAGTTGTTCAGAAGACACATTTATATGACTATAATTTTCAATTTTTTTTCAATTACAATACTGTTCAAATGGAGAAACTTGGGAACATTTCGTTGCTTGTATATGAAATTGGTCAATATGTCGGTGTCATGACAATCTCACAGTGACTGACTAGATGAATATCTACAATCAAACTGAAGATAGTAAATTATTAGGTCTATGTTATTATCTGAATCATCAAACTTTTTCAGGACCTCTTTCTTAATTATGGAGAGGTACCACAACAACAACAAGCTCTCACCTGTGTCGAACCCGTCAATATTCACATGTATGTTATAAAATCCGACACTTCCTGGTGTCCAGTGGGCACTGTATGTGCCATCATTACTGGTACGGACTAACATGTTCTCACTTGGACGGGGGACAGCTGGTGCAGCAAATCTCAACTCTTCAAAAGAGTAGTTTTCATATGCCTACAAAACACAAAAAGAGTATTAGACATTTATCATCAAGTTTTTCAAATTTTTCCATATTAAAAAATGTTTATCAAATTTATTTTACATTAAAATAAAGTTTGGAAAAAATGTTAAATAGATCACAAGCATGCACAAAAATTTACATGCCATAAGATATTTACATCTATATTATGGGGAGTAAGAGAAAACAATTTTACATGCAAATTTAATCCGGTTATCATGGTAAAATAACTCAAAATATTGAGACCCACAATGCTCTTGATGAAACAAATGTCAGGAACAAAGTTTTTCTGCACTTCCTTCTTTTTATGGGCAATCAAAAAAAAATTTTTTTTTTCTTTTTTTCTTTTGGGGGGGGGGGGGGGGGGGTAATTTTTCCAGTTTAGAACATTTACATCTCTAGTAAAATCATGTTAATCTTCTACAACAGGAGCCGTCAGAAAAACAGCAAAGTGTTCTGAATATCTATTACATCAAAATTTTATAACATTTCAAACTGATGTCATGACAGATATTTATGATGGGATAAGACTGAAGCTCATGGATACAATGGAACTCTCCAGCATATCATGTTTCTGGGAAATGAAATAGATCATTTTTACGTAAAAATACCCTAAAAATTCACTGTTATGGGGGAAAAAGGTCACCTTATGCCATTTTTTTTTTTTTGCCAATAGAAATTATTGTCCAGCACAAACACAATGCAGTACCACATAATGCGCTGGGGGGTTCTATTCAAAGAACTATTATATACCTTCATCATAGAAATAGCATGGAAGACATCTTTTTTGTCCTTGACGGTTGGTTCATAGGATGTCTCTAAACAAGGCGGAGGGTGACCACCAAAATTCATGTTACCCTCATCAGCTCGACTAAGTCTTCTCATCTTTTTACTGTCATCTCCCATCGGACCTAGGTCTATTGGTACTGCTTTTACTTCAACCTATAATATATACATGATACAAATGAAAGGATAAATAAAGGAAAACAACTGAGATCAAAATTAGGAGTCAAGTTGTTTCTAAATGTTACAGAATCCAAGGATCCAGGGATTTTACCTCTCAACAAACAAAATATGTTTGTCAAAAAACCTTGACCTTTTCAGCCATTTATATCAATTAGGTCAAAGGTTGTCAGGTCATAAAATTCAGTCTTTATGGAAAAAATCAAGGGATACATGTAAATAAACAAAAATTTATAAAACATTTATAATGTCATTTTTCAGTCTTTCCAGAAGCATAAGAACATATTAAGAACATACAACTGAAATGTTTTTTGAATCAACAGATTAATTTCAAATTGGTAAATTGTCATATTTAACAAAAAAATAATTATTACTTTTAATATGAAAAAGTCATAAATTAACCCCCCCCCCCCGCCTTTTTTTTTTAACAACAATGCAACTTTTCTATTTTCAAGTTAAATGTTAGAGTCTTTTCATTCTATGAGCTAACCCTAGTCCAGTGGTATGAAAGTACAAGAGTCCAAGCATTTCTCTTAGTACTACCGTAATTCAAAATTAAATTGTCTTGCTGAAGTACATACCACACTCTGAGCTGGAGTTCAAACCCTTATCCCTTAAACCAATAACAGTAGTCCTGTAACTTTAACAACTAGGCCATGTGACCAATAAGGCATAAAATAAATTAAATACTTCATGTATTAGTTAACATTTGGGTATCTCACAAACAGTAGACTCAAAGAAATATTTAACCAACCTTTAAATTTGGTACATGAACTAACTCCCCATACTGGTCTTTGGTCAGAACTGAGATGACCGCTGGCCAGCTACATTTTAAATCTTCTTTACTGTACAATATCTCACATTGTGATGGGTCCAAATATGAATCTGGCTGTAACCATCTAAAATAAAAAGCAACATGTTAAAATGAAAGTCTGTCCTGACACTGTAACCTTATCAGGTCAGTGTTTATTATAATTTAAGCAGTGTCAAGTGATTCAAAATGCAAGTTTACTTCTTTTCACACCAAATTTAAAATCTATTTTTTAGCATATTTCTAATTCCATTTATTTCACAAAGCAGTGTCAAGTGATTCAAAATAAGATTGCTCATTTCCACATCAAGTTAAGATCTATTTTTAGCATATTTCTTATACCTTTCATTTCAAAAAACAAAGTAGAGTAATTCAAAATAAGATTACTCTTTTCCACACCAATTTAAGATCTATTTTTAGCATATTTCTTATACCTATTATTTCACAAAGCAGTGTCAAGTGATTCAAAATGCAAGATTACTCCTTTCCACACCAATTTCAGATTTATTTTAGTATATTTTATCTATTTCACAAAGCATTGTTATATGATTCAAAATAAGATTACACCTTTAAACATTAATTTAAGATTTTTTTTTAGCATATTTCTTATATCTTATATTTCACAAAGCTATACTATACTATGTATCTGACAATTAACATCCTTCTCTTTAACAGTGGCCTTCTAGGCTTAGTGAGCAGAACCACCACAGTTCACCCAGAGCCAGGATAATGTGACAGGAAAGTGGTATATAGAGACTTGGTGAGCTAGCACCTTAACACAAAGTTACCCTCAGTGAGTGCTAGTACAAGGCAAACTGTCTCAAATACAATTTACATCAAAAGAAATGAAATAAGTTGTGAAAAAAAAACTGTACTCATCTATACACAATTTTATCTTGTTTCATAGGCATTTTAATCTGGCCAGTCACCAAGCAATTTTTATTACACTTATAGTAAAAAAGTCACTAGGATCTGCTGTAAAAGAAGTTATGTTTTACCTTGCCAGTCTTCCACCACTAGTCCCCGGATTACAGGCCACAAAATCTTTCAAGAATGAACGCTCATTAGACTGCCAACAGAATGGTAAATTTCCCTCTAAAGCCTGCATGATGGTAGGTGGGTGGGAAAGTGCAAAACCTTTGCCAAGAAGTGCTGAATGGCTGTTAAATACCTAAAAGAAAATCACATGAAAATTATAAATTTGAATAAATACAGGCATTAAAAGAGAAGAGTAGAGTATGGAGTTTGATGCAACAGTCAAGAATCTTTTACTTATATATCAAGATGATCAGTTCTGGAATGGTGGAGAAAACCAGACTGCTCAAAGAAGGCAAATGATCTTTGGCAAGTGAACTGACAAACTTTTTCACATTTGAATCTGTCCTGAGTGGAATACCAATCTAGGCAACAGAAGGCACTGTGATCTGTAAGCGTGAATTTTAGGCCAATGAGGCTCAGTGATTTTGCTATGGTTTTTAAAAATTACCTTCCACCTTTCAGATGGAGAAAATTTGGACCCTTTTATGTCAAATATTACGCTCAGAATTTTGAAATTCATTGCAATATTTTATATTGTGACAATATCAAACATTTTTTGTCTGTAAGAACAGTTTTGGACAACTGGAATTAACTTAAAACTTTTTGATTGTGTGTCACTATTGCCTTTTTGGGAATTTTAGTTGTCAAATTGGGAAATTTTAGTCTTACATGTATTTCTCAAGGGGAAACTACCTTTATTCTGTAGTAATTTTAGGCAAACAAAACCACTGAGGCTCCTAACATCAAGAAAAATATAATCTGTAAAAATAGCAAATTTTTTTGAGGTGCATTGTATGTGACTGTATTTTGAAACATTTCAGCTGTGTTCTTGGTGAACATTGGCATGATCTTCCATGCTACAACTTGACCTTCTTCTGATTAATCACCTACTTGTACAGTGATTAGAAACTGTGTCATATGAGGTCATAAAATTAAATCATCTGAAGTGTCCAATGGCATCATATTTTCTATGATGTAAAATACAGGAGCTTTTTTATATCTTGGTATAAAATGAAAGAGTTAGTAATAGACCTGAAGATATAACAATGAACTAAATTATAGGCTTAAAACCCTAATATATAATCCATTTATTCTTATGCTACAGATACTCCCGAACACTTTACCATTAGCTGGAGACATCATGATATAAGTAGAGTAGTCCTGAGTTTAAAAACTATTTCCACATTTCTCTTACCAGTTGTGATCCTTCTTCCACATAATCCATATCTTCATCTAGTTCTTCCACAGACACTGCAAAGAACAAGGTGAAATGATTATTTGCAAATATATGTATACATATGTAGCCTCTCTTTGAGGGTTTATAATATAACAAATAGTTCAAGGCATTTTGGGACCGAATGACAGTTTATGGTCCGGGTAGTCATTCCAAAAGTAGTATATGGACCTCAGCTTTGCTTCAATCCATATACAAATTTGAGGATGACTACCAGGTCTATAAACTGTCATGTGGCCTGCAATGCCATAAACTATTTGTGAATTATTGCGAGAGGTATAAATATTCTTCTTCTTCTTTTTTTTTTTTTTTGGTTTAAAAAGATAAGGCATAAATTTTAGCAATTTTAATTTTGGCATTTGAAAAATAGACTAAATTTTGACAAATTTAATCCGTATTCAACGTGTCAAACTACACATGAATGTAGTAAGGATTTCTGACACCTCAATTTTTCAGATAATCCTACTTTTTGAAACTAAAAAGGTAAACCTTTATGGCCAGAAACAAGTCATGCGGGAAATATTTTTCAATATAAACCATATAAGATTATTTTTATCATATGTTTAACATGTAAATAGATTTCATTTATAAATGATCCAAAATTAGTTGTTTAGATGTTTAAATGACATAATTTTTTACTTTTTTCAAAAAAGAAAAAAAGAAAAAAAAAAAAAAAAAAAAAAAAAAAAAAAAGCAAAAATCTCATAAACACAGACTAACCTGGAGGCAACCCTATATCTTTTTTAATCAGGGATGCTGTACACATTCCGCCTAAATATACCAGTTCTCTCTCAAGTTGTGAAATACTCTGCAAAATAATGATGAAAATATTGAAACATAAATATAAAAATAAACAACATTTTCAGAATGTAAAAATATTACGTCTATCTGATAATTTTAACATACAAATCACAGTTAACTCCTAAACCACTTAACCAAAATATATACAATTTTCTTTAACTGAATACGGTTTGATACTGGAGATTTTCCAAGCAAAAACTTTTAAAAACAAGAATAATTTTATTGTGACAGATACACACTCTTTGCATCTCCTTCAGCTAATCTTAGTATATTCTATTTGTCAAGTTCACTTCCGATTCTCATTCTAAGTTATGTATAGAAAGTTAGGCTTAAATAAACACAGAATAATAGGCTTAAAAGTGCATATAGTAGAAACTTCGCAATCACATCTCCTCTTTTGTTTTTAAGCAATCACATTCAAATCAAGTCAACTGGTAAGTATTGAACCTGAGCAGATAGTTATCATTTCTTTTTCCGCAATTCCAAAACACTTAGGAGAAATTATATGTACCCCATAATGTTTTTTTTTTTTCAAAATTATTGGTATATTATATTTTTATATCACGTAGACCAACAGCAATGTCATTTTAACAGAAAATGTGAAAATTGAGTTAATCTAAGCTGTTCTTCACAAAAGTTACAGAGTAGAAATTACTTGAAACACCAGTCTGGTTCTCCAATTGGATTATCCAATTTCTTAGAAGACATCTGATTCTGATTATGTATAAAGTATCACATACTACATCAAATCTAGTGATTACAAGGTTATCCTACTTAAAACAGATACACATGACTTAAATGTGGTAAACTTCTTTGAATGACAGGGGATTTTATTTCCATCATAGTATAATTACCTCCACTTTTTTAAAGATTTAATTTCTATCATTGTATAATTACCTCCCCTATTTTAAAGATTTAATTTTCATCAAGGTATAATTACCTGCCCAATTCAAAGATTTAATTTCCAACATGGTATGAATTATCTCCCCTATTTCAAAGATTTAATTTCCATCATGGTATGAATTACCTCCCTTATTTTGAAGATTTAATTTCCATCATAGTATGAATTACCTCCCCTTTTTTAAAGATTTTATTTCAACTATGGTGTAATTTTAAAGATTTAATTTCTATCAGTGTATATTTACCTCCCCTATTTTATTTTTCCACTCGTACCCAACTATAACACATTTAAAACCATAGAAGCAGGCCTTGTCATCTTTGACATAATCAGAAGCCGTCTCCAGTGAAAATGTCACTTCATTCCCTAAAATTATACAAAAAATAAAATTTACAAGACTCAAACTCAGAACATGTATTTAGTAAAGTGAAGTGAAGTAAAGCATTCTTTGTTCTGGTCAGGAATATTTTCATATACTGAGGTTGTTGTTTCATAAATGTTGGAAAACCAATGTGCCTAGACAAAAAATACACACACACACACACACACACACAGATATATATATATATATATATATATATATATATATATATATATATATATATATATATATATATAGTGAAATGAAGTGAAGTTATAGTGTATTTTGCCCAATCAGGACTTTTTGACTTGTATATTAAGGCGAGACTGTTACAGCAACGTTGGAGAAAACCTGAGTGCCTGGAAAAACTGACATGTATATAGTTCTTTCAGATGGGAACTTAAAATAAACAAGGTCCCGTGTCACTGTAGGCATGGCATGATAAAATCACTGCTGTATAATGCCATCAGTGCAATGCACAGGAAAAATTTCTGCACTTTTGCCTATAGCTGGCAACGTGTCGATATAAGTGAAATATTCTTGACTCAGATGTTAAACACCAATACGCACTCTCTCTCCATTTAGTCATCTATTCACCCAGAAAAAAAAACTTGTTACCTGGTATAATGACAGCATATCTTGGCCAATTTTCCACTCCTGAAAATTTTTTCAACACTGGCCATTGAGATGGTTTTGTTTTTAAATCGTCATCACCTTGTGATGAAGATGACTGGGTCATGACATCATTTTTTTGTGGTGCTGGTATGAAAAGTTGTAAAGTATCTTCTGCTTGAGCAGTTCCACATTGCGGATCAAACTCTAACACCATCCACTGGACACTGTCAGGAAATGTTACCTGTGAAGAAAACAATTCGTTTTTTAAAAATAAGTATCACTATTACGTACTTCAAATTCGAACCTTTTTTTTTTGTAATTTTGAATTTTTTCTTTGAAAAAAAAGGCGGAGGGGGTTAAAAACCTCTGATGCACTTGTAAAGACAAGCTAAAAAGTGTTTGACTTCGTCAGATTTGCGCAAATGCGATCTAAAATCATCAATATGCAGAAAAGCCTCTGTCAGTCACCAATATTTTTAAGTCAATACATGTATTAACATTAAAATATACAATTCTCTGGTTATAACAATACAATTTTGATAATTCAGTGAAAATGTTGAACCCATTGCTTATGATCAAGAGAACTAAATAGTCTGAAAGGCATATCATTGAGTAAGATAATTTCATAGTGTTCGAGTCTAGCTAGCTGCAAAGTGACTAGGAACCATAACAAATGGTAATAGATAATGGAGGAAACCAGAGTGCTTGGAGAGGTCCACCAACTTTCTTGCAGCAAAATGACAAACTTTCTCACACTAGGATCTGCACGACAGGGATTTGAACCAGTGAGAGACAATGTGATCTGTGAAAATATATTAAAAAACTAGCCCTTTAAGGCCCCTGCTGGTATTAAGGGAAATTATCTTTTAATTATCATTTTATCACTGAATTATCCCTATCATCATTCTATTACTCTGAGCAGTTCAATCATCTGTGCATTTTTAACTTTAAAGTAAAAACCTGAGGATATAAAAACACAACCTATTGAACGTCAGAAATATGGACTTTATCAACAGGCGGTCTTTTTAAAAAGAATCTTTTTGGTTGGAACATGAAGGTTAGGGACCTTAAACAGGGGTATTTAATGATCAGTGGTCTTTATACAGAGTTGTTTTTTAACAAAGTTTTCTGGACATAAAAAAACAAATATGAATTTTGTTTATCTTTTTAATACAGTGCTCCCTCGCCCTATCGCCCCCCGATTTATCGCCAACCTCGCTTATCGCCAAGATTTACGTTTGTACCGTTTTCCTGCTATATAATTCCCCCGTTAAAATGCCAAATTCAGCTATCGCCATCCGCCACATGTTTTCAGGTACAAAAGTCCATAAATTCGTTAAATTTCATTCGATAGTACCGCCATGTTTCTTCTTGTGTCAACAGTCAAGGTGAGATTCTTCCATTTCCCAAGACAACTGTAATATTTTCATGTTCACTTCGTCATGCATCAACGCATTAGTTGATAATCGCCGACAGTGATCGATATTCTTTAGGTATTGATTGTGCAAACAGATTAAGAGTTAATTACTGACCGGTGTACCTTATTTACTAATAAATTTATATACTGGTGATTTATGACTTGATTAATACTCACACAGGTAAGTGTTGATTAAATTTTTTTTGTCTGCATTTCAAAATGTCGACACCTAAGCGAAAGCGAACCCTTCTTGATGATAATCAGAAAAGGGATATTATAAATTATGCAAAAGAAAATCAGTTTTTAAAAATAACAGTATGATTTTATTTGGGAATTAACTACGTATATAAGGTAAGCATTTACTTCTTTATATTTTATTATAGCGGAACCAACTTGCTGGGCAACTTCCGGTTTCCGGTAACCCCACTTTATCGCCAAACTCGATATACCGCCAAATTTCATTGTGTGCAAAAGGCGGCGGTATAACGAGGGAGCACTGTAGTTAAAAATTGCCCCTTTCCTTGCAATGAAAATGAGACTCATAGTAATTTTTTTCCACAACAATACTAGAAATCTGAAATGGTCTCCTTAATTTTCAGATGATGTACATTAAACTTTATCATTTGAACAAGAGGCCCATGGGCCTTAACGCTCACCTGAAGATATGTCCAATATTGTTTGCAAAGTGCAATAGACAATATATTAAGTACAGAAACTTGAAAAGTTTTCTCAAGTTAAGAACTCCCACAAAACTTAATCAGAAATATATCCACCCACATTTCATTTATAAGTAGCTTATATAATATGCATGAAGCAACTGTAGTGCAATGAATTATTTCCAAATTAATAAATTTAAGTATACTTATGCAGCTATGTCCATGACCTTTGAACATATATGACTTTGAACCATATATGATCGTCATGTCAATACCTACAATATTCTAATATACATGCCTATACAAAAAGTGATAAGTTTTCAAAATAATAAGCAATTAAGTCTTCTTCTGCAGCTGTGACCTTGACTTTTCAACATATGACCTTGATAAATGTATCAAAATGATCATCATGTCAATACCTACAATATTCCAGTATACATGCCTATACAAAAAGTTAATAGTTTTCAAGATAATTAGCAATTTAAGTCATCTTCTGCAGCTGTGACCTTGACCTTTCAACATATGACCTTGAACCATATATCAAAATGATCATCATGATAATACCTACAATATTCTAAAAAACATGCTTATATAAAAAGGAAATAGTTTTCAAGATAATCAGCAATTTAAGTCTTCTTCTGCAGCTGTGACCTTGACCTTTCAACATATGACCTTGTACCATATTTCAAAATGATTGTTGTTGCAAAACATACAATATTCTGATATACATGCCTATACAAAAAGTTAATAGCTTTCAAGATAATTAGCAATTTAAGTCTTCTTTTGCAGCTGTGACCTTGACCTTTCAACATATGACCTTGAACCATATATCAAAATGATCATCATGTCAATACCTACAATATTCTAGTATACATGCCTATACAAAAAGTTAATAGCTTTCAAGATACATGTAATTAGCAATTTAAGTCTTCTTTTGCAGCTGTGAACTTGAACTTTCAACATATGACCCTGTACCATATATCAAAATGATCGTCATGTCAATACCTACAATATTCTAATATACATGCCTATACAAAAAGTTAATAGCTTTCAAGATAATTAGCAATTTAAGTCTTCTTTTGCAGCTGTGACCTTGACCTTTCAACATATGACCTTGAACCATATATCAAAATGATCGTCATGTCAATACCTACAATATTCTAATATACATGCCTATACAAAAAGTTAATCGTTTTCAAGATATATTGACAAAAATATAATTTTTAGCAATTTCCCCACTCAGTGCCTTACAATATCCTCATTTTGAGCCCCATGGCTACCATTTGTGCAAATTTGAAAATAAATGACCTAAGGATGTTATAAATGAAATAACTAAGGTATATCTCTTGTAGATTCAGAGGAAAAGATTTATAAAGTTTTTCACTATTTCCCCCCCTTATCGGGCCCCAAGGGGACAGAACTCCTTCATTTGTGCAAATCTAAAAGGGCTTCAGCCAGGCAGAATGGTTTCCAAGTTTCATTAAATTTGGCCCAGTGATTTTGGAGAAGAAGATTAAAATGTAAAAAGTTTACGCACAACGGACGACGCACGATGGACGAAGATGGATAGCAATAGCTTATCTGAGCTTTCAGCTCAGGTGAGCTAAAAACTTGCTTCAGGCAGGTGGTCTTTATGAAGAGGTGGAAAACTGTTAATACCTTGTAATTAGAGACAGTAGCTGGTTTGTATGGATGATCGCTCTCGACAACAGCATAGTGATGTGAGGTTGTCCCACCATTTGCTTCAACAGTGCTATCAATGTTTGGTGGTGGTGGGGAGATCTTATTATTTATGTTGGCTACTGCAGGTAAAATCTCTTGAATCATACCCAATACCTGGACTGCTCCCTTTAAAGAGAAAATATTCAAAATAATTAAAATACAAAATTTTCAACATTCATAGATGCAGTATTTTAAAAATTTGTTCACTTGATTTTTTTTAAAACATATCACAGATTATCATTTTTACTGAATCTGTATTTTTAAAAATTGTTTCCCTTATTTTTTCAAACATGTTACAACATTTTCAGCCATAGAAACCTAAAAATATGTACAAGCTGTTAAAACAGACTCCCCAGAAAAAAATAATAAAATTGGGGGAAAAAAATCATAATTTCCATTTTAAACCCCAAAAACTGTGTTATCCTAATAAAATTATCTGTCCAAAATATTGGATTTTTTCACTGTTCTTAGATATTTTTTAATATATAGGAAAACAATACACATATATCTAAACCTCTTTTCTATTCAAGTCTTTCATCATTTCTCAACACTATGATAAGATTTTGACATTTTTTTTTTTTTCATTTTAATGCAATGGCCATATGCTCTGATTTATTTATGATGAATTCAATAAAAGACAAAATTTATATAAAAAGGTCAAAGGTTATTCCTGACTTAATCTTGAGCAACAGGATTAACATAAGTGAGGTCAAAGGATATTCCAGATGACTTACAGTTTCATTCTGTGAAGCAACAGGACCAACATTTGTAAGGTCAAAGGTTATTCCAGACAACTTACCCTTGGATCCTGTGAAGCAACTGGACCGACATATGCCAAGGTCAACGGTAACAGTGATGAGAACAGATGGGATTTTCCTAGTATTTCTTTAAGTTCTTCAGCTACAATGGAAAAGTTAATGGTACTATCAACATACAAAGCAACATTGACAGGAGGATTATGTTACATATTGCTTAAAGTTTCCAAATTAAATACATGTATACCAGTATTATAAATCTAATGCAGAGTTTTTATATTTTAAAAAATATCACAACCAAGGGCACCTTGTATTTCATTGGCTTGAGCAACATAAGCAATGTGAAAGTAAATATTTTGCTCAAAACTGAGACATGCCTTGAGTGCTGCCAAGAACTAAAATGTATATATATATATATTTTTTTTCCATCTCAATGCTTCTAAATTTCAGAATAATTCAAATTTGGTCCACATATGAATTATGTTCAAGGAATAAATGTGACAGCCAATTTATTCCAATTTAAATAAAACAACACCTGTCACTTTCTAGAAAAAATATAAAAATTTTTTTCTAATTAGAATAATTATTTTAATTAGATAACATAATAGTTTTACCTAACCAGTAAAAAACTAAAATTTTTCAAGAGAAGTTAATATCCCTTCATCAGCAATCAAAAACATATACACATTCTGTGTCCTTGACCTTTTAGATTAGGTCATGACACAACAAATGAAGACAGACAGATAGAAAACAAATGAAAAGATAGACAGATGGACAAACAGACAAGACAAGCATAGTGAGATAAACAAAGTTAAAATTACAAACTTACCATTTAAACTATGAGCTCTATGTAGTACATCTGTGGCGACTCTACAAATGGCACTGACAATGTCGATAGCGTTTTTACGTGCTTGTAATTCTGCCAATGATTTATTGTTCTCTTGGTGATTTTCACCTTCTTGAGGTGCACTGAAAAAAGTAAAAACCCACTTTTATGACTTTCAGTTTAAACAACTTTTTTAGACTTTCAAAAAAAGTGGTTTGGGTCCATGACTATTAACTTTGGCATAAAAAAGCCAACAAACAACAAAGTTGAGACATTAAGTTGTTTCAATCTTAACTTACATGAAAAGTAATAACTTCTAACAAATACCATGTATAAAATACATAATTTTTTTATGTAAATGATAAGATCCTGATATTTTGGAAATAAGCACAAAAATTTAAAATATAAACATATTTGCCAATGAAAATAGAATCCAATTTTGGCCAATAAAGGAAGAGTTCTGACTTAAGACAAAACAAGAATTCCACAGATTTAAATGTCTTGCCTGGTTAGATTTTGATCGAGCAGCAATTTTGACACCCCTACGACACCGGAAAAGTAACAACTAAGTCTTGCCTTATAGTGATGCCAGGCTCAACAATAATCTTTCATTTTACGCATGTACAATGTTGTTATCCTAACTATGGTGAAAGATAACAACAACTGGGTAGGGGATGTAAGGCAGAGATATTTAAGACCTAACAACTTAAAAAATGAAACTCGCCAGTGTACCATGTGATCAATACCTCTTGAAGTTTGAAACGGATAATGTTTACATCAAATATTCCTGAAAAAAAACGTTACTTAATGTGATTCCATTGCCAATAGAAAAAATTGTCTTGCACAAATGCTATGTGGTATCACATGGTACGCTGGAGAATTCCATTACTGCAGTATTGCAGAAATGTATTGCAGAAATTTTTATTTTTACACTACAGATTGAAAAAAGAGTGTTGAAAGACTATATATAACTTCCACCCCTATGTAAAATAGCCTACAAACTATTTCCTGCAAAGACTGATCAATTACATCATCAATATCTTGCCAAAAAAAAAACTAAACCTGTTTTTTAGATTTGAACCACAAAAGAAATATTTCGTGGTGCAAGAAATAGAATCAATATCTACTTGTGTTGTCATACAGTAAATTCCAACCCTCGTTCTTATACATTTGGTTCAAAACTTAGCCTCATTCTGGACTAAATATATTAGAATTTGGGTTGAGATTTACCCTATCTGTCACCACAGGTAGTGATAGATTCTATTACTCTTACCTGTAATACAGCAACTGAGGTATTTGTCCTCTCATGTGACTGGTCCCATTGGTGCTTAGTGAACAGGCAGTAAATGTCACAGTAGTCCCATCAGGACATTTGACCACGCCTATACCTCCATCACCATTTAGAGTTCGAGGTCCATGATTTCTGAGACGAACTGTGTATTTTACCCCTTCCTAAAAAAGACAAAAAAATATACCTTTATACTACTAATCTAGAAATTTCAGAGTTATTTTGGATTTTGACACTGGAGTTTAGTAAGAACCGTTGATTTATACCAATGTCAAAAAAAAAAATCTTTCACTCACTATTAGGTTGACACATCATCAAAGTTGAAGCAACTTTAAAAGGTCTTAAACCTCAGTCTAAAGAAACATAAAGATTTTTTACTCATTTTAAATCATTAGTGAATGGTATCAAACTAGTTTACTCCCACTTATGTACAGACATTCCGAAGTCTTGTCAGCGGATAGGACTACAGAATACAGAGAAGTCCATCAACAATAAGCAAGTTTACTAACAAATGTTTTTTAATTCTAGAAACATCAAGATTGAGAGGTAATGAAAACTGAGTGTTTGGTTTAGACCACTCTGTCACCAAGGTCCTGACTTTGAAACTGAGATTTTAGTTTAAAAATAATGTTGAAATCAAAACTAAAAGTTATTTATAGTATTCTGGAAACCGATAACATGGTTGAAAAATGATTTTTTATGCCCCAGACATGAAATTTTAACTGATTTCAAGGTAGTAGGTTTTGGGATGGTGGAGGAAATCCAGAGTGACAAGAGAAAAACACCAAACTGTGCCAAGGGAAATGACAACCCTGCTCATATGATAACTACCTCACACTAGGATCTGCCTGAGTGGGATTCAAACTTACATGTAGGTAGTTAGAGACACTGTGATTAAAACCATAACAAATTTTTCAGTTATCACGTTATTTTAAGAAAACTCTGACATACTTTTATAGGTACTGGTCTGTCAAACTTAATCTCTGCAATATCGTTAACACAATCTTCAGCCCCGTAGGTTCCCTTTACCAGTTCAATACTATTCCATCGTTGTGACGGTGACGGGTCATTTAGTCCTTCGCTTTGCTGCAATAATGCAAATGTAAGACATCTTTACTTTTGATATTCCAGTTAATCAATAAACTTTTTCACATCTTCTTAAAGTAAGATTCGAACCAAGGCAATGAGAAAAGCATTGAGATTCAGCATTGAGATTCCAGTGTTTATGATCAATCTGGTACAAAGGTCCCAAAAAATTACCAGATTTTGATAATTAAATTTGAATATTCAATTTCCCTTCATATGTCACTTTTCTGTTTGTTTGTAAATGAAAATAAATTTCCATATAACAAATGAAATTTTTACCCTCAGTACATGTACTTCTCTTTTTTAATTATAAATATATATTTTAAATTTAATTATTTACTCATTGTATAATTTGCATCCAAACATATTGAAATACCATTTTCTGTAAATAAAATTAACAGATTGGCAAAAACACTATATGGCAATATTTTATAACTTCAAACTGATGTATGTTCTAAGTGATATAAATGTATTTCATAGTTTGTTAAATATATTCCAATATCATCAGCTTCCAAATTTTGCTACCTTGATGTTACCATGGCAACCCTGAAAACTTACATCATCTAGTAATTCCAGCTCATATTCATTATCATAATGTCCTTCTCCTCCACCTCCGTAAACACATACACCTGCTATCACAATTCCTGGCTTATCAACGGTGAATGAAATAGCATCTGGGCTCCCATTTCCAGTGTTCCAGTAAGCTCGTTGACTGGTACGGGTAAATCTATTTGGAGTTACAAGCAGAGGCCTGGATGTGGTAGCAAAATCAGTCTGAAAAATAACATAAACAGAATTAGCCTTGAATGAATAGAGTGGAGTGATGGTGTTTTGTGCCCTAGTCAAAATTTTTCACTTATATTAAAGGGGTCTATTTTGGGGTAGTGGAGAAAACCAAAGTGTCTGAAGAAAACCACAAACCTTTGGCAAGTCAACTGAAAAACATTCTCACACTAGAATTTGCTGAAATGAGATTCAAGCTTAGGGGATGAGAGACACAGTGATCTGTAAGTTTGTGTTTCTTACCTCTTATCCAACAAATCTTCTGTATAGAGAATTAGAATTGTCAAAAGAAAAGTGAAAGTTCACCCATATATCTAGTCATCAAAATATTTTAGCATTTACTCAAAAAAGAAAACATTTAAATGATGAGAACTGTAAAAGTGAATGATTATCACTTCTCATTCACAGCCCCCAACCCCACCCCTCTGCACAGAATCACATATCCAAGGGTTGGTTCATAGCCCATGGTTAGGTCCAGCCATACTCGTCTTAACTGACTTTGTTAAAATGAAGACATTTCATATTACATTTACATGTATTTATGCTGTTTTGAAAACAGAAAAATAGTTAACATACTTCTAAGCCTGTTGAGGTGGCAGCGAGTTCTCCAACAATAGTTGACAACACAGAACAGGTATTGGCTACCAGCACAGATGGATACAATGGCGTTTCTTTGTTCAGTTCTTGTCGGATTGGCAGGATCAAAATCATCAAAAGTTTGTCTAAAACTTCTTTAAAAGAAACCTGACTTCCTCCAATACCAGTAGTCTGAAAAAAAATGTCGATGATATATCACATAAACACAAAAATATCCACATTTATACCATTTTATATGCAAAATAAAACTGCTACAAAGTCCACGTAGAAAACTTAAGACATAAATATTTCAAATGATTATCCAATCAAAAAAAATTAGATGACAAGTGATGGGCAGGGTATCTGATACAAAGTTTTCTACATGTATGTGATACATATAGAATAGAAACATAAAGTTTAAAAATAGAATTTGCGATTTACCTTCTAGTTAGTAGCACACTAATATATATATATATATATATATATATATATATATATATATATATATATATTAATTACTGTATGTATAACAGTAAGATAACTTTATCTTTTAATATTTTATATGTCTGTGGATTAAAGCTGCATGAAGTTTTTCAATTTTCTGAATTTTTTTTGATTTTTTAAAAAATATATTTTTTGAAAAATAGATAACTTCTAATCACGATCCGTGAGATTCATTTTCTAGAATTTCATTTCTTTTAGGTGTAAATAAATGGAATTCTCTAACTGGTTGGTCAATGTTTAATGATGATTATTATGACCTGGGAGCTTGCACACGGATGTATGGAAATTCCGATGAATCGATGGTGAAAACTGACAGATTGTATTAATTGTCCATCATTAATATCCAGATGTATTTACAATGGTGTTATGTATCCCTTACCATGTCACAAATGACAAATTCAATCAAGATCTATCATGTTTAATTTATCATATTTCCCCATTTTGTAAGTTGTGTTTAAATGACCTGGTTTTTTCATGGCGTACGTAACCATGTTCTAAGATTAGATCCAACAGGCTACATCTTGCTTGGAATTATGTTATTCTGTATTTATTCAAGCTTTTATCTTTGAACCAAATGTAACATTGTTATCGGGAACATCATTAATTAGATCAGCACCATTTAAATTTTTTTCCTTGGAAAACTTAGTGCAGCTTTTAGGAGCGTGAAGGTTAGTTCAGCGGAAGAGTCTAACTTAGTTGGTAAAAATGCTGTGCATCCACAGTAAAGGTATTATTAGTCAACTGACAAAGACCAGAAAACAGAAGACAAACCAACAAAGGAATGTGTTTCATAATCGACATGTACCCAAGATTTGTCCGATATAGATTTGCCCGTAAAACAAGTGATAAATACCCTTGAAGCCCTTTTGAAGAACATATCAAAAGTTGTCAAAGTTAGAAATTCTTTTAATACTGACATACTTTTTACAGGTATTTTGACTGATAATTCAGTATCCAATGAAAATAATTGTTCAGCATTAATATAAGGGTTATCATGAGGTAAACAGATGATTCCGATTCATTGCTGAGTAACAGATGTCCATATTCAATTTCATTTATAAGATTTCAATACTAGTATCCAACTAACATTTGTTTGACATGTAATTTATCTGAGGTAACAAAATGCTATTATCCACAGAAGGTCTTCATTAACAGTTAACCTCAACTGTTTAAAAACTACCTTCCACCTTTCAGATTGGGAAAATTTTGACCCGTTTTATGTCACATATTACACTCAGAATTTTGAAATTCATTGCAAATATTTTATATTGTGACAATATCTAACATTTTTTGTCTGTCAGAACAGTTTTGGACAACTGGATTTAACTTAAACTATTTGATTGTGTGTCACTGTTGCCTTTTGGGAATTTTAGTTGTCAAATTGGGAAATTTTAGTCTTACTTCTCAAGGGGAAACTACCTGTAATCAGTAGTAATTTTAGGCAAACAAAACCACTGACATACCTCAATACGATAGGTCATGTGTCCAACAAGCACTGGGTACTTATGCACTTCACTCAGTCTGGCGACACTATTTGTATTGTCATCCATAACGACTGACTGTCGACGTAAAATCTCTTCAGTTTGGGGTTCACAATTAATTGGCATAATACTGGTCAGTTTGATCGTCGGATGGCACATGGCTTCCATAACTGCCGCTAACAATCTTCCATAACCACCAGCATTCATCATGTCCTACAACATAAATTGAAATAAATAGTTAAAGACCATTTATTAATTCATTAAATTATGAGATTCTATGGTATTTCAAAATTATCAAATACTCCCAAATCGTTTATATCACGAATTCTGAGAGTTATGGTACACTTTTGCTACAAAAATGTTAACTTCTGTAATTCCATTATCAATGGTAATAAGGTGTTCAGAGAACACTATCCACCCACAATGGTGAACAGAGGTAACTAAAAATAACAACAAGAGGTCCAAAAGGGCCTGTATTGCTCAACTGGCACTTTATTTGAATGTGAATTTCAGACAGCCTTGCCGCTAGCTATTGCCAGTTGAGCTAAAATGTTTCAGAAAAAATGATATGTTTGTGAAATGGCTATACATCAACTGTCTATATACAAAATTTGAACCAAATTGTATGATATATAAATGTGTATTGGCCATTCATTAATTTTTGCTATTTATAATAACAGCTGCCATTTTGGATGCCACAGTTTGGGCAACTTTAATCTGCATCACCTAGGGACCTTGCACACCAAATTAGGTTCAAATAGGTCTAGTAGTTTTTGAGGAAAGATTTTCAAAGAATTGGCTAAATATAACACCTTATTTGAATATTCTGCTAATAGCGACCCAATAAAAATTGTTTCTGAAAAACCCATTATATATCTTAAATGGCTAGGCAATCTACTTTCTATATACCAAATTTGAACTAAATAGGTTGATAACTAAAAGTGTTTCAGCCATTTATCACTTTTTGTTATTTATAATAACAGCGGCCATCTTAGATGCCGCAGGAAGTTGATTTGTACAAACTTTAATCTGCATCCCCTAGGGACCTTCCACACCAAATTAGGTTCAGATAGGTCCAGCAGTTTCTGAGGAGAAGATTTTCAAAGAATTGGCTAAATATAGCACCTTATTTGAATATTCTGCTAATAGCGACCCTAATGAAAAATGTTTCTGAAAAACTCATTATTTATAGTTTAATGGCTATGCAATCTACTTTCTATATACCAAATTTGAACTAATAGGTTGATAAATAAACGTGTATCAGCCATTTATCACTTTTTGCTATTTATAGTAACGGCGGCCATCTTAGGATGCCGCAGGAAGTTGATTTGTGCAAACTTTAATCTGCATCCCCTAGGGACCTTACACACCAAATTAGGTTCAAATAGGTCCAGTAGTTTCTGAGAAAAATTTTTTAAAGAATTGGCTAAATATAGCACCTTATTTGAATATTCTGCTAATAGCGACCCAATAAAAAATGTTTCTGAAAAACCCGTTAAATATGTTAAACGGCTAGGCATCTACTTTCTATATACCAAATTTAAACTAAATCGGTTGATAAATAATTGTGTATCAGCCATTTATCACTTTTTGCTATTTATAGTAACGGCGGCCATCTTGGATGCCGCAGGAAGTTGATTTGTGCAAACTTTAATCTGCATCACCTAGGGACCTTACACACCAAATTTGGTTAAAATTGGTTCAGTAGTTTCAGAGGAGAAGATTAAAGTTTACGCACGGACGCACGCACTCACGCTTCGCCATGCCATAAGCTCAGCTGGCTATTGCCAGTTGAGCTAAAAAATATCAAGCAAAATATACTATCAAACTCAAGTATGTAATAATTTAAGAAATTTAAATAGGACTTGATTAATATTTTTAGTAACAGTGATCAAGTTTCACCTCAACTGGATGTAGGGTTTTCTTTAATGTACAAATACCATGACTCAGATAAAGAAGTCTTTTTTAGTAACAGCGATCATCTTGGATGTAAGCTTATACTGTAGTGCAATCATTTACCAATCATCACCATAACCAAACAACTGACAAATTTCAGCTCAATCGGATAACGGTTCTCTTTTAAATGCGCAGACACCAACCTGGATGGACACATGCACACAAACACACATATACAATCACAAAGACAGCAGTATTACCATACCCCCCCCCCCCTCACCAATGGTGGCAGGGGGATAATAATAACTATGCCTAGATTTACGGTATCCACAAAAATTAAGTTACATTGTGCATGGTTACCCATTATGTAAAGCAAAAGTCAAAAAAATTATGTTGAGACATGACCAGCTAAAACTTCAGAATTTTGGTATTTGTAGTTAGTAGTCCCACCCAGTCAAATATATGAGTATCGCAACAAGCAGCGGGGGTTCTTATTTGAGCAAATCTGAGGCCACATCTATGAACTGGTTGCCAATCTTTTCTTGCAATGAGAGAAATGGAATGTAATAAAACTTTACAATTCAACTTTAATTACCGTAAAATGTGCTTGAAACACTGGCACATTAACAGTACTTACTGGATCCAGTCTGCTGAGTAAATCACATAGACACAGCCATTTTAAATTTCCAGTGGGATAAAATGCATGAAAACACACTTTGAAAGTCTTGTGACATTCAAGAAGGATTTCTTCTTCCAGTGGGAGAAAGTCAACACTTCCAGGTGGCTCTGATAAAAATATCCTGACTTTTGACGTGGGTTGTACTTCTTCCGCCAGAATACTTCGTAAAATGTCCTGAGTATCCCCAATGCACTGAGCTAATCTAGTAGATTCTGTTAATATTTTCTGTGTACTTGGCTGAAATGATATCCATATTAATGTTTTCAGTATATCAAAGATGTTTTAAAGATCCTTTAAATACAGTCGAACATGTGAAAGTATAATCTACAGTAAATCTATCTAAATTAAAAACTAAATTTCTTAGGATTGCAATGTAGTAATGGTGTTTTAGGTCCAAGTTAAGATTCTTCTTCTTATTCATAGAAAGCCATCAACCTTTTGCAAACAAATTTTTTTCAGACATATCATAATAATATTCCTTATTAAATAAACCCAAATACCTGTATAATCCTAATACATGTATTTTTTTGTTAGACAGCTTTTTTAAAATGAATTTTTAAAAAAAAAAAAAAAAAAATTTAAGTTCTTTATCTAGTTGTTGATAATTATAAGATATCCTAAGGCAAGATGACATTTATATGTAAAAGCAGACAAGTGTGAGACCCTGCCATATATTAAAAACTGATGGCCTACTTGCAGAACTAGCATTACCAATTAAGCTAATATAGTGATGCTCATATGAACTAGAGAATCAATTTGCATCAAAATACAGGCTATACCTGTTATGCAGATCCTTTTTCATCATATACAGCTTAACCAATCTTTGAAAATGGAAAACTGTTGTTACACAATTATCTCTCATTAAAATAATTATCCTGTGAACTAGCTTAGCAGTAATTATAGTAACAAAAGAATGGTTTAAAAACTGAAAAATACATACTTCCTTCTGGGTATATATCTGTTATGTAGATCCTAATGAGCCGTAAACAACATCTACAAATGTAAACCAATCTTTGTAGATCAGAAACTGCTGCTAGATAGTTATCTCCCTTGAATCCATCAATTTCAATCAATGCACTCTGAAATGTGGACCAGCTCCACTGCAAAAGCTTCAGCAATGCTTCAAAACACTCCTGTGCATGAAAAATTAATACAAATATCAAATGTTGTATTTTTAAACCAAAAACCTAAAACAAACAAACAAATAAAGACCCCCACGCCAACTCCTACCCACCCACCCACCCACCCCCCCCCCCAAAAAAAAAAAAAAAAAAAAAAAAAAAAAAAAAAAAAAAAAAAAAAACATGTTTGTAGGGAAAGCTAACCACCTATCAAAATTTTTTACTAAACTAATCATGACATAAGCTTCAAATATTCTTAAACCAATTGCTTTCAATTGATATAAGTTAGTTTAAAAATATGAGATTATATTATGTAACACTTGGCCATAAAACCAGAAATAGCAGAATTTAATCATTTAATAGTGGAGTGTATGGAGTAAAAGTGTTTACACCCTAGTCAAGATTTTTTCACTGAAACGGTGGCCATCAATTCAGGAACTAGGGAAGAAAGAGAAGATTTGGGTGTAAAGTTAAACCACAATCTTTCTGCAAACAAATATAATAAACTTTCTCACACAATTAAGAGACATAGGGAAGGAGAATGCAAAGAGTAAAACTACTTAATTTCTGCAAGCAACATGACAAACTGTTTTGCATTAGTATCTGCCTGAGTGAAATCTGAACCTAGGCAAGATGGCAGTGATCAGTAGGTCAGTACCATAGACCTTTCAACTTCCAAAGGCCCCTGGCTGAGATACTGAACAATAAGATATTCTTACTTACCGGGTAGACATTACAGGAGAATTCTTTACTTAACACATGAGCTGGTTCTACATTATCAGATTTCCTTGTTGCTCCTGGGCTGTCCCTGGATGGTAACCTAAAACAACATAAGACTAATACTATCTGAGGGAACACCATTACACAGGTTTTCTTACATGTATTTGTCTATCAAAAATCTAATTTAAATTCAAAATCTTCAACATTGAAATGTCTCTTTAACAACTTAACACACTGATGGTCTACAAATCATTTTTTTTAATTTATGCTTGAATATAGGATGTTAACTAAGTGAGTGAATGGGATTTTAAGTTTAAGTCTTTTTTATTTCTTTTATTTATTTATTTTTTTTTTTTTGTATTTACAATGTATATGTCACTAACTACACATGCTTCATCATTTATATTGAGATGTCACCAGTTTCATGTGAAATTTATTACAATTTATGTTTATTCAATATGTTTATTAATTGAGGCAATAGGAAGTAATGATTTTTTTGTCACATAAACTGTGTCAAAGGGTACAGATGATTGGTTCTGCAGAGTGGAGTGGTGTAAAGAAATGTTGGGTTTCATTAATTTGCCAGAGGCAGGATTTAAAAAAAAAAAATTCTCAAGATTGTCATTTTCAGGGATGGAAAAAAGTGACTGGAGAAACTTCAACATTCAGAAAGCAAACTGACAAACTTTCAAAAACTAGGATCTGTCCAGAGTGGGATTTGAATTAGGTGAAGGCTGCAATGGTCTGTTATCTGGGGTTTTAGACCATTCAGCCATTAGTTTTTCAGAATAGTACATCTAGGGTATGGCCTACCTATAAAATTAACTTTGAGAGAATTAGGAGAGAAATTTACTGAGATTCAAAAGTTGTGTGTGTGTGTGTGTGTGTGTGTGTGTGTGTGTGTGTGTGTGTGAAATTTACCTGTATAAAAGCTGGGGTATCTGACCAGCATTAACATCTGTTCCATTGTTAGATTTCTTGGAACTTTTAAATTTGAAAACAACCCTAGAAGAGAGAAAAGACTGATACAAGTAATTGGGAAACACATATGTACTATCAATAACTACATTTTAATGTGGCTAACAAATTATAAATAAACCCCATCATCAACAATTTTACAGCTATTTGCAAAGGCAACAATTAATCCAAAAACAAGATCATGTCAGTGCGAGATGTGTGAGAGTTTTTTACCATATGCTGCATACTTGATATGTGTACTCAAGGTAACCTAAACATGCTACCTCACCAAGTCAGTATGCTACAGACAAGCATACCACTCCCCAATCACATGATCCTGACACCAGGACCCGTTCAAGACAGTGTATGTATGCTTTCGCTTTGGCATGGAAGCCATTCAGGAGTGATTGTTTGCATAAGAACAAGCATGTGGCTGCTATCACTATCGTAAGTTTGTTTGCCTTAGATTCTCCGATTTGAAGTGGCATCCCTCAGACAAAATCTATCAAAAATGTTTAAATAAATTCTGAAACCAACATGCACTTCAATTAATATTTCAGTGCAAGTGTATGGTATCTTACTAGTAGGGATTTGAATGATAGAATTAATGAAAACTTTAAAGCAACCGGTCACTTGAATAGGACTCGGATGAACCGGTGGATTCTCTGCCCACCAAATGCTACTGTTTAACAAGAGATAAATTAACAAAATATAATGCTATGATGTCAGCAAGCAGCAGTAATATAATTTTACAGTAACCAAAACAAAGGTCAACACATATTCATATATACTGCTCAAAATGAGAACATATAAAACTAATCTAGTAAATAGTGGGAATGTATTCAAATCTTCATGTAACTGTCCGATCAAATTATCATCTGGCTTATTAAAAATATCATGTTATAGTTAATTGAATTAAAATCCTGTAGTGGTAATTACAACATGTACAAGTAATTTATATTTAGTTTACCTGTAAATTACCTGTTAATTAAAAAACCCATCTGTTTTTGTATGTAAAGGACACATTTAAATTACACTAAAATCAGCATCTAAGATATACTGGTACAAGTTATTTATTTTGTACTGTATGTGTGTCTTCAGCATACATTGAGCATTGGCCAAAAGACTTTTTCAGTCTAATTCCTTAAAACCCACTTAACATTCCCTCACCAACTTTTTTAGCTCAACAGAGTGAAAATTGCCTCCTAAAAGTCTACTATTAAGCAAAATATTAATAAGTTTTAATGAAAATTCCACTTACTGATCCTCTGTGGTAACTACAGACTGCCCTGTGGATCCACAGTCACTACTTGGCCCAGATATCCTTGCCCACGCTACATACCAAGTGTTAGCTTGAATAGATATTGGCTCTTCAAATAGCATGGCATATTTTTCTCTGTAATGAGAAATATTTGTTTTATCTTTATAACTTATATTACAGAAGTGCGAAAACATGTTGGAGTGGAGAAATGGTGTTTCACATAAAAGTTTAACATTTTATCATGGTCAGTAGTGTGACACCCTAAAGAAAACACGTTGGAGTGGAAAAATGGTGTTTTACATGAAAGTCTAACATTTTATCATGGTCAGTAGTGTGGCACCCTAAAGAAAACACATTGGAGTGGAAAAATGGTTTTACATAAAAGTTTAACATTTTATCATGGTCAGTAGTGTGCCACCCTAAAGAAAACACGTTGGAGTGGAAAAATGGTGTTTCACATAAAAGTCTAACATTTTATCATGGTCAGTAGTGTGACACCCTTAAGAAAACAGGTTGGAGTGGAAAAATGGTGTTTTACATGAAAGTCTAACATTTTATCATGGTCAGTAGTGTGACACCCTTAGGAAAACAGGTTGGAGTGGAGAAATGGTGTTTCACAAAAAAGTCTAACATTTTATCATGGTCAGTAGTGTGACACCCTTAAGAAAACAGGTTGGAGTGGAGAAATGGTGTTTTACATGAAAGTCTAACATTGTATCATGGTCAGTAGTGTGCCACCCTAAAGAAAACAGGTTGGGGTGGAGAAATAGTGTTTCACATGAAAGTCTAACATTTTATCATGCCAGTTTCCAGGATATCAAAAGAATACGGTATACCACATGGAAAACACTTGACCTTCAACAGGCAAACTAACAAATTTCCTGTCACTTGAATGTGCCCTAGTAAATCTAATCCTAGGTGATAGGAGGCTCCACATTCCCTTTTGAAAATTTAGCCTCAAACAAAAGTAAGTGCAATATGTAAATCACTGTTACCTTATTGAGATGGACTGCAGTTCATGTAATTGTGTTTTACACAAAAAATTATTTCACTTTTAATGCCAATCAGTTCTGGATAAATTTCCACATTTTAAAAACGAACTCTATAAATTTTGTCAAATCAAAACACTGCAAGTGGGATCCAAGGCTAGATGGACAGAACTGCTTTAAAATCTGATTCCCAGATACATAAAACAGGTCTGAAACAGATGCTCGTTTTCTGTATCAGACTTGTCTTGATGTCACTATGATTTATAAATACCTTGCAGCACATTCAAATGCCACCTCATCTGTTTCAGCTAACAGTTCCCCATCAGTTTCATTGTCTCCACCATCAGTTCCTAATTCAAATATCTAAAAATAATTATAAATTTTACTATCGTGAAACAATTCCAAACTGGAAAAAAAAATTTTAAATTGACATACATGCACCTGGCAATCAAACTTAGATTCCAAAGATATGAACTTCAAAAGCCTGTTCAAGAGACTGGTCGCTTTCCACTGCCCTCATATATACAAATTTTATGTCTTCTGAACTGTTGCAAGCAATCACATTGAATCCATGTCATCAGAATCATTAAGATGCTTGAAAAATAAACTCACTTAGATAGGACATGGACAATTGACTGGAGAAAAATTATCAAAATATGAATTACATGTAAATTGGACATCTGTACATAATTTTTAACTACATGTAATTCTATAATTCAGGATACCATACAGATTATGAGTGCATTAAAAATTTTTTTTGATTAATTATACAGTTAAACCTCATTGTAATGCCCCTTAATACTTTTAGCCATCTCACTTTTTAGCACAGTATTTTTAAACCTCACAATCTAATTCCTTTAGGTTTTTCTTTTTAAGTCACCACAACCCTTTTAACGCCAAAATCTTACTGAACAATGACAAATTGCTGATTTTATATTCAAATATTCAAAATTAGGATACAAAATTACAGATTTCAGAAATGATCTACTGACTCTATAGATAAGAAAGAATGAAACTTAAACATGAACTCACCTTAATTCTTCCATAGTATTCACCTCTACCTCCAAATAATCCAAAACCACCAAGTAAAATGTCTGTGTCTGCCATAAATCTAATCGCTTCAATCGAATGTCCAGAATAACCCCAACCACCTCCATGTGCTGGAAAAGTAAATAAAAAAACAAATAAACAAAACAAATAAGAAATGAGATAATTATAGATGCATATTCTGCATTTTTATTTATCCCCTACTCAGGGGGCCTCAGTGGCCGAATGGTCTAAAGCACGCGCTTATGGATCACAGTGCCTCTCACTGCCCGAGTTCGAATCCCACTCAGGACAGATCCTAGCATGAAAAAGATTGTCAGTGCACTTGCCGAAGGTCGGTGGTTTTCTCCGGGCACTCCAGTTTCCTCCATCATTCCAAAACTGACCGCCTTGAAATAATGAAAGATTCTTGACTGGGGCATAAAACACCATTACTCCACTCCACTCCCCTACTCAAATTAAAATTACATTTGCAAGTCAGTTCTCTGGTTACATAACAAAAAGAAAAAAAATTGTTCATTTCTTTTGTTCAATTTCAAAGTTTTAAAGTAGCTATGCCCGAATGTTCACTATTCTTTTCAAAGAACATCATGGTGTAGAAATACTGTGTAATGATTTTTTATACACAAAAAATGGTTCTGACATTATGCATAAACAAATTAAAAAATAAAGTTAAATGTCGTACATAATGTTAAATATTTACATTCACATTGTTTTTGATTCAATGCAGAATCTGAGATGGATTTGACTGCATAACTTAATGCAGTAAAATAGGGCATGTAAAGTGATGTCACAAATGAAAGTTGGAAGAGAAAAATTTCTAAAGAGGTACATTTATATCAAATTGTTATTCTTTTATAAAAGTATTATATTTAAATTGCATTTTGCAGTCATTTTAAAAAATAGAGTTGAAAAGGATTGTAAAATATAAAAATAAAATTAGCTTTGACTGTACTGTATGCAGTTATGCAGTAGAAGGGACTGTCTCAAATAATCATGAAAGCTTTATACTTTCATGCAATTTGAACAAAGTCCATTCTACTGCATATCAACATGCAGTACAGTCAAAATTAATGTCATTCCTTCAATAACAAAAGAAAATCTATAGGCATTTTTTTAATTAATTTGTTTAAAAATTATCAAAATTTAAAATAATTACTGTTAAATCTGTTGACGATTGAAAAATCTTCTTTGGAATAAACTTTGGTTGTTGTAAGTTTTTCTTTGCTTTCTTCAGCCACGGTCAGATTCGAGGCCTGTGCTCGTGTTAAAGTATCCAAACAGCCTACAAACCAATGATAAAACAAAACCCATAAAACATTTCTACAACAATTTAATTATAATAAAATAATATAATATCATATTAAAATATATGTGTAACAATTTATACATTTTACCTATTCACTTTAATCGAGACGTAACTTTAATTTTCATGTACATTCAAGAACTGTTGATTCATTGTTTGGTAACATAAGTTTATATTTAAATGGTAAATTGTAGACAACTACTTATAAAATTAATGGGATGATCTGTCCATAGGTGGTGATATGTGTTTAGGTGACTGGGTTCAAATGGATGGATGGGTGAATGAATGAATGGATGAATGGATTGACAGATAAATGGCATTTTAAGTCCCAGTAATGTGGGGGTGATGGGTTTCACAAGGCAGTCAGTTCTGGGATGGTGGAGAAAACCCGAGTTACCAGAGAAAACCACTTAGCTTTGGCAAGACATAATAGAAGAGTTTCATGTTAACGATGTCATAGTTTCATGTCAATGATGTCATATTTGAAGCAAGCTCTATTTTAATGGAATTTTCTTTATAACACATCTATAACAATTTTTTATACAGAAGTTTAGGTTTAAAGCCACAAATAACAATTTTTGGGGTACTTTTGATACCTAGCCATATCTACACTTTTAAATATTTACTTACCTAACATGTGCAAAGCACAATGTGATCTTGTCGCAAAGCATCCCATTCTGACTGGAACAGCTATCTCTGGTTTGAAAAGATCACACAAACCAACTCTATTCGCTTTCAGAGGTCTAGCTTCTGATGCAACATTGTTGTAACACTTTATTTCATTATTAGTTGGATTGTAACTGTCAAATAAAAGGGCAAAAAAATCTGTAAAATCTATATACATGTATAAAGACAAAGTCCCACTAAAGAACCTAGATAATTTGAACATAAATAAACAGGTGATTTTTATACAAAGGTTCTTTTCTCTAGATATTTGAAGCAAGGGAACTTATAAACAATGGTAAACCATAAACCATAAAACCCCCCCTCCCCGCCAAAAGAAAAAAAAAAACAACAACAACAACAAAAACATGCGAGTCTTCAAAGTTTTTTTTTACAATGTATATACAGAAAACACCTCATTTTTCTGTATCATTATATTTTTAACTTTTAGCCATCAGTGCTTTATCAATTCATGTGTCAAATTACTATGGAAAATACTAATTTTCACAATATTCAGAAATTAAAGGCAGCAGTTTTTATTTAAGAAAATGCAATGCAATGTTATTAAATTTTCTATATACACTGTATTCTTAGAAGACATGCATCAATATGTTACTTTTAACAATTTTTTTTCAACTTCATTGTCCATCTTTTTGACGGCAACAAAAAAAATCTTTAACTTATTAAATTTTTTTAATTTTTCCTTTGATTTTAAATACCAAAATGACATTAAAATCTAAAATTGAAAATATAATGGGGTCCACAACCTATACAAAGGAAGGTCAACATTGCTCACAAAACTCATTGAAAGCTCTTGGAGAAATGGACACCAAAAACATTTACAATGCAAAATAGGGTGACTGCATTGGATGTGAAGATGACAGAACTAAGAGGAACTGAACATCCACAAAGTCAATACAGTAAAATTTTCATACCTCCACAGTACATCATAATCTGGATCCAAACACACCACCTCTTTAGACAGATCTACTTGATCTGGGCCAGCTAAACTGTAAGGAAAAACAATAAATAAATCAATTAAGTGCATGTATAACATGGCTAATGGTCACGAAAATAAAGAAGGTAAATCCGTAGTAATGTTGTAGCTTTTTTACAATATATTTTTTACTAACCTTCTACAATTTCCATCCAGTCTGCTAATCATTAAACATTTCATTATAGCAATACTTTCTTCACCCATTGGTATAAGTCCTGTAGACATAAATACATGTAGGTAAAAATAAATTTTATATAAACATGATTGTGTTAATAAGGAAGTAACATATAGTCCTTCCAGGTCAAAGGTTAGGCTACTGAAATATCTACATGTAGAACAACCATCCCTCCTAATCAACAATAACTTACGACACAGATTTGAATATTGTGTAAGTTTTTTTTTAGCATGTACAGTTGACTCTCGTTAATTCGAAATTGAAGGGGTCAGATGAAAAATTTCGATTTATCCGAATTTCGAATTAACCGTTTTGATCACTGACGATCAGAAACGGAAGTAAAGCGCTCCTCTATTGATGTCACGAATATGCTATTACGTATTATAATGCTTACAATTGACACTGAAAATTTACGATTAAGATTAAATTAAACATTAAAAATTAAAAATAATTTTTTGCACAATAAAATAAGCAAATCGGAAACTTGACCCGAAGCTACAAGGTTCCATTGAAATTTGTTAAACACTGACTATCATGGGACAGGCTCAGTTAAAGTTTCGTTTATTCATAATCATAACTTCTACATCTGTAATCCTTAGCGTCAGACCTTCGTGATTATTGAAATCATGGCTTGCCATGTCACAGTAGCTGAATGGTGTATACCATTTGGCTCGACAGATCAATTAAGTTTAAGTGTGGCAATTAGCGTTGGGTATTCTTGTGATCAATGACTGTGGAGTAAGGACCGCCCACTTTTTAATTTTACACCAATGAAATTTTTCCTTTTACTGAAAGACGGTTTACCATGACCTGACCGGAAGAGAAAATCGTGAAAATAACATAAGATACCGACTTTCTATTTCATGTGTATTTTGAGTCGGATATAAATCTTCAAAGTAAACCGACACTTCTTAAACAAGAGACGGATTAATTATTTCAGGTATAGATCAACATTTACAAGATAAAATATTTTTGTGTACATGTAATCGTTTTTTTTTATTTTGCCGCTTAGTTTCAACTGTTTGTTTAAACCAATCCAAACTACGATAAACAAGGAAAATATATTTCGATTTAAACGTTGGAATTTTCATTATATTTTGTTATCTGGAATGAAAATTCACTTCGAATTAAGCAAAATTTCGAATTTCGGCATTTCGATTTAAACACACAAATTTGCATAGAAATACATAGCGATCTGACGGGACCGTTTATATCATTTCGATTTAAGCGGAATTTCGATTTAACCGATTTCGAATTAACGAGAGTCGACTGTATTATATTTGGCACTCCCGAGGGTCTCAAACATTTAGCGTGTAATAATATTAGGCACTGTCATTGTTTCCCCTTAGACAGGTGAGCTAATATTAATGCTGGAGTGTATTTATATTGGTGGAAATTTATCTAACACCAAAAGCATCAATATTAATATACCGCCAAAATAAATACTTATACAGTAAAAACAACAGGAGCTATCATCATTAAACAATCCTAATAGTGGAGCAGTTAGGCAGAAAAACCTTTCAAAATCAGATACAAGCATGAAACTTTGCATAAGTGATGCAAATATGTTGTAATTTAGGAAAATTACGATGGCCATAGCAAATTCTAAAATGGCCGCCATTTTTCAAGATGGCGGCGGAAAAACAAAGAAAAATTAATATAATTCAAATTAAATTGAATGCAAAAATTATTGCTTTCGTCAATAGGGTTAATTATGTTATTATATCAATAATTGGCGTCAATCTTGGAATATAGCAGCTATTTTACAGGTTAATTGATTTAAAGTGCTTTTATGTCATATTGGATAAGTTTTCTAATATTATTTTTTCAAAATAAAGTGTAAATGCTATTCAATAATGAAAAACATATTTGCAAGATGTTTTTTTACCAACACATGGCGGCCATATTGGATTTTGGCAGCCATTTTGATTTTTTTGTTTGGCCATCGTTAAATTTGTATTCAGTGATTATAAAACTATCACCATACAAAATTTCATGCTTGTATCACAATTTGAAAGATTGGCCTGAAAAAATGTTTTATCTGCCCCACTATAAAACAAGTCTTTATGGAAAGCAAATGTCACAATAATTAAATGAACTATTTAACCCAGTAAAACTCAATTTAACTGACAAATAATTTATATGAACTGGACCATCTCTCATTAACTGGAGAAAAAATTAGTTTTTCTAAGTTTTTGTCATTTCACATCAGTAAAGTTATAACTTTTATTTTCTGGTAACTCCAATTAACTCTAAAAAAAAGGAGAATTCTGAATTCATAGGAGTTAATTACGTCAATTAATGAAAGTAAATATGCAATTCCAATTAACTGCAGCTAATTTAAATTAACTGAGTTTAATAAACTTAATCTGAGTGAAATCCATTTTAAATGAGTTTAATAGACTTTATTTAATTATTGTTACTTTGTTGTTCCATAAGTCTTTCCAAATTATTGGAACAATAAATTATTATCTCAACTGTTTTAGATATGCTTCGATAACAGTCAAAATTGAGATAAGACTGGAACAACTAGGCCTCCATATTTTTAATTCTTACCAATACTAGATGAGTTAGCAAAAACTCTTGAAGAAGCCAAAATATGTGCATTAATAAGTGACTCATCAATCCTCATAAACGTTTGATCACCACTTGGCTCCTATCCAGGTAGCACGTCGTCCATATCTCGCACCTGAAACAAATTGTAAAAAATAAATTATGAAATTTTTAATAAGGTTACAATTAATTTTATATTACATGTATTTAAATACATCTTTCTTTTGACAAAGGAATGAACAATTTTTTAAAAAAAAACATTGTTTTTGTAATTCAAATTTTAAACAACTTGCCAGATGATTGAATTAATCACACACATATCAACATACTTAACAATAGAATTAAAATTTTAATACTAACTGTAAATGCTATGGCAATGGCTAATATACATGTACATGTATAAAATGCACTTGAGTCTATTAAAGGTATATGGAAAAAAAGACCTTTTTTTCGATTAGCAAAAAGAGGTTTGTTACTAATCCAATAGTTTTGCTAGTAAAGATTTAGCTTTTTCAGAAAAGTTACATAATTATTTTTGTAATAGCTTAAGTACACAAATCACTTGCTATAATGTCTTTTGTAGAGAGAGAGAGAGAGAGAGAGAGAGAGAGAGAGAGAGAGAGAGAGAGAGAGAGAGAGAGAGAGAACAATGTAATTTTGATGGGTAATGGGAGAGGTCAGAAGACAATAAAGACAGAGAGAAAGTGAGAGAGAGAGAAATGTAATTTTGATGGTTTAATGGTAGAGATCGGACGAGAGAGAGAGATAGAGAGAGAGAGAGAGAGAGAGAGAGAGAGAGAGAGAGAGAGAGAGAATGTAATTTTCATGGTTTAATAGGAGAGATCAGAGAACAAGAGAGAGATATAGAAAATACATACCAACACCGGGTATTGGCCCTGGAACACAATACCATAACCTTGTCTTAGCACCAGATTCTTCAGGTCCAGCTCTTCCTAAAGTGCATTTCTAAATAGACCAAAAAAATAAAATAAAAAAATTTAAAAAAATAAAAAAATATTAAAAAAACATCAATGATAATGGAAAAGCCTCTCTTCAGCTTGTGCATATGCATAAGATTTTAAATCATGCAGAACATACCTTGAAATCATTACCTGATCACAAATTATTTTTTAAGTTTTATGTTTTTTTTTCATTTAAAAGCTCAAACACCATCATACCTCAAATTTTAAATCAAAGTTGTTAGTTGTTTTGTTGGTTAATGTTGTCAGCAATTTTTCAGCAATGTGCAATGAAATCAATTTCATTAATTATTACTTATTAATCTATGATGAAGATGATGTATGTTTGGGATGTGCAAGTGTTATTATTAACTGTCCATGACGTCCAGCTGTCGAAGTGGATGCTCTACCACAAAGCCACTGAGGCAGTCTAAAACCAAAGTCCAAACAACTTCAAGTTTCATGGATTAAAGTTCAATCAGTAAACCACATTTAAAATATGAGCAGTTAAATAATTTTTCATGGTACTCATGAATTGCATCTGAATGACTGTAATGGGTATAGGAAATAAAATAAACATCCACAGATGTATTAAATTACAATTAATTGCCTCTTGAACTAAAAATGACGAGAAAGGTTAACATTTCTAATTACATTTAAACATATATATAGTTGATGAAAATGATGATGATGGTTTTGTTGCAGGATAAAAAGGTGTTGCTTACTGATATTATTTACATGTTGAAAGAATTTTTAAAATTTAGACAGGTATGTGACCTTAAGACTTAAGACTGTTTATTGGGACATGTAAAATTTTTATACATGTACAGTATCTCCAACAGTAACTAATACTAGATAAAGAAATTTTGAGTTTCTTGCAAATTAATGATTTAAACAATCTTTAAACAATAATTTTATATAGGGTTACCTGGCTATTTCCAAAGGTGTAAACTTGACCGTTGGACAGTAATACGACAGTATGATGACTACCAGCAGCTACCTGTACAGCCTGCATAGGTAAAGGTACTTTCACTGGATATCCCCTAAAAGGTAAGAAAAAATCAGTTATATTAGTTTCTGAAGACAAAAAAAAATACACACATAAAACAGTTGTAGAGGATCTTATATGTGAAGATGGACAAACAAACTCTTCATACAGTAACACAGAATTTATATGAGTGTTCATGTAATACTGTATTTATCAAATGAGTTAAATAAAAAAATTAGTCATATTAGTTTCAGTTATAGAGGATCTTATTTGTGAAGATGGACAGACAATCGTTCTTTATACAGTAACAGATGATCATGTATGAGAAAAAAGCAATATTGAATTTATCAAATGAGTTGAATAAGCCTTTTGAAAAGTGTATAAATATTTACTCTGAGGGTTTAATAAAATCAATTTTCAAATGAGGATTCCAAGCAATATATAATTATAATTAACCTAAAAAATGTTTCTTTTTGTATAGAGAAATTTTTTTCCTCAATATGAAAAAAAAAAAAAAAACAGTCACAATGTCTGCAAAACACACATGTTGCACCACACAAAATATGACATCATTAATTATTAAGGCAATAAAATGTCAGTAACCATGGATACTACTAAATAAACTATACTGCAGTACATGTATAGTATCCTATTGATAACCAAAAGACTACCATTTACCAATTTATAAAATTTCTAACGTTTTTTTCGCATACCTACCTAACAGTTGTGTCCCCTTGTCCAAGCTGTCCATATTGGTTACTACCAAATGTATATACATCTCCATTTTGTAATAATACCACTGGAAAGAAAAAATAGTACATCACAAAAAGCATACACAAAAAGTACTATAATGAAGTAGGGTGAAGAAATGGTTGTTACGCCCCTCTCAAAATTTTTCCACTTGAAAATCAACTCAAGTCAGATCTAGGATGGTAAAGAAAATTGTTTTCTACAAAGAAAACTGACAATTTTTATCAAATTAGAACCTGTCTGAGAGGATTCAAACATAGGCAAAAAGAAGCACTGACATCAATAGGCCTGTGCTATCGACCACTTGATAACTGAGGCCTATACCATTACAGCTTTCAACTGGAGTGTTACGCTCCAGTAGTTTAACAACTTGAACATTTATCAAGGCAGTCAGTTCAGAGACGGTGGAGAAAACCAGAATGTCCTTAGAAATCCAACTCCTCCAACAAGCAACTCACAGGTTTTCTCATACTGTCCAGATCTGTCCACAGTGGGATTAGGTTCTACATGTAGTTGATGAGAGGCACTGAGATCCTATTTACATTATTATTTAGATCAATCAGCCATCATGGCCACATAAAGTTAAAATTATAATTAAAATTTGGTAAGAATAAGGTTAAATAATTTTTTTTTTTTTTTGGATTTTTTTTTAAATTAGCTCCTTTTGGAAAATGTCAAAATGTCCTGCACATAAATAAACATGTATACATGTACTTTTGAATTCACCCAACTCGCTTTTTGTTGCATGAAAGGAGATACATGCATAAAGCAAGGAATGGGCTGTAAATGGCTCATCTCATATAAGTAGATAAATATTGATTTGTATATTTCCGATAAAAAATCCGTAAAATATTTGCAATTTTGCTTTCTCCTACTTAGCAAATTCAATTCAATTCAATAACTTTATTGGAATACCGTTTATACATGTACATGTAATAATACCATAAAGTATATCATGTAAACCGTGTTTTCCAGAATATTTACATATATATAAATGCAAACACATACCCACTCAACAATATTGAACTGTTTCACATGTTTAATATAAAAATAATATTATTGCCTTATGTTCTCTAGTCTGACTCCCCTGCGAGACATGGAGGCTGATAAAAATAAAATAAACAGCAACTTTGAACAGATCTACTAAATATTAGTCAAGTTCAAAGCAGAACAGCTACATGTATGTGTAACTCACCCAGAAAACCTCTCACCTGTCTTAATTGAGTGTTTATATAACATGCATAGATCCAGTATTTGTACCTGTATGATGTTGACCACATGCAATCTGAGTGGCTGGGACATCCCCGTTGCCAATAGTAACCTCAACTGGTGACAAACTGACTACTTTTGTGTACTCTGTATCCGGGTCATTACTAGCTTCTACTAAAAATACAAAAAAGAAAAAAACCATTGTTACCAAAATAGAAAAATAAGAAATAAAAAACATTAAAAATTAAAAAAAAAAAAAAAACATATTTAATCACAAGACAAAAATATTTATAACAGTGCAATAGTCTCTCCTAAAGCTTCCTTACAAGAGGAGGACCATTCCAGAGCAAGTGGCACAATAATGTCTGGTTAGTTGATTGTAAGAGTGTTTTAATATTTTATGCCTTAGAAGCTCATTTTAGATATAAACCAGGATGTTTCAATTTAAGGGTCATAAGTTTGAGCATAATAGAAATGTAATGGAATCAATTTTGCTACATTTTCTTTAAAGGGATTTATTGAGGTGTTTTGGTTTAAAAGTCAAGAATTTGAGCACCAAATTAACTTAGTGAAATCAATTTTGCTACATAGTCTTTAGAAACATTCATACATGTAGATGTATACTTTAAACTATTCTTTAATTGAGTTCAATACTGTTTTATTTCAGGGGTTTAATGTGACCCTTATTTATTTATTTCTTTATAAAAATTACAGAGAAAGTTAAGTTCTGTTAAACAGCGAGCTATTTACCTTTTTGTTTTTGACCTTTGGGAGATTTTAAATTTCTCTGATGACGAGGTGGTCTGTCTAATAATTCTCTGAAAAATCGTTCCAAAGGTGACCCATTGTTTCTTCCTGAAATTGACATAAAAAGATATGAATCCAGCCATTTTACGTAATTAAGAAACATAAACAATACTCTATGTGTGTCTCCATTAAACGAAAAATAAGTTATATAGCATTTTCCTGGACACTTTGTTACAAAGTCCTGGCAAAAAAGATCTGAACCAATCTTGTTGGAAAATTAAGACAAATCTTACTAACTGGTCACCTGAATTATCAAAATGCTAATTATATTAATACCTTTATAACTACATTTTAAACACTTTATTAAAAAAAAAAAAAAACAAAAACAAAAAAGAATCGTACATTTACATGTATATTAGAAATAAAACAAGATCAACCAACGGTCAATTTGGTCAAAAAAGCAATATCAATAAGTCATATTGAGGTCAAGGTCACCAAAACTTCAACTTCCATTGCAAATTAGAATTAGGATGCTGAGTTTCACTTTACTTAAGTTACCATTCTGAAAGTACTCTGACTAAGAAATCCTGGTTTAAATATGACTTCATAGAAATTTTATCCAAAAATTAAAACCAATAAAGACAAACAGGATGGCACTTATGACCACACAACTGCTTTGAATGCCTTGCTCTCTTTAGACATGATGAAAAAGGATTTCATGACATTAGAAGGTTGTTTTACCTATAATGATTTCTTTTATGTCTTTACTTTTGGCAAGAATTTCTAGATGTCTTCCTTCATCAAATTCTTCTACATCTGCTTGTTCTCCTGCACAACTTCTGCAGATACCACAAACAGAGCACCCTGAGTCACCAGATCCACAACCACATCGCCTTTTGAAAAAAAACATAAAAAATTTCATTGTTTGTCTACATAGTTACTTCAAAAGTTCAAAGAACATTTTGACACAAAGGTTCAAGTTAAATCTATGAAAAATAGAATTTGGAGAGAAAAAAATGGATGGTATTACACATCATAAACAAGGGAAATCAGTATTTCAAGGATATAACAGCATGTCATTCTTTGTATTCAATTATGTCTTGTTCAAATTATTTGGAAATGGAATCACATAATTTTTCCTATAAAAGTGACTTTATTAAGGGAATTTGCCAAGTAAATTTTTTATAATGTTTCAATTTAAATTTTGGTATAATGATCACTTAATGTACATGTTCAGTATTATTATTTTAGAATAAAATTAAATGAATCGATTTTAGAAAAAAAAATACTGTAAACCACTTTATATTAGCCCATAGAAATTTTAGCAATTTTAAGGTGCCAGTCCTGTTAGCGCAGTTTTATTTTAGCGCCAGTGTTTACCCTGTTTGGGACCTCAAAATTTACATCTGTACCCGACTATATAATAAATCCAAATTAAGTGTCCTTTATATATAGATACTATGAAAACTAGTTTATATACATGTGTAATTACCTGTAAACAGGTGATGAGTAGTAATTACTACGTAAATGAAGCCATACATTATCACAGATCGTTTCTGGGACCGTTAATATTTGGTCGTTAGTGAAATTTTAGTGGCAGTATTATTTAAGTGGTTGAATTCTTTCGCCAATTGAGCTAAAATAAAACTGCTGCTAAATTTTCATGGTTAACAGTATTTTATTGATTAGACTTACGTTCCTGGATTTCTGTCTTTCTGACCACTATGAATACAAGCCATTCCATACCCAGTACACTCGTTACAAATCACACATACCATACAATGATCCTGCTTCCACTTGTGTTTACCTGCAACATTTATAACAAAGTGTTGTCAGAATTTATGTGTAGCTCACCTGTACATCTGGTCCATTAAAACATTTTCCATCAACAAAATTTGAAACATGTTCCTCAACATACTTTAAATTATAAAAGTGTAAAAAATAGAATTATATAAGTACACTTATGGAAATATGACTTTCAACATAATTGTCAAAGAAAGTTTTAGATGTTGACAGTACAAGTTTTCTTCACACTATTGTATAACATTTTTATAAAATTTTGAAACTTTGAATTTATTAATTTCAACCATTTGGCTTTTCTTATATCAACCTAATTGGCCTCTAGCATCACTGATGAGGAATGAATTTCCAAAATGTGAGTATATGGCACATCAAAATTTAAGAGCTGTCTTCGTTTGATATTTATTGACCTTATTTACTAGTACACATACAGTGCTCCCTCGTTATACCGCCGCCTTTTGCACACAATGAAATTTGGCGGTATATCGAGTTTGGCGATAAAGTGGGGTTACCGGAAACCGGAAGTTGCCCAGCAAGTTGGTTCCGCTATAATAAAATATAAAGAAGTAAATGCTTACCTTATATACGTAGTTAATTCCCAAATAAATAATTCCCAAATAAATAATTCCCAAATAAAATCATACTGTTACTGTTAAAAACTGATTTTCTTTTGCATAATTTATAATATCCCTTTTCTGATGATCATCAAGAAGGGTTCGCTTTCGTTTAGGTGTCGACATTTTGAAATGCAGACAAAAACAAATTTAATCAACACTTACCTGTGTGAGTATTAATCAAGTCATAAAACACCAGGATATAAATTTATTAGTAAATAAAGTACACCGGTCAGTAATTAACTCTTAATCTGTTTGCACAATCATTACCTAAAGAATATCGATCACTGTCAGCGATTATCAACTAATGCATTGATGCATGACGAAGTGAACATGAAAGTATAACAGGTTGTCTTGGGAAATGGAAGAATCTCACCTTGACTGTTGACACAAGAAGAAACATGGCGGTACTATCGAATGAAATTTAACGAATTTATGGACTTTTGTACCTGAAAACATGTGGCGGATGGCGATAGCTGAATCTGGCATTTTAACGGGGGAATTATATAGCAGAAAAACGGGACAAACGTAAATCTTGGCGATAAGCGAGGTTGGCGATAAATCGGGGGGCGATAGGGCGAGGGAGCACTGTACTTAAAGTCGCACACTAGGGTCATGTCTTGGGTAAGTGGCTAAATGGTGTAAAGCATGAGTTTACAGATCACAGTGCCTCTCACCATCTATACATGTATTTAGGTTCAAATCCCACTTAGGATAACAAAGTTTGTTAAGTTCACTTGCCAAAAGTCTGTGGTTTTCTATGGACACTCCAGTTTCCTCTGCCACACCAGACCTGACAGTCTTAATAAAAGTGAAAATATCTTAACTGGGATATTAAACACAGTGTCTATCACCACCTAAATGTAGGTTTGAATTCCATGAAAACAGATTCCAGTGTAAGTTTGTCATTTTCCTTGCCAAGGGTTGGTGGTTTTCTCTGGGCACTCTGGTTTCCCTTGCCATACCAGAACTGACTGTCTTAATAAAAGTGACAGGATCTTGACTGGGACATAAAACACCATTACTCCAATAAAATCAATGACACTAAGAAGGAATGAAACACACTTTAAATGCAATTCTTAGTTCTTACCAGGCATACAAATAATATCTTCAACTTCTGTTTCTTCTTCCTCCTCTGCCATGGTAACATTATGGCTCACTGTAAACAAATATAATTAAATAGAATAAATTCTGCCCAGTGATGAAAAAAAAAAACCTGTCACTGCTTCGGTTCAAATGGTACTCGGATCCAATCGTAAGAAAGTTTATTTGCCAATGATCAGTGAAATTTTCAGTCCATCATCATTGGTAAACACTCTGCTTTGTACTTGTGAACACTGATGGCTACATTTAGATTGAGAGTACAAGCCTGTAATGTTGCAAATAAAAATCACCAAAAAAAAAAAAAAATCACTGTTAGCTATGTACCAATTCTCTCTATGTACAGTGAAACCTGTCTATAAAGGCCACTCAAGGGATGCGGCCAAAGTGGTCTTTATAGACAGGTGGCCTTTATAGACAAGTTCTCTGATCAAGGGTCATCAAAAATTATTATCTGAACCATTCTTATTTTATTCATTTTAGTACCCAAATTAAACTGAATATAGCCAACCATGAAATTGTTTCTTTTATAACTTGAGATTAACCAAGAAAAAAATACATTTTTTTAACATCAATTTATTCAACATTTTCAGGAATTTACAAATCCTTTGCACCACACTGGTCTGGTAACATTAATATGTCTAAATGTTCTATTCTCTCTCTCTTTTTTGCTAGGTATAGGGGTGTTGCATAGTGAATTATTATTCCTATCATGCTTCCTAACACCTATATAAACATAATTAGGTCATTTCACACTCTTGCTAATTCAGACTTAGTTTAAACAATATCTTATTTCGTAAACTACATTTTACAAGGATAATTAACAAAATATACACAGAGGATCCCAGAACAGGAGCATACTCTTATATAAACCGGTTTCCTCAGACTTCAAAGGAAGTTGTTATATAATGAATTACACGGTTTAGTGATCAGAACAGTGATTATCTGTGTCATTTGTAGCTGTCGAGTTTACTGTTTACATATCTTTATTAAAAATAACTATTAATTTTTAATATAAAAATCGTACACAAACATAAAATACTGTAAATCATGAAATTAATGCGAAATGCCGATTTTGAAGTAAAATGCGTATTGAAATTAATGCGATTTTTTTAAATTTTAATTTTTAAAATTTTTGCCTATTTTTATCTTACAATTATAAACATTAAATTATGGACTCAGAAATCATTATATTATGTCTTCCTTAATTTAAAAACACGTTATAAACAAACTTTCGGTAGACATTATTAAAAAAAACAGTGAGGTGTGCCGAGGGTAAATTCTTAAGCGCCGATGACCCATTGTTTTAAATTAACCAGGGTGGTAAAGGATTATCAGAACAAAGACACGCGTGTTTTTTTAAATAAACAAACATACTCAAATATAACGCTTTGAGTTTTTATTAAAATTAAGCATTCAAAATTAGGACGTCCATGTGGGCATGTGTACAACTGATGTTCGTCTTCAACTCACAAGTTTAGAATGTTAGATTACTTATAATCACAGTGCTTTCAATTTGATGTTTCAGTCAAGGTTCAAAATGATGTATTAGTCATGACTCCAACCGTAGCAAAATTCCCAGTAGGAAAGAAACAGCAAAAAATTACCCCTAAATGAGAATGTGCTCTAATTAATCAGTTACAATAACAACTTCCAGTTAAGGGAGGTAACTTAATTTACAATAAATATACAGAATACAGACGTCAGAAAATAAATGCGACAAGAAATTCATGCGATTAAATGGGCCCCGCATTTTTCGCATTAATTTCTTGCTCGCATTAATTTCCTGATTTACAGTAAGTAATAAAATATTTTGTCTGGTGCCGAATTTAATATAGTCGGTGCCGAATTAAATTGGTGCCAAAAACATATCGTTGCCGAAAATGACTTTTTACACTTTACAATTAATGTCCGTTAGCGGTAGAACGGCACATATGGTTTATTTCCCAAGATACATGTACATTTGCTTCATAGTCTGATAACACAGCTTTGATTAAATTAATTTGGGAACGTCCAACACCATAACTTCCGCAAGTTTCCTAGTACTTAATTTCTCCTTTTCAGATTTATTAAACAATTCTACTCGCTGTTCTAAAGTCAATGCATTTCGTTTACTATGACATAAAGAAAAAAACATCAAATATTGCTGCATTATTAAATTTAAAAAATGTCAGTGTCTTATCGGGATGTAAGCTTTACCCAATATGGCCGCTTAGATACATATAAACAGAGTTGCATTATGGGATTTTTTGTTTTAAGTCGACTGGTTCCGGAAATTTCCGGAAACTGACGAAGTTTCGTAAACATTGCAAATGGCCGCTATAGACAGTTCTGCTGAAACTTGGGGTTGGAAAAATGGTGGCCGCTGGCCGCATAAGACAGTGACCGCTATATAGAGGTGAAATAAAGAACAAAATTCATCGGGGGGAATTAGATATGGCCGTTATAGACAAGTGGCCGCTTCATACAAGTGGCTGCTAACACAAGTTAGACTGTACCTTTTTTCAGTATTAATCTCAATTCTTTCTAGCTCTTTTTTACAAATAAGTTAATATTTTCCTGTGACTTCTGACAAGCAGTTATTGGTTCAAACTGAGTCTTTTTTCAAACTTTTGAAAGGAATGACATGAAATATGCAAAATTGTGAGATCAGAGCAAAGTATGATTTTTCCAACACCTATGGCAATACTTAGCAAGGGGAAATCTTCCATATTCAAGTACAATTTAAAACTAGACTGGTGATCCAAAGGATAACTAATACCCCCACCTACCACTCAGGAAACCACTTGCAGGTATATATGGGAAAATACATAAATTGTAAGAATAAGAATTAGCTTTTTTCTGCTATTCTGAAGTTTTACCTATTTCCAGACAATAACACAAATTTCATGGGTAAAAGGAACCTTTCTTACTTGACCATAAGCATTGTGTACAAATTTGAAATCAATTTGCAGACTGGGTAAAACTTCAAAACAGATAAAGGGGAATAATTCCAGAACAATAAACAGGAAATCTTCAAAAATTGTTAGGAACCTACCTTTCATGACCATAAGCTTTCTACATCAATCTGAAATCAACTGGCAGACTGATTCTGGAGTTATCATCCAGAAATGGGTAAAAGTTCAAAATAACAGAAAAAGGGGTATAACTCTTGAACGATAAATGGGAATTTTCCGAAAATCCTGAAACCAAATATTTCGGACAGACGGAATGATAGACTTCAGGATCACTATATAAATACCCCCTCTCTTTGAGGTGAGGGTATAAAAAAAAAGAAAAAAAACAATACCTTCTTTTGATCCACTTGGATTAAAATCTCTTCCACATTGTCCTTTATTGTTGATACCAAATGTAAACACCTGTCCTTTACTCGTCAAAGCCACTGTGTGAGCCTTACCAAGGGCTACCTGTGTTACCACTACATCTTTCAAATCTGTTACATGTCCTGAAATACATGTAAATGATATGATCAGACCAATGTATGAAATAAACAGTCTAAGAATAACCACTTTAGTGATTGGATATTTTAAACTAGAGCTATTTCAGTGTTAAACTAATGTTTGTAATCCCCAAACACAAACAAACCCCTAAATAAATGTCTTGACCTTGACCTAATTCTAATTAAACCAAAGGCAAATAACACAACTGAGGCATGTTCAAGATACCGGCTGCTTTCTACTGTGCTCACGAATACAATTTTTAAGTCTACTGAACGAATATGAGTACTTGCATTGAATGTAAATCATCATAATAATCTAGATGCTTTAAAAATTATCTCCCTTAAATTTAGGCTTGCTGAAGGTTGGTGGTTTTCTCTGGGCACTCTGGTTTCCTCCACCATCCCAGTTCTGCCTCGAGATAAGTCAAAGAATCCTGACTGGTACATAAAACACCATCACTCCACTCCACTCCTTAGATATGGACATTGACACTTGACTGGAGAGAAAATATCAAAATATAAATTAAATAAAGCAACTGTACACAAGTTTTAACTAATTTCGTCATTCAAATCCCTTCTTGAAAGACACTATACACTTGCATTGAAATATAAACTGAAATGCATGTTAATTTAGGAATTTATTTAAGCCATTTCTTATAAACTTTGTCAGAGGGACAACATCTTAAATCTAAGGTGAACAATCTTAGAATAGTGATAGCTGATGCTCGCATGTGGTTGTGCATATAATCATTCATAAACGACTTGAATTCAATTCAAAAGCATATGTAGTCTATCTTAAACTTACCAGTTATGCCAATAGTATTGATAACCACAGCCCAATTTTAGATTTATTTTCAAGACACCATGAAATGGACAAAAAAAATTGGATGATTTTACAAACACAACACCAAAAAAATTTTACCACTAGCATTGTCACAATGTGTTGTGTCTTTTCCGAGCATATACACTTCTCCTTCTTTTGTCACCAAGGCACTACTACCATTATTACAAGCTGCATATACCATAAACTTCGACTCGAAGCGTATCAGTTTCTTTGGTTTAACTGCCTTGGGTTGTCTTCTCACTTTAGCTGAAACAAATTCAAATTTTTACACCATAACAATATTTGGATAATTGATGGATGAAAAAAAAATGCAAACATAACAAGAATAGAATTCCTGGGTCCCCCGCCGGTCAAGCAGTATACTAGTGTACTGTATATGAAATTGCAATATTTGAAAACATTCAGGGCTGTTCCAGAATTAAATGTGTGGGTAGGTTGGGAGGAACATTATTTTACCCCCACCACCCATTTTTTTTTCTATTTTTCCTGTCGCAAATATATCCAAAATACTACAATCTAAAATCAAACAAATACCTATTAACATATATAAGTTTATCTAAAATGCACGAGACAATATCACTGTACAGTTTTTGTTTAAAAATCATATTCAAGTTTCATACTCTGGTTTACATACTGTATAAAATCACATACCTTATTGCAGAGATATACATGTAAGAAAATGGTCAGAATAGGGGACAGGAAAAACACAAGATGATGCCTCGTCATCTGTTGTCAATATCTGGTCAAGATTGTTCCCATGAAAATGAGTTGCCTGATTGTAGGCATGAAAGCACTTTCAAAGTCAATTTTTGATATAATGAAGTAATTATTGTGGTCAAAGTCCCATAACTCCAACAAAAAGTATAGACCAATGCTGATTTAGGAACTTGTACCAAGGTATTAGTGGTATAAACATTTGGTATAAATTTCATGTAAATCCATCAAAATTTGTAAGGCATGAGAGCGCTTACAAGGTCACAAAGTCCCATAACTCCAACAAAAAGTATCGACCAATGCTGATTTTCGAACTTGACCAAGGTAATAGTGGTATAAACATTTGGTATAAATTTAATGAAAATCCTGTCAAAATTTGTAGGCATGAGAACGCTTACAAGGTCAATTTTTGGATAAAACAGAGTCATTATTGTGGTCAAAGTCCCATAACTCAAACAAAAAGTATCAACCAATGCTGATTTTCGAACTTGACCAAAGTATTAGTGGTATAAACATTTGGTTATAAATTTAATGAAAATCCGTCAAAATTTGTAGGCATGAGAGCGCTTACAAGGTCATAAAGTCCCATAACTCCAACAAAAAGTATCGACCAATGCTGATTTTCGAACTTGACCAAGGTAATAGAGGTATAAACATTTGGTATAAATTTAATGAAAATCTGTCAAAATTTGTAGGCATGAGAGCGCTTACAAAAAAGTGTGACGGACGGAAACACGGACGCACGGACACACGTACACACGCACGGACAGGACGCCCGGCATTTCTATGTCCCCACTACGCATTGCGGCGGGGAACAAAAATATTTGAATTGATGGAGCAAAAAAATATATGCAGACATGTCATTTTTTTAATATATAAAGGAGAGATCACAAATTTTTCATAAATTCTTTTAATTTTAAAGAAAACTTTCACATAACAACTGAAATTCATGTAAGTACATGTATTTTCAATCTCACATAAATGATCTTACTTGTGGATCTTTTTAGTAAATCGGTACAATTTGTTTTTTAGCACATTAATTTTGTAAATTCAATGCTGGTGATAAAGACTTGATCATGCAACTTGGGATTCATATTACAGCGATTTCTAATAAAATGGAAGGTACATGTACATGCATAATACAGAATTTGCATTAGCTATAAACTAGCGTTATCACAAGAACCAAAGAAGATAAACAGTGGAGGAAAAATGTAAACAGATAACTTGTCTATATGAATGCATCATTTTATCAAGGTTGATTCATACACTCAAATGCTACTGGTGAGGCTACTGACATTTATTTTCATTACTATACTTGGTGTCTTAGTGCAGTAAAAGCTCATTTTTGTACCATGCCTATTGGTACACTGGCAAAGAAAAAAAAAAGATATTTATGCAATTTATGCATATTTATGCTTTTATTTTTAGAAAGGTCTCCAGTGATTTTTACAACAAGTCGGAAATGAGAAATGAGATATGATCCGACCAATGTATAGAATAACCAGTCTAGAAATAACCATCTTATTGATTGAATATTTTATGACAAAATATTGTTTTAAAAGACATAGAGACGTGAATGAGGTGTGTGTGTGTGTGTGTGTGTGTGTGTGTGTGTGTGTGTGTGTGTGTGTGTGTGTGAATGTGGGGTGTGGAGGGTATCAATTCAGTTTTGGCAAAAATTCTTACATATACTTGTGTCACCATCTTCCCCTCTTCTGGGTGTGCCAACAAAAAATATGCTTCCATCATCTGCAATCATTAGAGCATGTTGACCTTCATGACCTGTGGCAACCTGTATAATTTTTGGTGATTTTGTGATGGGAAGCTCTGCCCATTTTCCTGGTGCAAGACCACCTTGTTTAATTCCCAATGACTGAGCTTTTCCTGTATATAATACCTTAAGGACAAAGAGAAAAAAGACAAAATTGAAAAATTGTAACAAAATTCAATGACAAGAACTTGTTTGTTTGTTTTTAAGATCCTTTATTTTTGTTCACAATACCATTACATTCATTTTGAACGAGATGCCAACCCCAAATCTGTTGACTTCATTAGCAACATATAAATCATACCCCTACCCCACCATCCCCACCCAACCACTCCTTTTTTGTAATTTCTGATGCCTGTTTGTAATCACAAAATGTTGTTTAAATTTGACAAGGACATTGATTAAATAAAACAGTTTTATGTTGCATGGCAATAAGTGGCTGTTTTTGCACTGTTTGGACTCGATGGAGATGGAGAAAATACAGGCTACTACAATCAAGATAACTGTAATTCCATGTATCCACCACATTGGTAACGGAAACAACCTCAACCAGATTTAAAATCAAAGATGATTTAGTCTTTCTGAGATAATTTCACAGATAAGAGTGGATTGATGAAATTTAAGATAAAAATTCAGAATGATTATAAAAAAATCTATCACTTTTAGTATCTCCGATATAAAGTTTTATCAGAATTGTCACATACATGTACATTTTTAAAACCAAATTATTACAAGCGTAACGTATAGATAATCTTATTTTCAAAGAAACTGCATACATTATGAATACTTAAAAAAAATTGTGGATTTGTATTAATATTCCACGTTTACTAAATCTTTGACTTATCTGTGCATACCAAAAAATGGTTAGATTAAATATATGCATCCAAAAAAGTTTTATTGAGAGTAAGAAAGGCACAGACATGCCTTACCAAAATTCTTTTTATATCTTTTTCAGAAAAATCATACAGACTCTGAAATTGTACTGACCTTTCCACCAACAGTTCTTATTAAGGAAAATTCTTTGGCTGATGTTATGGTAGCTGAATCTTCGTCAAACCCTGTACCTGAAATTAAAGAACATAGCTTTACAATTAATGAAAATTCCAGAAGTACTAAAAGCTGGTGTTATCTGGAAACAGATAAATAAAAAGAAATAAACAGAACCCTTAAAGTTCAGGCTTGACTAGATATATGTGTAGAAAACAATAGAATCAAAAGAAAAAGCCCACCAGTCCAGGCATGTTAAGAGATAGACAGATGATTAAAAAACAAGAAAACCCTGTGAAAAGCCAAAGTTCACTTGTAAAAAGAATATGAAAAACAATGGAAACCAGTGAAAACCCCAAAAGTTCAAACTTGTCTCAAGACAGATATCCCGGTTAGTGAAAAACAAGAGAACTTTATAAAAATACAAGTTCACACATGCATAAATATAGAAAAGTGTGGAAAACCAGTTAACCCTGTGGAAAATTAAAAAAGTTTGACAAACAGATGAATGAAAACTTACTTATTGAGTGTCTTTCTACTTGTGGATCAAAACTGGCCATACCAAACACATCTAAACATTTCCTTGTTAACTTCAATGGCAATTCACTGACAACTGGCATTGGTGATTCAACAGGATTAAACATACGTACAACAAAACTATCCTGGAGAGAGAAAAGGCATACATAAGGCCATAATAAATTAATACCTAGATTTTCATCCAATTTTTTTTCAAAATGGGGGTGGGGGGATGTATTTTATTTTTTGTTTATTTTACTTTTAGGATTACACTCTGTCAACTCGTGTTTTGTGCGACCAACACGAACCATGATTCTTGAATTCAATGTGTTAGCAACAAACATCTGATGATCGGCCCGGTTTACCACCTACAAAGTCGTTATATACATGTAATTCCATTAATGTCATGGTGTCTGAGACTTGGCAGCCATACCAGTTTTTGATTGTTAATTAATACCATGCTACCACCAATATGCGAAACACGCTACTATCATTTTGAAACTTGATCGGACACCAGTCAACTTCTTTGTATAATCCTATGGCTCATGGAGCACAAAACACTCTACTACGCACAACTCGATCGGAAACCAGTCAGCTTTTATATATTACCTTATGACTCATGGAGCTAGCAGATTTGTTATAAAAGCCGGATTCGAAACCAGACACGAGTTCAAAATCTGAAAATAAAATAAATTGGGGCGGGTGTTAAAATAGGGGGTGGGCGGGGATGAAAATCTAGGTTTTAATTTATTATGGCCTAATCACATAATATATATAATCAAATTTTCATCTTAGTAAGAGTTGGACATGAACATGGTGAGGGAGGAGAAAATGTACATGCATGAGTGGAGTGGAATAATGGTGTTTTACGCCCCGGTCAAGATTTTTTCACTTATTTCGAGATGGTCAGTTCTCGGATAGTGGAGGAAACTGGAGTACCCGGAGTAAATCACCGACCTTCGGCAAACAAACTGACAAACTTTCTCACACCAGGATCTGTCCCGAGTGGGATTCAAACCCAGGCAGTGAGAGGGGCCGTGATCCGTAAGCACGTGTTTTTGACCACTTGGCCACCAAGGCCCCACATGTATGAGAATGCAAAATTAGTTTTTTGAAGATGCCTTCATCAACAAATCTGAAATAAGAATCAAATTTCCTATGTATAAAACAGCGAATTCACACTCTTACATGTATATATTCCGCCCAATCCATTTTCCTACTTCTCTTTTTTTTATCGTATTTCGTGTTTAGTTTTTCTGACAAAGAAATATCAAAACAAAGATTTTCTGTTTTCATTTAATTCTCGTTACTTTAGCTATCACTAAGATTTAGCTATCCCTCCCTAAGTTTGAATGTGTCGAGACTCTGATGTTCAAATAGTTTAAACAGTGGCATCCTGCCCGCAATGCCTCTCACTGTCCCAGTTCAATTCCCATTAATAGGAACAGACATTGTTGTGATTCACATGAAGACAAAGAAATTTTCAATTGGTTTTTTCCCTGAAGTTTCTCCTATAAGAAGTCGCAGCCGGGAAATATTATTTACAAAGTCTTAACGGCAACATACAGCATCATTCTACCAAACCTAAAGCCTTCTTGTATACTTACATCTTTTGCAGCAGCAATCTGGCCAATATGTTCACCATCACTAAATAATGCACTGGGACCTGGTCCTTTTCCTATAAACAAATATCAAATTAACTTAAACCTTCAATGATTATTTCTATTTTTTTTTAATTTAAAAAAAATCCTCTCATTGTTAACTTTTTTTTTTTTTTTTTTTTTTTTTTTGTTGCAACAAACTTGTTTGATTGACAACCCTTTTGAGCATATTTTTGATAGTCTTTTCCATTAGAAAGTATAATGGCAAAAGAGGAACAACTTAATACTGCTTAGGATTAATAGTTACAACAAGACACAAATAAAGCTTGTTCATGACTGCACTCTTTGTTTGCAAAGTCATAATATATAGAAAATGGCCATAACAACATATACGTGTAGCAAAGTTGCATAAATATCTACAATTTCACGTGTGTCAGTAAAAGCTCAATATAAGTGAAATAAAATTGACTAGGACACTCACTCATTGTTGGGATATAAAACTTACCATCTCGTATTAATATGTGCCAAAAATATTGAAAAATGGCCAAAAAAACATAATTGAGGTGTACTGGTATAAGTATCTACAATTACACCTTTTGTAGGTATTAGCTCAATATGAGTGAATTGACTGGGACACTCGCTCATTTTTATGAAACTCACCATCTAGTTTGAATGATGTCTTCATTTCAAGATTCTTCTTATCTATCACAGACAATGATGGTCGGGTGTTGTTATCCGACCTACAGAATAGTTTACCCTATAAAGATAAAAAATGAAGAAACAAAATAAACAAAAACAGATACTTTCACAACATTAAGAATTTTCATGTGTTTTTTGGTTTTTTTTTTTAAAAAAAAAGAGTATCCCTGCACGCTGTAAAGTGGGCTACATTGTCAGTTAATGGGTAACAGTGCCTTTCAACAACTACATACATGTATGTTCAAATCCAGGAAGATCCTGATGTAAACATTTTGCAATTCTTTGTGTGGTGTAAAGAGTGTGGGGGCAAACTAATGGCATTTTTATGTACTAGAGTTCAATATCTTTTGTTTTTTGGTTTCTTCCCTGTTTTTTTTTTTTTTTTTTTTGTATTTTTAAATGATCAATAAATTTCATTTTCATTGGGTTTTTGAAAAATGCATGAATCAAAAACCCAAACTAGAATGAAACAGAAAGTGTGAAAGAATTTTTATGGAGTTATTCAATACCACAGATAACCACATCATCCCACTGATCAAATATTTTAATACCGATTCCCGTTAGCTGAATGACTGCAGAAGTATTTCAAAGAGATTAAGTCACTTTGTAGATCAAGTTATTTTACAGTCTGTTGGTTGAATTATTCCACGCATAATTAAAATTGGTTGAAGAGTTGAGTAATGGTGTTTAACATCCCAGTCAAGAATATTTCACTTATATTGAGACGTCGCCAGCTATAGGCGAAAGTGCCGAAATTTTGCCAGTGCATGGTGCTGATGGCATTATACAGCAGGGTTTGTTATCATGCCATGCCTGCCATGACATGGGACCTTGTTTATTCTAAGTTCCCATCCGAAAGAACCGTGCAAAAGAACAGTCACTACCTACTTTCAAGTCTTGGGTCAGACCCAGCCGGGGTTTGAAACCACGACCTTCCACTTATGGAGCGAGCACTCTACCAACTGAGCGACTGCAATGGCAAAATTGGTTGAAGACAAATGTTACTGATTACGTTATGTAAGTCTGGCAAAAAAAGTTTTGTTTTTTAAAGATGGAACAAGTTTCTGTCAATTTAACATCAAGGAATAAATGCTGGATATGTCAAATGATCAATAGTTTGGTGACATGACCATGTTCTTGTACAAATATGCAAATTCATGCTGTCACATGACCAGATTTAAGGACCCTATTGCTAGGGAAAAAACTTATAACTGATGAATGAAAAAGACAATCACAAAGACTAAGAATTGTAAAAAAAAAATGTGACAGGAAAAAAATTACCCCAGCACAGGCTAGCCAAACGTTTGGTCCAATAGGAAAATCTTCTCTGTGACAGTAAATATGTCCCTGTAAAATAAAATAAATTATAAATGAGACACTAATGGGACATCAAATGACATCAAGCTAAGCAATAAATCTATGGTTTTATTTATTTATTTATTTATTTATTTATTTATTTATTTATTTATGTATTCATTCATTCATTCATTCATTCATTCAATTCATAAATTCATTCATTCATTCATTTATTTATTTATCAAATTTTCTTTTTCTTTCTTAGTTGAAAATTCAAATGGGATTGATATACAATTGAACTTGATCTGTATCTTGTAAATGTAGTACTAAACAAATGTGACATGTCTAAAACAAAATCACTTGATCAAGTCATCATGTAATAACCATCAGAGTACAGATGCACAAACACATCATCTCGTCATTGTGTATGGGGTTAAACATGTAGATTTTTTTACCAACTGAAGACTTGTGTCTTTTTTGTCTATATGGAGGCAAGATACCTTCTCTATGACAATTACAGAATATTTACATGTATTTTTACAAATGACATTGTTGTTTCAGTCCAAAAACTCAAAATTTCTAAGCATGGTAATAAACCATAAGAAATGTTCATAAAGCGGACTTAATAAGCCACTTGAATTGTTTGGAGAATGACAGCACATTCTTTTAATGAAAGACAGCACTATCTGAAGGTGCCCTTTTAATATTTATTTTTCCTTTTCTTTAATTGCAGTAATGTTAATTATTATTACCTTGACAGTTTCTGCATAACCAGATCCTATCTTAAAAAGTCCTTTTTTGTTTAAGATGTACAAATAATGACCATCACTGGACATGGCATTTGGTTCACTGTCAGACAATGCTGAAAATACAAATAAACATGTTATAGTACATGTACATGTACATGTAGTAGCAACTTTAATTTATGTAATACATGTACAGTGTATGATACCGTCTATGATACATGGGCCCTTATGTCAATTACCTCATCATTAGCGTAAAATGAAGTGAGAGTTTACATCTGGATTTTTGGTAGCCATCTAATTATAATACCAAAGCAAAATGTATTTTATTGGGAAAAAAAGCAAAACTTCATGACACTCCATGCTTTAGACAAAGACGTTTCATTACACAGCCATCTAATTATAATACCAAAGCAAAATGTATTTTATTGGGAAAAATAGCAAAACTTCATGACACTCAATGCCTTACACAAAGAGGTTTCATTACACAGCCATCTAATTATAATACCAAAGCAAAATGTATTTTATTGTGAAAATAGCAAAACTTCATGACACTTAATGCTTTTGACAAAGAGGTTTCATTACACAGCCAAATTTTGTTCACATGAAAAATACATGAATCTTATTTCAAATGAAATTCATGTTCATAGACATTTCAATCATCTATCAATTCTTGTAGTCCAGGTGTTGAATAGCAAAAAGTTTCAAAGAAAAATATGTCTGTTTCTATGATTTTTCCAGTAAAATGTACTTTTAAATAAATAACTGAACCATATCAATATTTAAAAAAAATATAATGTTTATTAGAAGTTATACTGACTTCGTGCAACATCTGTCCCCATGATGACAAATTGTTAAACATTTGAAGATGTCGCTATTTGGACTTATATCATTTAAAATAATTATTCCAAAATGTTTTATATTTGAAATTTTACTTTTTCTAATAACTTGAACTCTTATATCAAAGTCAAAATCGAAGAATATGTGCTTTCAAAAATTTTAATTTTCAATGTATTGGTACATTTACTACTTAAATACAAATTTAGTGGTTGTATCTTATGATATTTATATCAAAAAATACAAACCTTTTGAAAACAACCGGATAAAATTTTAAATGACTAACTGGTTAAGTCTTAAGCAACAACCGGCTAATGAATGAAAGACAATGTCATCATCTCAGAAAAAAACAAAAAAAAACAAACAAAAACAAAAAAAACAAAAAACAAAAAAAAAAAACACTTTTTCTAATTTTCTTGATATTTTGAAGGATTCATTATGAAATATTTTTTTAAAAAAAATTAATTTTAAAATTCAAGAGTGATTTAAATTTGAGTCTTACCTTCACAATTGAAATTGAACTTGTCAATCAAAGCTGTGACCTTGACTCCATGGGTGTACCAATCAGGAAGTTGGGATTTACCAAGTAGAACAGCTTGCACACTTTTCTGAAGTGATGTCAATATCCCTGGTACCTATCAAAAATATTACAAAATTGTCACTGATTATTGTTTTTAAATTTCTTTTGAAAGATTGGTTTTTAGTACTAGTGTATGACTTTATTTCTGAAAAAAAAGAGTCTGAGAAATGACTTCACCAACAATTATGATGTTGATGCTATGCAACCAACCATACATTTCATGCCATTGTAAACCATTCCCAATGCAAAATATGACAGACAATGATGTGACCCTGTATAAAATACCTTAGTTATTGCATAATTATTTCCCTTTGCTAGAACTCATTTATCTGGAGGATGTAATGTAAGTGACAAAAGGGTACAAAGTAAACATGTCGAGAATATTTATCCCTTGGCATCAAAGGTAATTTCTATCATGAATAAAAACTGCCCAGTGTTCTCTTCAGCTAATCAATCTGATGCAGGTGTGGTATACATTACATACAAATTACCAACTCAAAGAATTTCACGCATAATTTAAATCATTATTTAGCTTATCTTCCATAAATAAGGACCTCAGTGGTACTACTTGTGCAGATTCTAGTGTGATGAAGTTTGTAAGTTTACTTGGCAAAGGTTGTTTGGTGTCTTCATTATCATCCTACAAATGACTGACAGTTTTACATATGTAAAAGTGAAAGAATCTTGACTATGTGCAAAAAAAAAAGAGAAAAAAATCCATCTCCACTCTTCCTTATTATCACAAAATATCAACTTTGAACTAACAACCAGAGCCAGTTGTCACCAGATAACTTGTGTGTATGAATACACCAATTTACAAAGGTTGTCTCATAGACTTAACATTGGACATTAAGCAAAAGAAATTACTGCCTTTGGAACTAAAACTAACAATATCTGAAATACGTACAGTTATTTCCTGTGAAGAAAGCTGTAAAGGGCTCATCAGCATGGCTGATACTGCTGTTAGGATTTTTCCTGTGTCCCCTAAGGCAATGACAAGACTGACCAGGGCAGAACAGGCCAGAGACGGTAGTTTTAGGTCCGATGTGTTCTTTGTAGCTATCTCCATAAGTAAGTGATATAGTCCATCTACAAAAATACAATACAATTTTTTATCATACTCTGAATATTATTTGCTCAGGGGAGCTCAAAATATACTTATGACATCAGGTCATTCAAATTTCGTGCTTTCTGACTGCTGACATTGCAGTTTAATTATACTCTAGATATCATTTGCCCAATTGAGTTCATAATATACCTATAAAATCAGGTGACTCAGATTTCAAGCTTTCTGGTCATTAACACTGTATTTTAATCATGCTTTGGACATCTATGCTCAAGTGAACTCATAATATACCTACATGTATAACAAAGGTGGTTCAGATTACATGTGTTCTGGCTGTAGTCATATTCTAAACATTAATTGCTCAAGGAAGCTTGTATCATACCTACTACATAAGGTGATTCAGATTTCATGCTTTCTAGCTGTAGTCATATTCTGGACATTAATTGCTCAAGTGAGCTCATAACATACCTATTACATCTGGTGGCTCAGATTTCATGCTTTCTAGCTGTAGTCATATTCTGGACATTAATTGCTCAAGCGAGCTCATAACATACCTATTACATCTGGTGGTTCAGATTTCATGCTTTCTGGCTGTTGACCTTGTAGTAGATCAAGTAATGCTTTCAAAGCCTTGACACAGAGTTCAGGATATTTTTGTCTTGTCTCTCTCACCAATTCAAAAACACCATTAAGTCCAAGACCAACAATCTAAAATTCGTAAAACATATAATACAATTGTAACACATTCATGTCATCATAACATTCCTCGATGGCTTGATACTAGACTTGCATAAAAATTCTTTTAGACAAATTTGAATGTTTTTTTAAATGAAAATGGTTAAGAGTGTAACAGGGGACCCTAAGATCATAAGTGTTATGTAACTTTAGCTTACATTTTGCTTATCTTGCCATATCTTACCAGATACATGTAGCTGCTTCATATGAGATGCATTGTAAGATTAATATTTCCAAACAAAGATGTTAAGCTTTTTCTGGTTTCTAAGATGGATATTTATGATCTTTTCCATTACTTCCATTTAAAATAGCTCTCAAGTATATATGGTTGCATTATTATGTAGTGACTACATAACAAATACTCCTCTCAATGCCACTGTGGTAGCTCAGTTGGCAGAGTGTTTGCATCGCAACAGGGAGGTTGTGGGTTCGGACCCACTTGAAAGTGGGTAATGACTGTTCTTTCTCCAAACCCTTAGCTTTATGAAATCAGAGTCACAGTCTTTATGGATGGGAACTATATATGAACGAGGTCCCATGTTACGGTAGGCGCGGCAGGATAAAGAACCCTGCTGTATAATGCCATCAGCACAACACACAGGGAATATTTTGCACTTTTGTTTATAGCTGGTGATGTCTCCATAAAAGTGAAATATTCTTAACTGGGATGTTAAACACCATTTCTCAACTCTTCTCACTCATTAGAGAAACCAAATATTCCCATCTCCTGAATGTGTGGGGAATAATTTACCTTTGGTAGCTTTATAACTGCATCCTTATTTTTATCATCAGAATTGTCATCACTGTCAGAATCTGAAGCCGGCGATACACTCTGGTGGTATATACGAGTGACATCTTTCATACATCTGTCTAACACTGATTGTCTAACCGCAGCATATACATTGAACACCGAAGGATTTCCACATAATTCAACATTTGGCACTGAATTATCAAATGTTTCAGGACTTTTGTCTCTCTGAAAAGAAAAAAAAATTATAAAGAATATAATGAGATATTTAATCATACCCAACCATGATGTGGGGCTATAAATCTAAGCATATTAAAAAGATCTTCCACCATCTTTTTATGTTATTTTAAATAAAAATCAAAAAAACCTGGCCTGTATTTTAGATTTAACAATTGTGAAAAGTTTGTAATAAATCTTTAGTTCAGTTCAGTTTTTCATGAAAACTATCTAGAAACTAGCAGGGAATGGACCGATGAAACTTGTAGACTTATACAGACACTACATACCATGCCACTATGTGTGAAAGGGATTTAAATCTTTTCTCAAGTTATCATTTTGGTAACTCAGAAATGGCAAACAGACAGTCAAACACACTTTGTCAAAAAGAAATGATGTTATCACATAATACTTTGTTACTAACTGTGACTGGATATCATTTAAACATAAAGCAAAAAGTTCAAAGTAATTTTCCAGATTTTCTGGTGTATCCCATTTCTCTGCTGTTCTCTATACCTTTTGTTTCTTTTCTTTTGATTTGTTTTTAGTCTTTTTCTTTGTTTTCTTTTTCTCATTTTTCTTCCTAAAATATCCAAAGTAATGAATCTGTAGTGTATTAAACTAAAAAAATCCTGTGAAAGCCCTGCTCTTAATGTAATTACAATGTGAAGAGGCTTTGCTAGTTGTTGAGTGGTATATAGTAGAAATAATAGAGTGATTTACTGCCAGACTATCTGGCATTGATAGTTTTGCCTTGTGGTATAGTGCTTGCTTACCATGCAACAGGGCTGGGTTTGAACCGTAGCCAGGACTACAGGTTAGGAAGCAGTTTTTTCAGGTGTTTTCTCCCTCCTGTCACAATAAGATTCAAACATAGTTTTTTTTCCTAAATTAATTGTTATATACTCTTATGATTCATGGGTTCTTCTACTTAATTCACAGCAGCTCTGTAACACTAAGTTTTGGCTTATATTTAAAAAAAAAGGCAATTTATTTTTAAAAATTATTGGAAATTACTGAGTGTGGGTGATACTTTTCTAACAAGGCTTTTAATTGTAGTTAACATGTTAGTGCTACGACCAGATTGCATTTTAACAACTGTGCAATGAAGACAAATCCAATGTTAAAAGCCAATTAATATTTTATATGACAAGTCACATGCATAATTTTCAACGACTTCGGAGTCTGAATAAGCAGTTCAAGCTGGTTAAAAGTGGAAACTGAAAGTGAAACATTACATAGGTATCTATGTTATTCGTATCACTCATTTACCAAATATGGAACACAAGTAACAAGATAAAACAATAGCTTAATAGAAAGTTAAAGTGCATACTTTGCCTGGTTTATTTCTTCATTCCTAATGTCAAATAATTCCAAGAATTTTCCGCTCAGGACGTCCCCTTTCAAAAACTCATTCAGTTCACTTCTAGAAGCCGGCAGAATTTGTGTTGCTGCCATTTCTGGTTAATTTGATTAATTTCATGAACGATCTCTAACACAAATATATGTATTTTACAATCTTTGTGTCATCATGTAAGTTAAAACTCTTCATGTGCAAAAATAATGTTCCATTTCTGTCATCATTGATTTTGCAACTGAACAGGAAGTCCTTTTTGGTGATATTACAGATTTATGAGGTTCTAGAAAATAACGAAACGCACACAACGCTTTGTTTGTTAATATTTGTCATAAATCTTAAAATATACATATTAAATTAATTAAAAGTATGGACCAAAAAAATATATATTATGTAAAACTCTTTGTTAAGTCTTTCGCAAATAACCGTAGATCCCATGATGTAAAAGTTCGGTAATGGCCTTTAAAGATGCATTAAGTTTTCCAAAGAAAAAATTAAAACGCACGGTGCTAATCTAATTAATGATGTTCCAAATGTACAATGTTACATTTGTTTCAACGATGAAAGCTCGAATAAATACAGAAACAACAATAATATGCCAGCGAGATGTAGCATGTGGGATCTAACATGGTTACGTCATGAAAAAACCGGGTCATTTAAACACAACTTTCAAAACGGTGAAATACGATAAATTAAACACAGAAATTCGCTGAATTTGTTATTTGTGACTCAGTAAAGGATACATAACACCATTTCAAAGACATCTGGATATTAATTAAGGACAATGCAATTTGTCATGTTTCACCTTTGATGATGGGGTTTTCCGTAAATCTGCGCGCATGCTCCAAGCTCATAATAATCATCGGTAAACATTGACCAACCGGTTAGAGGATTCTGTTTATTTACAGCTAAAAGGAATGAAATTTTAGAAAATGAATATCACGGATCGTGAAAAAAAAAAAAAAAAAAAATCCGAAAATTAAAATTTTTTTTCCAACCTTTGAGAAAAAAAAATAAAACGGTCCTAATCTCATTAATGATGTTCCTAATGAACAATGTTACATTTGGTTCAACGATAAAAGCTCGAATAAATACAGAAATTACAGTATTTACCCAGCGAGATGCAGCATTTGGGATCTAATATTAGAACATGGTTACGTCATCAAAACTCGGGTCATTTAAACACAACTTTAAAAACGGTGAAATTAAACACAGAAATTCGTTGAAATTGTCATTTGTGACTTAGTAAGGGATACATAACACCATTTCAAATACATCTGGATATTAATTAAGGACAATTAATGCAATTTGTCATGTTTCACCTACGATTCATGGGTTTCTCCGTACATCCATGCGCATGCCCAAAGCTCATAATTACCATCGTTAAACATTTACCAACCGGTCAGAGGATTCCGTTTATTTACAGCTAGAAGGAGGAATGAAAATTTAGAAAATGAATCTCATGGATCGTGATTAGAAGTTATCTATTTTTAGAAAATCAAAAAAAAAAAAAAAAAAAAAAAAAAAATTCAGAAAATTGAAAAACTTAATGCAGCTTTAAAAGATATCAGAATTCAGTAGAACCCTATCGTGTAGCTTGTGAAATTGAAAACCAATCTAATATGAACAAGAACATTGGTATTGAGAGTGTTCAATTAAAAAGGCCCCGCTGTCACAAAAATATAAAAACTCCTTTTACCTGAACTTGAAATTCCGAATCAGCGACATTTAAAACGTATTCGTAAGAGCGATTTATGCAAAACCATAGGTAATGCAATTAATATGATTTAAGTTCGGTACCTTTCATTACTTGAGTCTAGTCGTAACGAAAAATCGTCATGTTCGTCCACTATTATTAAGAAATATTTCTATAGAAAGCAAATTGTTGCTGTTAACGGGGATTTTTTTTAAATATGAAGTTTCGTACAATTATGTAGGTTTGGCGATGTTATATGACTTGTGACTTTCTATAAAAGATTTGATGACTTAAGAAAAACTTATAAATTTACGAATTTAAATATTAATATTAAGGAAGTCAATACATGTGATAATGTCGATTTCCGTCGTATTCGACACGACAAATGAAACGTGTAGGGAACACTGGTAATTCATGTTTTTAACCGAACAAAAACAACAACTACTACTATTATTATTATTGTTCTTATTATTACTACTATTATTATTAATCAATCAATAACTCTCGTCAATTTATTCAATTTCAATCAAATAAAAGACCCGTAACCATGAGTTAAATCACATACCATGAATCTGATCGAATCTCTGTATTTATCATTTTTTCCACGATAAATTTATTAATTTCATGTGATCTTTGGTTATTTTGAAGTGGAACATACATCCACTTGCAATTAAGTGATTATGAATAATCTACCTCGCGATCGGTAGACATCCTGTTTATTAGACGCATACCATCACCTGTAATCAATTGCTTACAATTAACAAATTTGATTGACAGATGAAAAAGTCTATAGTTATGATATTCGGTGAATGGTATTTTTGTCATTAGGATTTTGCAAAGATTTTTTTTTAATTTATTTTTTAATTTAAGTTTTTTTTTAATATGATAAAGTACATACATACTTGGTTGAATCAAACACACATAATGAACCGACTGACAGACGAAATGCAAAATTACCAAAATCTATGAAAATTCTTGTTTAATAAAATTATTATTATTATTATAATTATTATCATTATTATTATTATAATTAAGTAGTCCCTTTTTTCATCGATTGAAGTTCACCACGTATCCTTCTTAATGTATTGAGGTAGCCATACATAGTCGTGATAGGGCTGAACCGGACCTGAAAAGGAGTACATATAAACCATACAGGTTTATGTTGTAGAACAATCAAAGGGAACTAGTAAGTCTATGACCGAATAGGGACAACGTTCGACCTTTTCCGTCACGTACGTCACCATGCAAGCTCCGGACAGCGGTCATCCGATGATTCGTACCTTTACGCTGTTTTGGAGCTTGGCGACGTGAGGTACGACGGACGAGCGATGTTCCGATTGGTCTATGAGATTATGAAACCAGCTTTTTGTTTACGTATACAAGCAAGAAAAAAAATCTATGTAAAATGTAGATGAAATATTCATTTAGGAGCAATGACATATTTTACCATGTACATAAAATTGATAAATAAATGCAAGTTTTCATAAGATAGAAAGGTATTTTTACTTTCACTTTTGACTTCGAAACTAAAGCTTAACTATTTCACCAAGATGTCTCTGACAGTGTTAACGACAATGACAGTGGTTTTAACGAAAATGAAAATGACAATTTAATGATGATGGTAACCTATTTATTTATTTATTTATTTATTTATTTATTTATTTATATCTTCATTGTTTTAACACAGTGGTGTTTTATTTTATTGTGCTTTATATGGTAGGCCTATTTTGAACTTGGGGAAAACACAGGGGCTTGGTGTCAGGTAGTCCTGAAAATCATGACTCTTAACGGCTTTGCTATTATGGATATGTGCTGTAACGGCACTTATCCATATAGCAAAACCGTTAAGAGACATGATTTTCAGGACTAGGTGTCAGGATTTCGGTATTTTTGTTTTAAAAAATTATTTATTGATGAACAAGTAATTCATGGACTTCTGATAAAGAATATGTCTCTGTTCACACATATCGATAACTTTGCCTGAAATCTATTTTTAACAAACTTCAAATATTCTGAAACTTTTAAATTTTTTTAATGTTATATATTTCAGAATTTTTTTAAGTTTGTTAAAAATGGATTTCAGGCAAAGTTATCTATATTTATGAACTTGTATCAGCCTCGCATGTAATAAAAACACAAATAAATAATCTTTAAAACAAAACTCTTTAAAACTCAGGGTTGTCCAAATTATAACTAAGATTTTTAGTTTGTTGAATCGATATTTATTCATCCTTATATAAAATTCAAACATGATAATTAGGATATGTACATATAGGACGTCAATCGTGGAATCAGCTCAATTAATAAAGCCTACAAATATAAATGTAGCCAACGTTTAGAAATCAATCACGATCGAAGTCAAACAAATACTAAGTTAAAAAAAATATAATAGGACACATAAAATACTAGCTATAAAATACACCAATGGAATCTATAAAATATGTTAATTACACATACCAGTGTTGATGTACAACTATGGAGTTGTAACCAGGACAGGCGATGATTTTATGATTTTGTAGAAAATCAGCTTCACTGCGAGTGCTGGTATGCAAGAATGTAATTAGTGGCTGTAAAATTATTATTGTTATCATATTTTGCCCATCATGCAATGTCGGGTTGGTCCGTCATTACTTCACAAGGTCCAAGTCATTTAAATAGACAAGTCCAGGTAAACATGTAAACAAAGACACATAGATGGGCGTAAACAAATACACGTGGACATAGTATTTACAAAACATACACACAGATACGTTTACATACACAATATACCAGTTACACTTAGAAAGGGAGAAAAGCAGAGACACAAAATAAAAACTCAAATCTGCGACCTTACCAATATTAGCAGCACTAAGCCACATTTCAAGTCTAGTCAACTAAATTACTCCCTTTCTTCATTTTGATTCAATCACAGGAGCTTGTATTTAAATAAATTTTACTATCCAAAACCCCATAGAATATTCAATAATATGTTTTTTTGTCCCTATCAACTTTTTTAGGCCCCTACTGTTATTGATGAAAAAGTGGTTTTGAAATGTGCACATATTATACATCAGAATGGAGCAGGTGTTTTTGTCAGATATATGTAAAAAAAACTCCAGACATTGGGCATTGGATATCATGTCAAAGTAATGACGAATACTGGATTTGCCAATTGAAATTCCAACCGAAATATGAATCGGTTTTCCATTTTACAACTTGACCGGACAGTTCTCGGTTTTTTCATTATATAAAACATGATTTTTTTTTGGCAAACAAAAAGCTAAAGATAAGATTTTCATCTTTTAAACCATTTTATTTTGCATATAATGTCTCAAATGTATTTAGACTTGTCTGGTAAACTTTTTAAATAAAATGACAACATAGAAATTACACTTAGTAAAAACAGTGCTTTTGCACGAAAAAACATGAAAATTCAGAGGTTTTGTCCCCCGTCATTGTAATATCTAAATAGGAAAATGATTCACGATGACTCGGAACATTTAATTGGCAAATGGTCTATTGGTGTGTTTTAAATCCTGTTTGTTGACATAGACCATGCCTTCACTGTGTTTAGTTGGATGTCTTCAACCTGACCATAGATTAGCAGTGTAATGATATTTCTAAACAAGATTTAAATGTAGTAACATTTGGCAACTTATTCTTCAATTTCAGGCAAGGTATATAAAAGTGCACATGGTTTAAACTGTGAACAAAATACCAGTATCAGATATAGCAATGAGTCAATGATGGCAACTTTAAGATATAAAGATAATCCAACTTTGGGACTGAAAGGAGAAGAATTCAGTTCACAGAAGTTGGAATACAAAAGGGTAATAAAAAAGAGTGATGTTAAATTTCTACAGATTACATCTCTGTTATTTGATATTGCACCAAGAGCCGTAAGGTTATTGTTTGACATGAGAATTTCTGAAAAGAATTGATTAGAGAAAGACAAAAGTTGTCACAACTGCGAATGAAAAGGATTATATCACTACATCAATGGGAGACTCTGTTTCCAGCAAAAGGTAGGCATGGGATATTGTACATTTTTTGTTAATATTTCTTGAACTATATAAATTAAATTTCAAATTTGACTACATGCTTTATGAAAAAATCACAAGCATAATGGACGACTATCTACCTTGATGTGTATATACATTTAATTTTACCACAAACAAAGTGAATGGAGTGTAACAGAATCACTGTATCTATCTGGTTATTAAACCTGTTCATCCATCTGTCTCTCTCTCTATGTCATTTATGTATTCAAGAATTGAATGACTCTTCACATATTTGATTTCATGACCTTTTACCAAGGCCCCTAAAAAATTAAGAAGCCCAAGGTGCTTGGAAGGGCCAACAAGCCAAATAGTTCAAACTGTTGGATGACCTTAAGTTTCATTCAGTGCCACCAACCTACCATAGCAAAACCATTAAATTAATTATATATATATTATATATATATACATACAGACTATATATATATATATATAATAAATTTTCTATCAATTCATGAAAAAAAGTTGTTTTAAAATTCTTAATTTTTAATATATCTATGGTCATAGTTATATTAAAAATTAAAAAAAAATTAAAACAACTTCTTTGTTTTAATTGAAAGGCATTAAATGAAACTTCAGATAAAGTATCAAAATGCATTAAGCCTAAGTATGGAAATGCTTCAACAACATTTATAATTATGCACTTTTTCATTTGCATAGATGACTGTTGAAAACCATTAGCCATCATGTTTTAGACAATTCAGACCATATATATATACCTTTGATCAATTGTGTTAATTGTTTACAGGTAAAATGTCTTCAGAAAATATGGACCTTATGTTGATGATTTTACTACTTAGAGAAATATGTAGAATAAGTCCACCAAAAACTGGATGGCTTGAACTGCCCAATAAGATGGATTGCAGTTTAGGAGCTGATCTAGCTAGAATAAAATATTATCGTAATATGTAGTCCATGGTGCCATTACAACATCAATTAGTGATGAAACATTTACAAGGATATGGCATGACCTCAGCCAGGTATTGGTATACATTCATAATTCTACTCTAAAAACAAGCAAGTAATCAAAATGATTCATAATGACACCACATGATTGATATTAAGCCATAAAGAAGTTAATATTTAACATTTCTTGTAGTTAAACTTAAATATTTACATTGTAACTCTCTAAATCATTTTTCAAGATTTTATGAGATCTTTGCAATTCAGTGATCAAAAAAGAAAGAAAAAAAGAAATAAAAAACATAATAATAAAAAAAAAAATTTTTAATGTTTGAACAAAACCTATTTTTTCTCTGGATTTTCTGACCCAGTCAATATATCTATTATAGCATATGATAGAACAGAGAGTATCTTGCAAGGAGAAGTTATTGCTATCTATGAAAGGAACACTGAGGGTCATGTGACCAGGAGTGAAATGTCAAGCAAGGTCTTTCCATAAATAAGGATGTTTACATATGTCTGTACACTGTTACATGTATATATACTCGCACAAGTCCAGAGTTGTATCTGAAATGCAAGATTTAAGCATTTTCTTGATAAATCTGGCAATAGTAGAGAGAGATAGAGAGAGAGGGAGAGGACTGGGAATCACAATTAATCACTTAAAAATCATAGATTAATTCTGTCTGCATACAGTATCAAATTAAAATATAAATCCGATTATTAAATGCTTTTAAATGCTTTGCAATATACACCTGATGTTACTTGCTGCTTTTGCATTTGTTTTGTCAGCTATTTCTGAACAACATAACTTCATGAAACTTGCTCCAAGAATTAAGAATAGTATCATTTCAGATGAGCTTGTTAATTATAAATCATGCTTCGTTATCAACTGAATTGTTGCTCTTTCCCCAGTTTTACAATCATTCACAAAATGGAGTGTACACTCAACTCAAATTCGGGAATATTTCAATGTCAGTTTTTTAATAACATTTCACTGTTAAAATTGAATATCTAATGTTATGTTTAAATTGTTTAATTTAGGTTTGGTGAACAAAACAAAACATTTTCTCATAGAACTTAAATTTTTAGCCAGGTTGGAAAGAAGTTTTACTTGGTTATTTATTTTGTGATGTGACAGGTAAGCCGACAGGCAAACGTACAGCACCATTAGTTTTCCAGTCTTTTTTCTAAATGCTTAAACTCAGATTTGGTATGTAGGTCTTCCATCATGAGTTACAGACCAAGTTTGATTTTTGTTACAGTTGACAGATATTTGGCAAAATTATTGCCCTTGCACTTAGAAAATTTCTTTAAAATCATAGTTTTCTGGACTCTTTTTAAATGCCTGCAGATACTAAACTCAAATTTGGTATGCAAGTCAACTAAATGAGTTATAGATAAAAATTGAGTTTTGTTCTGGTTTACTGATTTTGGCATTATCATGGGCCTTGCACTTTCTACAGAATATTAGTTTTTGGAACTTTGTTTTTAAATGTCTGCAGATATTTAACTCAAATTTGGTATGTGAATCTACCATCATAAGTTACAGTTTGAGTTTGGTTCCATGTCACTTATTTTCAACGAAATTATGGAACTTGGACTTAGAAGATTTCTTTGAATTGTAGGTTTTTTGGACATTTTTTTAAATGCCTGCAGATACTGAACTCAAATTTGGTATGCAAGTCTACCATAATGAGTTACAGGTCAAGTTTGAGCTTTGTTCTGGTTCAATGATTTTTAACAAAATTATGGGCCTTGGACTTATCTAACTACAGAATATGTATATACTTGCAACTTAGCTTGTGCACATTGGTGCCATTAGACTTACTCAAAAGAGTGAATGATTTTGAAACTGGGGGCCCGTTTTTATCAGAATTTCATAAAACTTGATGTAGCTATTCTATATGGAATTGTCCAAACAAATTTGTGTTACATAACTCACTAGTCTTTATTTACAGATATATTCCTCTTTTGTCATGTTTTTATTTATTTCAGTTAATTTCTTTTGTCTGTGTTAAAATTTCTATTGCATAACCTCTGATGTCTTTTTAAGATTATTATGAATGGTTTTTTTTGAATTCTGAAATCATCTTCAAAGTACAAACATTAAAATTTTAGGTTGCTGCTCTGCCATTTAATCCATCAATTTATCCATCCACCAATTTGTCTGCTCAGAAAGCTTTTTTCAAAGATTTAATTGAAGCATTCTTTCTTTCAATAAACAACTTTGAAATTAGACATTAGTAAGTATTTTATATTTTCCCCCTTTTTTTATCCATAGGCTATTATTCGAGTTGGTGGTCAAGAATTTGCAAATGAGATTACTGCCATTTTAAATTCTGAATGGAAAGAGAATAGAGATGATTTGATGAAAGAAGCTATAAAGGAACTTGAATTTAGAATGAAAAGTGATGATGCTGCAGTGAACGTAATGCATGGTAAATACCTGTAAAGTATTAGACAGGAAAATCTTTAATTACAAATTACAAATCATAGATATGTCATATAGGTTAAGAGTTATATTAAAGGGTATAATTAATACCTTTAGGGAAAAGATTGATACTCTTCGGGTAAAGATTGATACTCTTCGGGTAAAGATTGATACTCTTCGAGTAAAAATTGATGTACTTAAGGTCAGGTTGATACATTAAGGTAAGGATTAACGAACTTAGGGTAAAGATTGGCATAATTAGGGTGGCCTGATCAGTAAGGACTGATGTACAAGGTAAGAATTGATTTTTTTAGATAAAACATTGATGTTCTTAGGATAAAATTTAATGTATTTAAGGTAAGGATTGATGACCTTGTGGTGGTAATTGATGTACTTACAGTAAGGACTGATGTACTCAGGTAAGCTTTAATGTACTTAAGGTGATTGATGTACTTAGGGTAAGAATTGATTTACTTTGGGTAAGGATTGATGTACTTAGGTTAAGGATTGACATACATAAGGTAAGGATTGACGTACAAGGGTAAGAATGGACGTACTTAGGGTAAGGATTGATGTACTTTGGGTAAGGATTGACATACTTAGGGTAAGGATTTACGTACTAAGGGTAAGAATGGACTTAAGGAAAGAATTGATATACTTAGGTTAAGGATTGACACACATAAGGTAAGGATTGACATACTTAGGGTAAGGATCAATGTACTTAGGTTAAGTATTTATGTACTTAGGTTAAGGATTGACATACACAGGGTAAAGATTGATGTACTTAGGTTAAGGATTGACACACATAAGGTAAGGATTGACATACTTAGGGTAAGGATCAATGTACTTAGGTTAAGTATTTATGTACTTAGGTTAAGGATTGACATACACAGGGTAAAGATTGATGTACTTAGGTTAAGGATTGACACACATAAGGTAAGGATTGACATACTTAGGGTAAGGATCAATGTACTTAGGTTAAGTATTTATGTACTTAGGTTAAGGATTGACATACACAGGGTAAAGATTGACATACTTAGGTTAAGGATTGACACACATAAGGTAAGGATTGACATACTTAGGGTAAGGATCAATGTACTTAGGTTAAGTATTTATGTACTTAGGTTAAGAATTGACATACACAGGGTAAAGATTGATGTACTTAGGTTAAGGATTGACACACATAAGGTAAGGATTGACATACTTAGGGTAAGGATCAATGTACTTAGGTTAAGTATTTATGTACTTAGGTTAAGGATTGACATACACAGGGTAAAGATTGACATACTTAGGTTAAGGATTGACACACATAAGGTAAGGTTGACATACTGTAAATGTACTTATTTTCGCGCAATCAAATTTTAGTGCAAATGACATGTTGGCACTAATTCGCGCAATCATAAATTAGCGCACTCACGGTTGGTAGAAGTCAATTTTAGAAACGGACTATAATAACTTATCATAATTACTAGATTGTTTCCGATTTTTTTCTAATTTTTTTTCTTGTTAAGAAAGTGTTCAAAATGTAACCATATGTACCGGACGTCGACCTTTCCTATTTAATGATTAAATAAGATTTTACGGAAAAAAATAAGGCCTGTGAAGTGAAAATGACGTTTGTGTGTGTTGAACGATATTTTATGCTTACTTTCTTCGTACAATTTTTTAAAATTTAATTAATTAAATCGTTAACTATTGTTTTGAAGTCTAACGTGCATTGATGCGCTTTGATTGCATTTTCCACCGACCTTTGACATACATGGTGATACCGATAATCTTGGTTGGATATTAGTTATGAGATGGATAATCTTGACTTGACGAAACTAGCGAGTTTCAAATTTTGAGGGAGAGTGTGAAAGGGATTGAAATATCAATGGTTTAGACGCGAATAGGCGGATAGGCGGAATGTCATAGCTTGGGTCAAGACGCCGCTCTCGACCAATCAAAATCCTGTTTGCTTAAACGATAAGGTCGGTTTCTTTCCTCTATGTGTTGAGTAAAGTGACATGCAAGCTGATGTTAATTGTTAATTAAATGAATTCACAACACGTGTGAGTAGTTCTCAGTTTTTATTGATAATTCTACCTGTGATTATGATTTTGGATACGCTAATGATCTGATAAAACCGATTAGCTACTTTGTTTGCAAACCGAGAAAAAAAAACAAAACAAATGTATAGATTAATTTTGTTTGTTATGATACTTGGCCTATTTTTTTAAAATGAAAATTAATAAAATTTTATCTCAGTTAATTAAAACAGTTAAAAAATATCAAACTGAAACAAAACACTTACGTAGACAAAAACCACTTCCTCGGATCATATATAAAAACGACGATTCTGGTAATTTTTTTTGGTCCGAATTTTAAATGAGATGAAGCTTTTTTAATTAAATTTTAGCTTGAAAACCACCTGCGTAAATTATACGGAAAACATTTATTCGCGGTAATCATAAATTAGCGTGATTTGTCTAGCGCGAAAATCGCTAAAATAAGATTACCGCTAAATAAAGTACATTTACAGTACTTAGGGTAAGGATCAATGTACTTAGGTTAAGTATTTATGTACTTAGGTTAAGGATTGACATACACAGGGTAAAGATTGACATACTTAGGGTAAGGATTGGCATACTTAGGGTAAGGATTGACATACATGGTGTAAGGATTGACATACTTAGGATAAGGATTGATGTATTTAGGGTAAGGATTGACATACTTAGGGTAAGGATTGACATACTTAGGGTAAGGATTGACATACATGGTGTAAGAATTTACATACTTAAGGTAAGGATTGACATACTTAGGGTAAGGATTGATGTATTTAGGGTAAAGATTGAAGTACTTAGGGTAAGGATTGCCATACATTGGGTAAGGATTAATGAATTTAAGGTAAGGATTTATGTGCTTAAGTGAGTGAGTGAGTGAGTGAGTAATGGTGTTTAACGTCCCAGTCAAGAATATTTCACTTATATGGAGACGTTGCCAGCTATAGGTGAAGTGGTAGAAAGGTTAAACTTGCCGTGCAAGGAGGCTTTTTTTCAGGGTTGTTACACCTGCCATGAAACTTTTACCTCAAATATACAAAGCTATGATGGCCGATATTAGCCGTCAAGTTTCATTTACTGTAGAGGAGAAGTGTATTTTGTCATTGTCAAGTTTCAATTGACGGTTTACACATTTCTTTAACGTTATTCTTACCAATTTAGAAAGTTGACAACAAAATTGTCACTTTTCTTATTGTCGCATTCCTTTCTAAAACGATTTATCCAATTAATTTTTACGAGTTTTGCTACTAGATAACGCTCTTCCTGAAGGAATGTGACAATAAGAAAAGTGACAATTTTGTTGTCTACTTTCTAAAATGGTAAGAATAACGTTGGAGAAATATGTAAAATGACAATAGAAACTTGACAATGACAAAATACACTTCTCCTCTACAAGAAATGAAACTTGACGGCTGATATCGGCCATCGTACACAGCAAGCACTATACCAACTGAGCTACTGTATCGGTCTTTTATGAGATAAAAAGATTAGTGAGTTGAGTTGAGTAATGGTGTTTTATGTCCCAGTCAAGAATATTTCACTTATATCGAGACGTCACCAGCTATAGTAGAAAGTGCAGAAATTTTGCCTGTGCGTTGCGCTGATGGCATTATACAGCAGGGTTCTTTATCGTGCCACACCATGACACAGGACCTCGTTTATTTTGATTTCCCATCCGAAAGAACCGTGACTTTCATTTCGTATTGCCGAGTGCTTGGCGAAAGAACAGTCACCACCCACTTTCAAGTCTTGGCTCAGACCCGGCCGGGGATAAAAAGATTAGGCCTGTAGCTTGTTCTATATATTCTAATAAATAACATGAATCATACATCAATATGAGATACTGTTTACATTTATCTTAATTCAAATATTATTAAACATTTTAGATAAACAAAAAGCCAGAAAGCTTGGAAAGCTGAAAACAAAACATTTATTCCCACGAGAGCAACAGAAGCTGTTCAAATAAGTATTGAGAAGAAAGATTTAACTTTGGTTAGTGGTCCACCAGGATCAGGCAAGAGTGCAACAGTTCATCACATTGCCCTCAAAATAGAGAAGAAAGGATTTCAAGTTATATATGTTCCATCTGTAGAGAATATTGAGGAATATTGGAGACCTGATGAAAAACAACTGTTTGTATTAGATGATCCATTTGGTGTACATGATGCTGATGAATATGAAGTAAAACGCTGGTTGAAATGTCACGAAGACATCAAGGCATATTGTCAGTATAGCAGTATGAAGATTCTAGTTTCTGTTAGGATGCATATTATTCAAGATAGAAAGGTGAAGCAAGTCATCAGTCTGTATCAGTCAAACATTGTTGACATCTCTGATAAAGAAATAATTCTCACCAAAGAAGAAAAATGTAGCATATTCATGAAATATGCAACATCAACATCCCACATGAACAAAGATGAACTTGATGCAGCAGTAAGACAGATTCAAGAAAAAAAAGTGCCATGTTTCCCATTGTTATGTAAACTGTATGCAGAAAAGTTTGGAGTGGAATACACAGTTGATGATTTCTTCCATAAAGCCACAGACATTATTGGAAGTAATATAGAATCCTTGATGCTTAACAGCAAATATCAATACTTTTGTCTTCTATACTGCATGATATGTGATAACAATCTAGAATTGTATGCAGATGATTTTGATCAGAAAAACAAAATGAGATGCCATGCAGTTTCTACATTGTGTGGTATTCACACTGATATGGACAGAAGTGAAATTCAATCAAATTTAGAGCTGCTTGTTGGTACATATCTGAAGAAAGAAGGCAATACCTATTATTTCTTGCATGATTTGATACATGATGCCGTAATCAAACATGTCAATACTTTGTCATTAGATCACATAGGAATTATCATTAAAAATTGTTCTTCAAAATTTATTAGAGAAAAACTATGGCTTGAGTCGGTAGAAAGCAGAGATGACAATGCATACATTGTTCTCGGAAAAGAGTTGGAAGCTGCATGGGGAGAAAAGCTATTAGTTGATATAAAAGCTGGTCATTGGAATGATGTATTTCAAAATACAAGTTTAGCAACTGCAAAAGGAGATGAAATATTAGCCAAATCAGTATTAAATCGAGAGGTATCTGAAATAGAAGATGTTTTGTGTAGAGCCAAGAAAGTTAAATTTCCAGATGATGTGAGAGATATTGAAAAATTAGATGAAGATTTATATAAAAAGATTATTGAGCACTGTTCAGCTTATCACTGGATGATTCTAATAGGTTTGGAACAAACAGTAAGAGGATCTTTTAAGTGTATTGGTGAGCATAATAAAAAGAAACTGAATGAAAACATGGATTTTTTATTGCTGGCTTGTATATCTGGAAGTGTGAACATGACCCGAATGTTTATTGAAGATGGACATGATGTGAATGCAAAAAGCAATAACAATCTTACCCCATTGCTAGTTGCATCATATTATGGCCATGATCACATTTTAGAAATGCTTGTGGATCATGGTGCTTCTTTACAGACTTGCAACAGTCTCCAACAGACCCCTCTTCATGTTTCAGCAGAGAATGGACATACAAGAGTTGTAAATACATTGTTGGTCATGGAAGACATTTCTTCAGAAAAAGTTATGTCACAGGAGATTCAGAATGCAACTCAAGAATATGAACGGTTTAAGGATGCACAGGATCAGGGTGATAGCAATACTGCATATAGTTCTGATGAGGAAGATGGCATAGGAGAAGCAAGAAGGTTTCTTATCAATGAAAGAGAAATTAATGAGTGTGATATATATGGGAAATCACCTCTTTATATAGCATCAGAAAATGGATATGAAGAAATTGCAAGCCTACTACTTTGGAATGGAGCTGATGTCAATCAGTGTGACAAGATTGGCAATTCACCTGCACTTATATCCTCTGACAAAAGTCATTTAAGAGTTCTTCAGATGTTGATTAACCATGGAGCTTTGGTTGAAAAGTCCAATAAATTTGGAATGTCCCCTTTGCATCATGCTGCAAAAAATGGTGATTACGAAATAACATGTTTATTGATGGATAGTGGAAGTGATGTCAATCATCTCAACATTCAGAGAAGATCAGCTTTACATTTATCTGCACAGGAAGGTCATTGTAGAATAGTCAATATGTTGTTAGAAAATGGAGCTAACGTGAATCAACTAGACAAGGATCGCATGTCTCCTTTATACATTTCCTCTCTTCATGGTCACATTGAAGTTGTTAGAATGTTGTTAAAATATGGAGCACAGGTCAATCAATGTGATAAAAATAATTGGTCACCTTTATATGTGGCCGCATTGAAAGGTAATGAAGAACTGGTTAGAGATTTGCTGCAGATTGGAGCTGATATAAATGGAAAGAATAATTTGCTTAGATCACCTTTATTTGTTTCAGCCTACATAGGAAATGCAAATGTAGTAGAGATATTGGTACAAAATGGAGCAAATGTCGACAGTTCTGATGAGCATGGGAAATCACCTTTATATATAGCAGCACAAAATGACCATGCAGATATAGTGTTGACCTTAATAAAAAATAAGGGTGATATAAACAAAACTGACATTTATGGAAATTCACCAATTCACATAGCATCACAATATGGACATTATCACATGGTGAAGTTATTAAAAGAACATGGAGCAGATATACATAGCAGAAACATGGAGGACAAAACACCATCATATATAGCTTCAAAATGTGGTCATGGTCATGTTTTGAAATTTTTAATTGAGCAAGGAGCTGATATCAATGTTTGTAGCAAACATGGAAAATCACCATTATATGTTTCCACAGAAAATGGTCATGAGAAAATTGTGAAAATGTTGATAGAAAATGGAGGGGATGTAAACAAGTCAGATAACAATGGAAGATTGCCTTTAGAAGTAGCTAAAAGGAAAAGAAATATTAGTATAGTGAAGTTGTTGGTAACTGCAGATAAAACTCGTCACAGCTTTAAAGAAAAGAAAGAAATTCAACAATCAGAATATGGTAAGTTCAATGTCATACCCTCATTGTAGTCTGAGTTCCTTGTTAAGGAATTCTGCTTGAAGTTTTTGGCTAATAAGAACTTTTGCAGTGGTTCCACTGTCTGTTGTACATCATGTGATCTATGTCTTGCATAATAAAGCTGTAGCATTTAATCATCCCCAGCAACAGCTGAAAGCTCAGATGAGCTATTGTTATCAATCTTCTTCCATCGTCCGCCTTGCGCAAACTTTAAACATTTTAATATTCTCCAAAACCACTGGGCCAATTTATTTAATTTTGGTTGCCGTCATGCCCGAGTGAAGGCCTTTTAGATTTGCACAACTAAAGGAGTTATGTCCATTTGGGGTCCCATAAAAAAGGGAGAAAATAGTGTAAACTTTAAAAATCTTCTCCTCTGAATGTACGAGAGATATACCTTAGTTATTTCATTGTTTTAAGGTCATCTACAGTAGTTTCAGATTTGCACAAATGGTAGCCATGGTGCTCAGAATAGGAAATGGCAAGGCACTTAGTGGGGAAATTGCTGTAAATTATAAATAGGTCAATATATATTGAAAACTATTATTTAATTACTAAACTATGATCGTAGCTGTAAAAGAAGGCTTAGATTGTTGATTATCTTGAAAACTATTCACTTGTTGTATAGGCATTAGTCTAGTCAATCTATGAAAAAATGGGGTCAAACCTCAAAGTAATTGCAACAGAAAATATTTTTATGTTATTGTTTATAGGTATTGTGTTTTTATTCACCTTACAAAATCTACCAATTTCAATCCAGTGGAATTTGGGTTTTTTGCCAATTGAAGTTACCAATAGCATTTTCTATAGAAAAGGGAGATAACTCTGTATTCTGATTTTCTCTGATACTATATGAAGAACAACCTAGAAATTAGATGGAAATTTATACATAGACTAAAAATAGATAATTTAAGACAATTTAGAATGTAATATGTAAATGGAATGTAAAAAAAATTAAATTATTTTGTTGAAAGAATTTATGCAAAACGCTGATTAAGGGTATGTTGATGAGATGGAAAAAAGATTTATTCACCTCAAATATATTTTGTTATACACAAAAATGATAAAATAAGTATATTTCAGGTTAAAAACATAACTTTGCTATACTTCTACTTCATTACTTTGAGTATTCTGTTATTAATTCCTCATCACTGTAGAAACATAAGATTGTGAAAGACTAAAAATAAAATGCAACTGAATAAAAATGGGCCAATTGTTTCACTTTAAATGAAATCATAAAGGTTAAATATACATATGGAATCAATTATGATTGATTAATTCCAGGGTCTTTGCTTTACTTTTTGTTAAAACAGCAAAAAACATGATAATTGGACTAAAACTCCACCTGTTTTACAGGAGTTATCTCCCTTGTCAATAGAAATCCCCATAAGAAATTAAAACTTCTCAAAAACTTGTTTCCCCTTGTCAGATTCTGGAAGACTTTTTACTATAAACATTTCATGTATTTGAGAGCATATTAGTAACAAAATTTGTTCTGTTGCAATTAGTTTGAGGTCAAACTGTAGAATGACTAGACTACATGTGCATTAGAGGTCTTTCACAATCTTGTTTCTAATATACTTATTTTATCATTTTTGTGGTGAATAAATCTTTTTTCCATCTCATCAACATGCCCTGAATAAGCGTTTTGCATAAATTCTTTCAAAAAAATAATTTAATTTTTTTTACATTCCATTTACATATTACATTCTAAATTGTCTTAAATTATCTAATTTTAGTCTATGTATAAATTTTCATCTAATTTCTAGGTTGTTCTTCATATAGTCTCGGAGAAAATCTGAAATCTTTGAAAATTTATGTGTTAAAATTTAGGATCACAATACAGAGTTATCTCCCTTTTCTAAGAAAATGCTATTGGTAACTTTAATTGACAAAAAACCCAAATTCCACTGGATTGAAATTGGTAGATTTTTTATGGTGAATTAAAACACATTTCCTTTAAACAATAACATAAAAATATTTTCTGTTGCAATTACTTTGAGGTTTGACCCTATTTTTTCATAGATCGACTAGACTATTATTCAAAATCTTACAAATTTGTTTGTTAAGGCATTCAACTTGTTAAACTTATAGTTTGTTGTGATTTTGTTTTTTTTTTTTTTTCAGAAAAAGACACAGATTATTCCATCAAAGACGTTAAAGATCAGCTGGTACATGTATTAGTTCAAAATTTCTCGCTAATTGTTGAAGAAGTAGATGCTAAATCCCTCATGGAACACTTATGCAAAAAATACCCAGATATGAACAAATTATTCACACTTATAGAACCGAATCAATCTCGTAAAACACAGTGCGAGAGATTTTTGTTAGAAATTGTTGTTCATTTTCAAGAATATATTCCAACAATTTGGGATGTCATTAGAAAAATGTATGGATATTTAAAAGATGAAATTAGAGCAGTAGATGCACATTCTTCACATTTTATTACACCAGGAGATCATATTTGCTCTAGATGTTCAAAACTAGCTTTCATGAAATTTCTATCTCAATTTCCAAACATTCCAGAAAATCTGTTGATAGAATTGTTACAAAATGGAAGGCTTAAACCTGAAGATTTACTCAAGCTGAATAAATGTGATTCAGATGTAGACAAGCTGAAATTGTTTAAAAAATTTATACAGTCAGAAGCAATCAGTTTTTCTGATTTTGTGGCTGCTGTATTTTCAGTGGAAGAGAAAAAAGATAAATTAATAACAAAAATGGTTAGTTTCATGAATGATCAGCTTTGTTTTACTCTAAGAGCAGCATACAGTTTATCAGAAATGTCTTCCATAAAAAAAGAAGAAGCATCAACATTAGGCATTAAGAAGCCAAAAGAGAAAATTGAAACACCTTGTTCTAAATTTATTGCAGTAGTGAAGTTAGTTACAGATCAAGGTGTAGAATTTGAAAAGAAGTTTGTTGAAGCAATTCTACAAAAGAAAGAGGAAATTAACTCCAAAATTAAAAAGTATGGAAAAATTGAAACAGCCTGGCTAGGGTCACTGATATTTGTGCTAGAAATACTCAGTAAAAGTGGAAAAGAAAGTGAATTGGGGCCCCGTTTATATTTGCTGTTGAAAAAAATGCTGGAAACTCAGGAATTTACAAAACAATTACAGGAGGAAGATTTAGAGCTGAGGTTGAATCTTGATACTTCTGGAATGACAAATGTAGAACAGAATCTTTATAGAAAAAAATTAATAATTCTGTCAAATTTTGAACACTTCCAAAAAGAACTTTCAATTGAGGTATTCCGAAAAGAATTTTCAAAACGCAACATAATGAATGAAGATGAATTCACAAGCAAATTCAAGGTTGGATCTTTGCTAAGATCTGAACGCACTAAATTATTTATAAATTTTGTTTTAGATTCTTCAAATCATGTCATGGAAGCATTTATGGATGTTTTGAAAACAGACGTAGATCATCAGTCATTGTCAGAAATGTTCAGTGAATCCTTTGAATACAGTCCAGGGTGTTTGGAATTTAATAGAAGCATAGATGGTGAAACAGTCTCTCTTGAATATTCCTCCACTGATTCTCAGAGTGAAGGTGCAGCTGCAATGAGAGTGTATGAACAAAGAAATGTTCAGATTTCAAAATCTCTTCCTCTGGTTGCATCAAACAGTAATTTATTAAGAGACTCAACTGGTACACTATGTAGAAATGGAATTGTGCATATAAAAAATGCCTTCTTCTATGAACGTGTTACTGAAAATAATCTAAATACAGTTAATGAGATAAACAGCAGAGTCACAATGTTAGGAGAAGGCAACACATCCATTGCAAACTTTCATGAAGTTGAAACTGAAGATGAAAGAAATGAGAGTAATGATGATGATGATGAGGATGATGTAGGAAATCAATGATAGGTTCTGTAAATCTTACTTGAAGTGAATGATAGGTTACAGTATGTTTTAAGCCATAATGTGAAAAAAAGAAGTGATTTGACATAGTTTCATCACACTGGTTTTGTCTCTGGAAATCACAATTTTACTTTTTAACTGGTTCATACTTGCAAGTTTGTATGAAATAAAAACTGTACTGAATACTGTTATATTAGATTTTTTTCTCATTAAACAGTCCATGTTGAATATTCCTCCACTGAATCTGTAAGAACTGGTGCTGTTGCGTTTTTTCAATGAATGTTCAAAGGAAATTTTTGAAATACTCAGTCTTGAATTACTTTTAGGGTTACAGATCAGTATTCATTGGCTATAATTAGCAGTTCAAACAGTAATACATGAAGGGATTCAGGAGGCAGGGGATTTCAGAATAGAAGTACATGTATGTCCATAATGATGCAATTTTCCATTGGATAAATTTTTCTAGTGTGTCTGAAACTTAATCTAAATCTGTTTATGAGATACACAGCAAAGTCTCAGTTTTAGAAGGCAGCACATCCATTGCAAACTCCCCTAATAGTGAAAGTGAAGATAAAAGAGTTGACAATAAAAATGATGATGATGATGAAAGAAAACAATAAACAATTTAGTAATGCTTGGAAGAAAACCTGCTCTTGATTATAAATTCTTTGAAGTTTAATTCGTAGAAATTTTTTGACATAGTTTGATCTTGTCCCTGGAAATTGCAATTTTACTTCAGATATCGTCTTATAATCAGCATGTTCCAATAGTTTTTGATGCGAGTAGAAAAAATTTTGAATGAGATTGTAAAACAATGTTTCGATGAAATTCTATGTATCAATTGATAAGATATTTCAACTTCAGGATGACCACCAATGTAAATATATTAGTGTACATCAAGGATACAGGGTAAATTTAAAACTGTTGCCTTGGTAACAGCATTTACTTTTGATTTAATTGAGAAAAAAATCCAACAAAAGTCGTTGATTAAACTGGTATTTTTTTTTTTGAAATGTTTATTTCATTGTATATCAAGGAAACATGGAGAATTTAAAGGTGTTGCCTTGGTAACAGCATATTAAATTGGTAAAATCAGGAAGAAAAACTTTGAGAACAAATCTAACACAAGGCGTTGAATAGACTCATATTGTATGATTTCATAACAAAATTTCATTATAGGATTAAGCAGGATCAAGATGAAAATGGAAATATGTAAAAAGCATCAAGTATTAGATACGAATATGTTCACACTCTTTAACTAAAAATAATTTACACAGCAAAGCTGCACATGGCCTAAACTAAAAATGAATATTACTAAAGTGATATAAGTGATGATTACTATAGAGAAAGAATAGATATTTTATTTGGAAGTCTTTCATTTAGTACCAGGATACATAATGCCACAAGTAATTAAAAGATTAAGCATGGATATGAACATGTTTCAATCTGAAAATGCAAAACTTATGCCATTTGGAGGTTTGCTGAATTGCATTTCTAGTCAACATTCTCCTCTCTCATTCTCGCTTGGAAAATTTGAAAGAAAAATTTGGGGTTGATGTGGATAAATATAATATAAGGCATGGCTGTTGAAATCAAGAGATAGCCACTGTAATATAGATAACATAAGCAGTACTCTGGTCAGTGTTAGGTAGTTTCTTGAACTTCTTGATACTTGTTAAGTTTATAAAATGTTGTCACATTTATTAAGTTTAAAATTGTTTTTACGTTTCAGTATTTTTTTAATTTAAGATTTTTATGTATGATTGATATATTTACATATATATATATATATATATATATATATATATATATATGCAAGGGTTGTAATCATAGTTGTTCGTTACTTGTTAAATCTTAAATGTGTGTACCGGTACTTATTTATGGAGTTACATGTAAGTAATAGTATTTTATGCAAGTCAAGAATCTTTCACTTGTACCAAGGCAGTCAGTTCAGAGATGGTGAAGGAAACTGGAGTGCCTAGAACATCACCAAGCTTCAGAAATGAAATTGACTATGTTTCTCGCTTTAGAATCTGCCGGAGTGCGATTTGAACCTAGGCTGTAAGAGGCACTGTATCTGTAAGCATGTGCTGGAGACCACTCGGCCATCAAGGCCCCCTTTGCAACAGCTGTAATAGTACATAACATTTAGGAAAGTTTCATATATTTGTTACTTGTTTATATAATATATATAGATAGATAGATAGATCTATAATCTATAATATAATATAATATATATATATATATAGATAGATAGATAGATAGATAGATAGATAGATATTGGATTTTTATGAATAATTTGCAATGTTTAGATAGTTTCATGAACATTTTGATGTTGTTAATTGTATAGTATACAAAAATGTGGCTACATTTATGAAGTCTTAGTTTGTTTTTTACATTTCGTTGTATTATTTATTTTACAACTACAATCCTTGTAACATTTAGAAACATACAAAATGTATCTTTAATTATGATGTTAACAAAATATACGTTTGTTACAAGAGTATGTTAGTAATTTTTAATTTATCTGTAGGTTTTTATGTATGACAAGGGTTAATGTTTTTACCATATTTACCATAGTTTGATTTTTTTTTTTTTTTTTTTTTTTTTGGGGGGGGGGGGGGGGGGGGGTTCAAATCTTTCGTCAATTTAAACTATATTTATATCTGATATCCAGGCATTCAGTTCTGGGATGGCTGAGGAAACCAGAGTGCCCATAGAAAACCATTGACTTTGGACAAGCGTAGGATTCAAAGCTAGGTGGCCAGAGGCATTGATTTGTGAGGGCTTTAAACCACTTGACCTCAGAGGAAATCTGGGGGTCTTTCCTGTAAAATCTTAACCACACCACTGCTTAATCTTAATCAGTGGTATTAATTATGTATTGATTTCTTTATTTTTATTGTACAATGCTCTTGGTTACTTTTGCCAAAGTCTGTTTAAAGTTTGCAAATTTCTTTCTTTATTCCATGCAACTAACATCACATTGAGCCATGCTACATCCATGATTTGTGTTGGGCCAAAAAATTATAAGTTAGCTACTTTTATCAAATATATATTTGAAGGCATGATAGGTGACTAGTGGTCAGTTGGGAGTAGTATATAGCTCTAGGTTCAACTAGCATAGTTTTCCTGTAAAAAAAAAACCACACTTTTGGTTATTTTTGAAATGATTCGTTTTTTGTGAGATTTTCGATATATTTTTACATTTTTTTCTCTGTATATTTTATTTAGCATCATGTTTAAAACATATTATGCTGCTTTGTGATTTTTAGCCATGCATATGTAATTTTTATTTGATTTTTAGCTCACCTGATGAAAGGTCATGTGAGCTTATAGCATTAAGCGCAGTGTATGTATGTGCGTGTTGTTAAAACACATTTTCAACTTCTCCACTGAAAGTACTGGACAGATTTCAATGAGACTTGGCCAGATGCATGTCTGGGTGGTGCAGTTCAGATTTGTTTTTTGCGTTGTCATGGCTACCAAAACTAGGTCATGGTGACCTAGGGGTGCAAAAATCTTTGAAAGTCTTCTTCTCTGAAACCAGTGATGGGAGAAAAAAATCTGATGTGATATTTGGCTTCTCTAGGGTCTTAAGCCTTTAGTTTGTGTTTTACGTTTAATTTAAAAAATAGATGATTTTGTTTTTCATACTAGTATTTATTTTTAGCGAAAATCTAGCATAGTTTATTTTATTTTATTTTTTTTCTGTGGACAATAAAAAGATAACCTTTAAGTGATTTATTAGAAGTCTTAAAATTGGGTTTATGATAAACTTTCAACTTATTCACCCTTTTTTTCTTTTTCTTTTTATTAAATGAGTTTGATATCATTTTTAGCTGACCTTGCAAAGGCAGGGTGAGCTTATGGCATGGTGAAGCTGCATGCGAGCATGCATCTGTACATCTGTAAACCTTAATCTTCTCCTCTGAAACTAATTGGCCAATTCAAATGAAATTTGGTATGGAAGGTCCATAGTTGCTATAGATTAAAAATTTTATCTGACATGTCTGTCCTAAATCCAAGATGGCTGCCTTTACTATAAATAGCAAAAACCTATAAATGGCCATTACAAGTTTATTTATGTTCTGATTTTGTTGATATTTGAAACATGGAAAAAAGATGAGTGGTGACTTTACATATTAATCATTTCCTCCAAAACTACTGGGCCAAATTTAATGAAACTTGGTGATTATCATGACTGGGTAACATTGTGAAAGAATTGTGTTCGGGTGTTGGTCACGCCCAACAAGATGGTTCTATTACTAAAAATAGCCCAGAGACAAAAATCTTCTTGTCTGAAACCAAAGCATGCATGCAATTTTCGATTGGATATTTAAATTTAGCATACCTGGGAACATTAAAATTTTGTTTTTCATGAAAATCAGACAAAAAAATAGGTTCAGTTTTTTGCATAAAATTTCTTAATCTGTAAAATCAGACATTTATTGTTATAACTAAACAACGGCTGAAGATAATTGCATAGAGTTTTCCCTGTTTACCCTGTCTTGCTATTTTCTTCAAAATGATGTCAAAGGTCAAGGTCATGTCCTGGTTTTTGAACTTTGTTAAAATTTGCTAATTTTTTAACATTTCAGGTGATAATGGCATGGGATTTTCAGTTTATTGTAGGTATTGACATGATGATCATTTGATACATAGATCAAGGCCATGGGTTCAAAGGTCAAGGTCACAAAAGTACACCAAAATGGTTAATTATCTGCAAAACTAATTTCTGTATAGTAACATGATGGTCATTTCGATTCATACTTCAAAGTCTTGGTTTCATAGGTTAAGGTCACAGATGCACAGGACTTAAATGGTTAATTATCTGAAAAACTATTAATTTTTTGTATAGGTATGTATATTAGAATATTTTAGGTATCAATATGATAATCATTTTAAAATATGGTTGAATGTCATAGGTTCAGAGGTCAAGGACATAGCTGCATAACCATACTGAAATGGTTATTGAAAGTTTCTGTAGTACATACATTGTATATTGCATTTTGCAAACATTTTTGGACATATCCTCAGGTTAGGGTTAAGGCCCATTGGCCTCTTGTTTTTTGTGCAATTATTACTTAATATGCAAATAAGGTCTTTTTCAGCCTAAATCTTTAAAAAAAATTTCTTCTCTGAAAGAACATGGCCAATTGAAAGGAAATTTATGATAAATATTGCTTGAAATATAAGAAAAAAAGGATATTGCTAGTGAGTTTGTTTATTTTTAACTGATTTGGAATATTTTAAAAAGAAAAAACAAAATCAAAATAAGGGTGTTCCAGGTAAGCTATGCAGGCCATATTTGGGTTCTTGTTTGGTTCGTAATTTAGTCAGTCTAAAGTTATCTTCCCACTTTAATACAAATCACAGTCTACTGAGTAGTTACACATCTGTGATGATTTGCTCTATTAGCTTGTTTAGAGCTGGACAAAAAGAGTGAGTAGCCTTTAGAGACAATTCTGTTCCATTTTTGTAAACAAAGCTTTAAGTAAACCGTATGTTTATTTTTTCCATTCATCTACAAAGTCAGGTGAGCCTTTCAGGCCTGATTGTATTTCTTGTTTACAACAAAATGAAATTATGCTTTTAAATTATTTGTTAACTGCTAAATTGAAATCAGTATACATTTGTTTTGTGCACGATAAAAATAAATTCAAAAATAATGTTGTTAACTATTTATACAGATAAAAGCTTATGTTTGATTATTGTGGATTTATAAATGAAAAATAAATAATAAGTTTATATATAAATATAAATGTTGAGTTTTAGGTGTTTAAGTTATGTCACAGTGGAGTTGAGTAAAGATTCTTTTACTTTTGTTGAGTCGGTAAGTTTTGGGGTTGGTGTATACAACTTACGTACCCAGAAAAAACCAAGGACCTTCAGCAAGCAAACTGACAAATTTTCTTTCTATAGGATCAGGCAGGCCCCGGTTTCACAATCATTCCTTAACTAAGATTTTCCTTAAATTTAACAAATTTTAGCCATCTCTTTCTGAGTTACAAATAAAACTAAATAGGGATGCTACAAACTTGGAGTATTCTTCAAAATGACACCTTAAAGTACTTAATATCTAAACAATTAACAAAATTATTCAGGTTTCAAATTTGCTAGATTGAAGTTAAGGAAAATCTTAGTTAAGACCCAAGACTTGCAAGTGGGTAGTGACTGTTCTTTCGCCAAGCACTCGGCATAACGAAATGAAAGTCACGGTTCTTTCGGATGGGAACTTAAAAAAAAACAAGGTCCCGTGTCACGGCATGGCACGATAAAGAACACTGCTGTATAATGCCATCAGTGCAACGCACAGGCAAAATTTCTGCACTTTTGCCTATAGCTGGCGATGTCTCGATATAAGTGAAATATTCTTGACTGGGACGTTAAACACCATTACTCAACTCAACTAAATATATGGTAAGTGAACAATTCTTGACTAGGGCATGCAGCACCATTACTCAATTATTTTATCAAAGGTTGTTAAACTACCCTTTGCAATTTTAAAGAAAATGGAAGGTATAAAACTACCCATAGAAGCAAATGTTTGTATTGATTGGGGATATCTTTTTAATTTACTTAATTGTCAAGCAACATGAAACTTGTTCAACAAAAAATGGACATCTGATCAAAATGGTTACTTTTACAAAACTCACAGGTACTGAAAAAAAAAGAAACTTAAGGCCAAAGACTGCAGATATGCTTTTGTTTTGGAGAATATATTGTTTAACAGTGAGTGCTCATGCAAGCTGATGCAAGCGAAAGCAGTCCCTATTGTAATATTGTTCACCTTATATTCAAGATGGCCTGTCATAGACAAACTTTACAGTAGATACTTTAAGCTAACATATATTTCGTTTATAATCAGTGGAAGTTTGTAAGACTGTTTCAATGACATCTGAATGATAAATTAATGAAAAAAACTCTGAAAAATTCAAAATTGCCAGAGCTGATGTCTGATTTTGATGGAGATAACTTTTTAAAAAAGCAAATCTTCATACATAAAACAAAATATCCACACTGCAATAAAATTTGTCCAGACAGGAAAATATGACCATGCTGACTATAAATGTAAATTTTTAATCCACATAGGTACTAAAAAAATTCTATCACACAGACAAAAACTAACTAAACAGGTTCAAAAATACATACATACATATATATATATATATATATATATATATATATATATATATATATATATATACAATATATATATTTTTTTTTTTCCAGCCACACAGACATAAAAGATTACAGGTAATAAATTAATTAATTTTCAGACCACTTTACCATTTTCTAAAGAATTGTACATGTATACACACATCTACACAAGACTATAATAGCACATGATCTTACACTGACACTTGCCTAACAGCAGATACGGGTAAAAAATTACCATATAAAGAAATTAATTTGCATATTTCAAATGCCACAACAATGACTAGCTAATTGTGTTGTAAATTACTCTTTCAATATTACCATTATCAACATGTACACCCGATTTAGAGCAATCAAAAACAAGAGGCCCAATAGGGCCTGTATCGCTCACCTGGCACACCCTTATTTTGTTCTTTGCTTTTTCTTTTCAAATATTTCCAATCAGTAAAACGTAAACAAACTCACTAGCAATATCCTTATTTCCTATTATTTCAAGCAATATTTATCATAAATTTTCTTTCAATTGGCCATGTACTTTCAGAGAAAAAGATTTAGGCTAAACATAGGTCTACTTTATTTGCATGTTATATAATTATTGCAAAAACCAATGACCCTGAACTTTCAACATATGACCTTGACCCATATATCAGAATGATTGCCATATCAATACCTACAATATTTTAATATACATGCCTATACAAAAAGATAATAGTTTTCAAGATAATAACAATTTCAGTACACTTATGCAGCTATGACCTTGACCTTTGAACATATCACCTTGAACCATTTATCAAAATGATCATCATAGCAATACCTACAATATTCTAATATACATGCCTATACAAAAAGTTAATAGTTTTCAAGATAATTAGCAATTTAAGTCTTCTTTTGAAGCTGTGACCTTGACCTTTCAACATATGACCTTGAACCATATACCAAATGGATTGTCATAGCACTACCTACAATATTCTAATATACATGCCTATACAAAAAGTTAATAGTTTTCAAGATAATTAGCAATTTAAGTCTTCTTTAGCAGTCTGACCTTGACTTTTGAACATATGACCTTGAACAGTATATCAAAATGACCGTCATATCAATACTTACAATATTCTAATATACATGCCTATACAAAAAGTTTATAGTTTTCAAGATAATTAGCAATTTAAGTCTTCTTTTGAAGCTGTGACCTTGACCTTTCAACATATGACCTTGAACCATATACCAAATGGATTGTCATAGCACTACCTACAATATTCTAATATACATGCCTATACAAAAAGTTAATAGTTTTCAAGATAATTAGCAATTTAAGTCTTCTTTAGCAGCTGTGACCTTGACTTTTGAACATATGACTTTGAACCATATATCAAGATGATAGTCATATCAATACTTACAATATACTAATATACATGCCTATACAAAAAGTTTACAGTTTTCAAGACAATTAGCAATTTAAGTCTTCTTTGGCAGCTGTGACATTGACTTTTGAACATATGACCTTGAACAGTATATCAAAATGATAGTCATATCAATACTTACAATATTCTAATATACATGCCTATACAAAAAGTTAACAGTTTTCAAGATAATTAGAATTTAAGTCTTCTTTTGAAGCTGTGACCTTGACCTTTCAACATATGACCTTGAACCATATATCAAAATGATCGTCATATCAATACTTACAATATACTAATATACATGCCTAAACAAAAAGTTAACAGTTTTCAAGATAATTCACAATTTCGGTACACATATGCACTATGACCTTGACCTTTCACCATATGACCTTGATCCATGTATCAAAATGATTGTTATATCAATATCTTCAATATTCTAATATACATGCCTATTCAAAAAGCTTATAGTTTTCAAGCTAATGCACAATTTTAGTATTTATAAGCAAAAAATAACATTTCAGGGGCAACAACTCCTACATGGATTATCATATAGTTACGAAACTTGGTACCTTTTTAATTTTTGTCATGTGGAACATTTTAACAGTGATTTGAATTCATATAGCTCTTAATATATACAAGAAAATTGCCTAAAACTGCATAAATCACAAATTAGGTCATGACCTTGATTTGTGACCTTGACCCTATTTTAAAGGTCATCTCAAGAGAAAGTCAAAACTGAAAACCCCATGTCATTATCTGTTCAAATAGTCAAGTTATAATAGTTTGAAGCCATTTTACGAAATTTTTTAAATTGAAAGCAAAAACGCGTTACCGATTTTTCGACCAAATTTCATGAAATGAACAAACTATAGGCTTAAGACCCTAGAGAAGCCAAATATCACATCAGATTTTTTCTCCCATTGTCGGTTTCAGAGAAGAAGATTTTTTAAGATTTTTGGACCCCTATGTCACCTTGACCTAGTTTTGGTAGCCATGGCAACGCCATGAACAAATCTGAATTGCACCAGCCCATATATGCTTCTGACCAAGTATCATTAAAATCTGTTCAGCAGTTTTGGAGGAGAAGTCGAAAATAGGTGTTAACGACGCACACACACGCACACACGCACGTACGCACGCACGCACGCACGCACGCACATACACACGCCGCGCTATGCCATAAGCTCACATGACCTTTCGGTCAGGTGAGCTAAAAAGTAGAATTATTATGTAAACAACAGTTGTCATAGTAACAACAAATTTTTTAAAATAAATACATGTATACATCTGCTTCTTTCTTAAAAAATAAATAATGTTCCAAAATTATTTAAACCAAAGTTCTTTTTTTTAGAGTTCCAAACTAAGACAAAAATAATATAACTAGTTTTGAAACTGTTGTCATGGTGACAGCCATTCATTCTTAAATAAATACATGGTATTTAGTTGTTCAAACATCCTCAAATTGTTGTGTTAAGTCTTCAATGATCTTAAATGATTTTAACCACAAGTCATTTTGTAGATCTTCATTGTAAGATACAGTACTAGAATTATGTTTACAATTGCTGTCATAGTAACCACCACTTTCTCCTTCTAAGTTGCTAGATAAAGCCAAATATAGAATTCCATCAGCTCCTTCTTCTGGAGTCTTAAATGAAAAATGAATTAATTGTTTATAAAAAAAAAATAATACACATATGTCAAGCTAACAAAATCTAGTAAAGGTTGTTTTTTTTACATCCGAAACAAATTTGTTCACTAATTAAAATGTGAGAAACCAAAGCATCTGGTGTAAAACCAGCATCAAGCAGACTTCCAAACTTTCTAAAAAATCAAACATATGGTACTTATCCACCAATGTCAAAACACCTGTTAATCATCTGTAATTAAAGTATGGTACCTGTAATTAATGATGTTTACATTTCAATCAGCTTGGGCATACACAGGTAATGTATGGGTGATAACAATGTCTATCTCCGAGTATGGGGTCAACACGATTAAACTACATGACAAAGTGAACTTTGCTTTTTTAGTGAATAAGAGCAAAATTATCTGATCTAGAGCGTAATTTTTGCCAACTTCACCTGCCATCATGGTTCCTGGTGTCAATCAAAAATTTATTCAATTCTTTTTAATAATGATTTATGACCAGAAGAAATGGATAGCTATAAAGACCCCCCCCCCCCCCCACCACTTCCAAAACAGTCAAATTTGGGGCATAAGCAACAATTAATACTGATAGTACAGATAGTTGGTTTAGTTCTGATAAAGAGTGCTATAACTTTTTACTGTATGATATGCTTTTTTTGGATTGCAGCTAATTCATACATATATCACTTTGAAAGAAACACATCAATAGAACCATGTAAATATAGATATTTTTTTTTACTAAATTAAAAAGATATTTTAATTTAAATTTGTAAGAATCAGTTATAACAACAGACCCAGTTTTACATTATTCCTTAACTAAGATTTTCTTAACTTTAATTTAGCACATTTTGGCAATATCTTTTAAAACTGTGTAAACATTTTTTTTTATAAAACTGAATACATATGTTATAAGCTTGAAGTGATCTTTAAAATGACCTTTATATAACTAAATCTTAACAATAATAAAATAATTACAATTTCAAAATGCCAGTGTAACAGGAAAGGGAAAAAATGCAGTGGTCAAACCAGGACTTGAACCCTGGACCTTCCCAATAGTAGCAGAATGCTCTACCGACTTAGCTACCCGGCCACCTATCAAGCCCAGTCAGCTATACCAGGTGTAAGTTAAGAACAATCTAAGTAAAGAAATTATTGTGAAACTGGGGCCAGATATATATAAAGCTATAAGTAATTACCTTGTATAATAATGTGGCCAGAAAATCCAGCAGCCATTTTAAACTCCAATGAACATATCTGTATAAATCTGTATTGACAACTCCTGGGTGTATAGCATTTACTGTGACAGGGCACTTGTCTAGCAAGAATTCATGATGGAGTCTATATGTTGACATCACAATTGCAAGTTTTGATTCAGCATATGCATAGTGTGATGAATATCCCCAGCACTTGCTCGGCCTGAAAAAAAAGTATACACCATAATAAAAATAAAATTTATTGATGGAATAGATCTACTGGTCCAAAAATTTAGGTCTTTCTATTTGTAGCAGTCTGGGTAGTATAGTTTACAGAACACTAGCCTAAAGCATAAGATTTCCGAGATTGGATCCCCGGTTTGACTCTGTATTTTCTCGTTTTTATTAGTTTGATGGCTACTGTGGCCTTCTGAAGTGGTCGTCTGACACTTGTGGCCATATAAAATTCTATCTAGGAAAATTCGGAGAGATTTACATGTACCATGAGACCAATAGAAACATAAAAATAAAAGGGCAGGAATGTACCAGTCTTGGTAGTTTGGTTGGTAGGGCACTTGTCTATAGTACATGTATAAGAGTTCCCAGACTGTATCCCTGGTTTGACCTTGCATTTATTCTCCTCTCTGTTACAGTTTGGTGGCCTATGAAGTGGTGGTCTGGCACTTGGGAATTCCCAGTTTAACCATGTATTTTCTCCCCTCTGTTATAATGGCCCTCTGAAATGGTGGTCTGACACTTGTTGTCATATATAAGTTCTTTTCAGAAGAATCTGGGAGAGATTTCCCATGAGACAATAGAAAAAATCCAAGGTTAAAAATGTAGCAGTGTGGTATCTTATTATAATATGTCATTAAAAGAACTGGAGCCAACATATCTTAAATATTTTGTTAAATTTACTCGAATTCACTTTTAGTAGGTTGAAAATTTTGTAGTTGCCAGGGCAAGTTTAATAATACATGTAATTAGTTTATTAATTCATGTATGCATTAGATGTAGGAGTTTGTTTTTATACTCTGCCTTGCACTAGTTTACACTATAAGTGACTTTGATATATTTTCTCACAGACAAGCATAGCACTCACTAAATCACAACATCCTGGCACTGGTTGATCCAGAGCACCAGATGAGGAAACGGTATCTTAAATTTATCTTAATTCTTATGTACCATCTGGTCAGGTTTGAAACCCATAACCTCCTACTCTTGAGGTAAAGATTTAACCTATAAGCTTGCAAGGCAGTAATGATATAAAGACTTGCAATAACTGGTCAAAATTAAGTTCAATGGAATAAATTTTTTGTCATATCTGTTACTTTTTTCAGCTTTAATTTCCAAACAGGTACCATAGAATTTTTTATCTACCTCGCAAAAAGTACCAAAAAGCCAATGTCATCATACTCCCTCCCCCTATAGTATAACAGTATAAAGAATGGTTTCAATTTCAACTTTCTTAGGTCAGACCCGAACAAACAAAAATTGGTGGATTGATTTAATGGGGTTTTACATCCCAGTCAAGAATATTTCACTTATATCAAGATGTCACTAGCTATAGTTGAAGTGGTAGAAATTTTTACCTTTGTAGTGCACTTAACTTATTGCAATTTGCAGGGAGGGTTCATTAGTGCCATTCCTGACGAGACATGGGGAATAGTTTTTGAGGTCTCCTCCAAAGGACCCTGTGACCTATTTCTTAATGCCAAAAAATTTGGTGGAAAACGTTTAAACATTACTGATCATATTTGAATACCATACACACGTAGACTGACTATGCTGTCCTGCTGACTTATTTGTTTTTAGAGGAAAGGGTACATACTAAGAGGTTACCATATCCCACTTTTTTCACTTACCTTACAAGTGTTTCAATATTCATACTTCCCAACACATGGACAACTGAGGATACATTGATAATTCTTGAGAAAGAGTTGTCTGCCCCTGATTGTTTTAATTTATCCAGCAGTAAACTTGTTAAGTATAAATGACCTAAATAGTTGACTTGGAAATGATATTCAAGTCCATCTTCTGTGGTTGTATATGGTTTAAACATTACACCAGCTAAAATGAAATAAATCAAAAAGAAGTTAAACAAGATGTGTATGCCCAATGACTTTTGGTGTCCAAGTGGTCAAAGGTAGTCTTGGTGATGGCTTACTGATAAGTGTATATCACTGATAAAGTTTTAAACCACACTTAGAAACAGTACTAGTTGTTCTGTCCAATTTTGAATGTGCCAATGATCTGTATTATGGATTTGATATTGCAAAAATGAGAAATTTAAAAAAATTAAATAAAATAAACAAAAATAAAACAATAATAAAAAAAATTAAAAACAAACAAAATTAACAAAACAATTATAAAATTAACATCATTTGAAACTGAAACATGTGGCAGGTTGGTAGGTTAAGGCTGCAGAATCAAGAATAGTTGTGAGTTTGAACCCTAGCTTGTTTGTGTGGTTCGTCCTTGAGAAGACATTAAATTTTCCAAGTGTCAAGTTAACTTATCTGATTAATTGCATGAGAATCAGCAGAAACCCAGGGTTTGATCTTAAAACTAACTGGCATTCAGTCCAGGGGGGCAATTTCAACTCTCAGTTACTTCATGCCACAGAAATCAACCTGATTAACCAATAAGGTCAAGATTGTATATGTTACAGGAAGGAGAAAAAGCAGGGTCAAACTGGGGATCAAACCCTGGACCTCACACCCTGACACCTTCATTCCTGCTCTGTTATTCTTGATTTTCCCATGGTCCAATGGGAAATCTTACCTAAATTTTCTAAATACTCAATCTGGCTGGCAACTGCCAGTCCTATACTTCTGATGACCATACTAGCCATTAAACTGTAACAGGAAAGAATCAAAATTGGGAGGGGGGGGATTGAACCAGGAACAAATGTAGGAAAAACTGAAGGGTTGTACCCCAGACTTCCAAAACTATAGATGAGTGCCCTACCAACTAAGCCACCCAGACCGCTTAATATAATGACGACTCACCATTGTTGATTAAGATGTTAAGTGGTAATGATCTACTTATAAAACTGTCCACAAACTTCTTAACTGATCTGAGTGAAGCCAGGTCAATTGCCATCACATCAACTAAAATCAAAATCAAAATGCAGTTAGGTTTTAGATTTTGTTAGATACAAAGTTATTAAAATCACCCATGTAATATCAGTTTTTAACATATGGCACCTTATGTTACAACTATGGCTTATGTGAGTGAAAATTGTACTTTATTTAAAATGATTTTTCTATGAAAATTTATTAGTCATTAAGTTATTACAATCATGTGCCCATGAAGTTTTTAACATGCAATACTAGTAGGCTCGAGAGAGTGAAAAATATTAAACATTTATTATTTGATTTTCAGTGAAAATTTACCAAAATGTACTATCAAAAAGGATAAGAATGATAGTAATATAAATATAATAGACAGACCTTTTGAGTTTGGATAATCTTCTCTAATTTTTTGCTGTGCTCTCTTCCCTGACTCCAAACATCTACAACCTTTAAATTACAAATACCTAGTTTGAAAAGTCCCTAAAGGGATAAAACCCTATTTAATCAATCAATCAATCAATCAATCCATTCACAAATCTATCAATCAATCAATCAATCCATTCATCAATCAATCAATTAATTAATCAATCAATCAATCTCATAACATTTATGGAATATCAAAAATATTAATGTCACAAATTCCTAGAATAACTTACTTTTTATTGGAAAACATCAACTTTTACAATTCCATATCAAGCTGAAATAGTGGTTTAGAATGAACTATCATTAATTTCTCGAATAACACTGTGGTAACAGGGAAAAATCAACTTATACATTTCGATATCCAATTATTTCATATAAAAGTTAAGAGGAATCACATTGTATGCAGGTGAACACCATTGTTTGACATTTGTTTCATTGGCTTTTAGTTGGTCGAAAATGTTTGTTTTTTTTAAGTAGTTTTATACACTAATATTTTTCAACAATTATATTTCGATAATGTAAGGGGCCTCAGTGGCCGAGAGATCTAAAGCTTATGGAAAAAAGGTGCCTAGGTTTGAATCTCACTCTGGCATTGTCAGTCCTAGTGTGAGAAAGTTTTTCAATTCACTTGTGAAAGGTCAGTCGTTTTCCCAGGCACTTAGGTTTCCTCTACCATCCCAGAAATGACAATCTCAATATTTAAGTAAAAAAATCTCAACTTGGGCATAAAATACCACTAATCCAACTCAATCCATAGTGTTACTTTGCCATACTCCATTCCATATTTAACATTTCACTTTCCAATTTAGAGGAGCAAGTATATTTGTATTTTACCCTTTTCTCGAATTCTTACCTTGCATGACCTGGAACATGTGAACTTTCCATGTATTTGTATTTGTTACCTACATTCAAAAGGTCCTTTTGAATCACATGCTCGTATCATGGAACATTTTTTTAAGTGAACAGGTATTATATCAAAAATACCTGAAGTGTCAAAATAAAAACCTCACGTGTTTGTTTTCATGAAGTTTTTAGATAAAGATGATTGTACCTATAATAACATGGACATTTTTTGACACCAGTCCTTTAGATACTTCATATCCTATTCCAGCATCTCCTCCTGTTACTATGGCAACCATTCCAGTTTTAAGAGTCTGTTCTACAACATGAAAAAAAAAACAACTTCAAACTGACAGAAAACAAACAACCATTAACAAGAAATGGTATGAATGTGAAAACTCAGTGTGAAACCCAACAGGTTCAACAAATTATTTCAGGAGTAAATCTAGCCCTGAAAATTATGACTCTTAACAGCTTTGCTATATGGATCCTAGTATGTGTGTAGTGGTCTGGGTAGCTCAGTTGGTAGTGCACTCGCCTATAGTGCGAAAGGTCCCGGGGTTCTATCCCCGGTCCGACCCTGCATTTTTTCTCCCTTCTGTTACAGTTTGGTGGCCAGTGTGGCCCTCAGAAGTGATGGACTGACATATATCCTGCCATATAAAGTCCATCCGAGGGAATTAGGGGTGAGATTTCCCATAGGACCATGGGAAACAAGAATAACAGGGGAGGAATGTAGCTCTTGGTAGCTCAGTTAGTAGAGCACTCGCCTTTAGTGCAAAATGTCCTGTGTTCAATCCCCAGTCCGACCCTGCATTTTTTCTCCCTCCTGTTACATATGTCATAACAGCGACTCTGTAATGGCACATTTTCATATAGCAAAGTCATTAAGAGTCATGATTTTCAGGACTAGAGTAAAATTATAAAGACATGAGATAGCTACAGTACTGTAATATTTCTTATTGTTTTATATTCACACCATTGTTTTGCTTTAAATAAATATATTAAATAAACAAATTCCTCTGCAGGGTGGCACACACATTAGTATAAGGTTCTTGGTTTGAAAACTGTAGAATGGGTTTTTCACAAAAAAGGTACAATTTTTTCCTAGTTGATTGTTTTTCTTGTTTTCTCCCTGGTAAGGTTTTTTTCTTAACCAGTTGTAGCAAGGTGGTTCATAAGGTTTCCAACAAACAACATACATGTGTTTTGAATGGTGTCTGTTGTGATGTTTCGCCTCAACCTTATTCCTTTTAGACCTAGAAACAGAAAGTAGATCAAGAAGTCTATCAGATCAGTAGATTACCGTCTCATTTTTATGTGTGCGTTTCATATTTACCTGTCGTCACATCTCGTGAGAACATCAATTGTTTTAAGAGTACATACGCTCCAAGCAAATATGTTTTCAAGAAACACATAAAAATCCATGACAGCGAAAGAACTTTGTAAACCACCGACAACAGCATGTTTGGAATTCCCCGATGACGATAATATCCAGAGTTGAAAAATGATCGACAGATACGGAATATAGTAACTTTAGGCGCAACTAAAGGTCCTGCATTTTAAAAATCAAATCTTAACTCCTAAGTTTGAACCTGGTTATAATAATTTTAACTAATTTAGTTTGATAAAAGTTAAGATATGTTATAACGCAAATGTTCACCATTATGTCCACTTAAATCAGTGAAACTTCTTAGTTCATAAAATCAGAAATTTGATTTTCGATATACAAAATTCTCTCGGGAAAGTGAAGTGAGTGAAGTGAAAGATTTTATATCTATAATAATAATAATAATAACAGGTACTCAGGGACTGGTAAGCCCCCCCCCCCCCCCCCACACACACACACATCATAATTTTGTTTTTTTATGATGTGATATGGTCGATTTTTCTACTTTCTTCGACAGACCATTATTCACACACGAAAATCTCCAACACACACGAATTTCCCAGACAGCATGTCAACGTTGGGCCAACGTTGGGATATGGTTGTACCGTTGGGCGACCGTTGGCATTGGATTTCCAATGTTGGACCAACGTTGGGCCAACATTGTCATTTCAATGTTGGATTAACAACGTTGGTCCAACGTTGGGTCATCGTAGTAATTTTAATGTTTGATTTACATCATTAGTCTAACATTGGACCAACATTGTAAATCAGATGTTAGATTAACAACATTAGTGTAATGTTGGGCCAATGTTGTAAATCCAACATTTGGATCAATGTTGTAATAAACACCAACAGTATCAAGGTGCAATTTAATTACATTACGTCCTCATTTTATGTTATATATATATATATATATATATAAATTTTTTTTACAATTATAGGACTTTATCTTTTTAATTTTTAGTTTTGTTTCATTTATTTATTTATTTATTTATTTATTTATTTATTTATTTATTTTATTTATTTTATTGATTTTTTTTATATTATCTATTTATTTTATACATGTATTACATTTATTTTATCAAATAATATTAACTTTCATGTGCTAATTTTTTATTTCTATATAAAATGGGATACTCAAAACATAGGCAAGACATTACATCTGATACTAAGGATATATTACTTGATTTTATCCAAAGATAAAAGATGTTGTACAAATATACAATAATACAAAGAATTTGATTTGTTTGATTTTGAAAAACTTGAAATTATTTCCTTAAATCCCAAATAGAAGTTTTTCAAATGAGAAAGGTTTAAAAAGAATTTTTTGTGTGTTGAATGATCAGTAAAATCCCTGAGGCTTCTACCAGTAATTGAGTTTTGGTCATTTCCCCTCATAAATATATTGACACTAGTCTGATCATTGTCCTTCTAACTATTCCATTCACACCAAGAACTATTTAATTACTAGGTAGGGTTAGTGCACACAATAGCATTGCTAGATTGAGTGAGATTGTAACAACTGTTACCTGAGGTAGTTTGATTTGAACTTTTGAATATTCAAATTTTCAAGAGAAGGTTGATGTACTGGTGAGTATAAATAATTATGAAATAAAACTAGTAAACTCTCTCTCTCTCTCTCTCTCTCTCTCTCTCTCTCTCTCTCTCTCTCTCTCTTATACAATGTATGGTACATTGTCATTAATTTACATTCACATTCATAATGTGTTATTGGTATTAAAACATCCCAGTGGATTTTTCACAATATCATATAATCATATTACCATTTGGGATGTCTTTGAAATTAAAAATGCCTATTTCTTACTATCTACCTATCATTAAAATTTTAAAAACTACTTTACCTCCAAACTACGAGCTGAATTGAAAAAAAAAATATTTATTTATTTATTCTTCCTATTATTACATGTATTACATACACAGATTATCAAATACGCATCAAGTAAGAATTAATTACTTTGTAAATGTATAGCCTATGTTTATTTATTTATTTTATCTATCTATCTATCTATCTATCTATCTATCTATCCGTTCATTCTTCCTATTATTATTATTATTATTATTGTTGTTGTGTACCGATCATCAAACACAGATCAAGTCAAAATTGTTGCTTTTTAAATTTAGCTTATGTTTTATTTATTCATTTATTTACTTATTTATTTATTTATTTATTTGTTTATTCTATCCATCTATTTATCTATTTATTTATACATTCATTCTTCCTGTTATTATCATTATTATTGTTGTTGTTGTGTACCGATCATCAAACACGGATCAAGTCAAAATAGTTACTTTTTAAATGTAGCATATGGTTTATTTATTTATTTATTTATTTATTTATTTATTTATTTATTAATTATCCTTTTCCTTTTTTTCCCTGAATAAATTCTTTAACAAAAGTACAGACTTTAGTCATATATTGATGAAGTTGGTAGTTAAAATTACTACTTATTGGTTTTCAAAATTATTTTATATGCTTCAATATAGTATAATATATCAGTAATGGTGTTCTACAACCTAGTTCAAATATATCAACTTATACCAAGACAGTCAGATTTGAGATGGTGGAGAAAGTCGAAGTGCTCAAAGAAAACCAACAATCTTCAAAATATTAAAATAACTTTCTGACACTAGGAACTGTTCAAGTGGTAATCAAACTATGTGGTGATAGGCATTATCATCTGTAAATATGCGATTTCGACTACTAAAATACTATTATAAAGTACACTAAAGCCACTAAGTACTATAATATAATAAAAAAAAATTACAAAAAGCTGGAAAATAAAAAAGATGAGCAAAAAAAATATGAATTCAAAATTTAAAAATTTAGACTTAGTTTCTTAGTTCTTTTATTTTTAATGTACAAGTAACAAAAACATGTCTATTTGTACATTTCCCTGCTAGTAGACTGTAAGTTGTGAGGACCAGAGTATGAAAATTAAATCTATATGTGTCTAAATCTTTTAAGTTTTCTTTTTTTTTCATATATATTAGATCATATTTGATGCAATCTGATACAAACAAGATAGATGAAACACAACACAATGAAATAAATGTACATGTATAAGGATTTCAATTAAAAGCTAAACATTAAGCATCTTAATTCAATTCTTCTTCAAAAATGATCTAGAATTCTGTAAATAATTTTAGATTTACACATTTTTTCTGCAAAATAGTACCATTGGTACATATGAAAGTGTATTTCAGTTTATAAGATTTGTTTATCATATTTATTTTAACAGATAACATGGTGGAAAGTCTAAATAGTCAACTTACAGAAAAATACAACAAAATGGAATTATACATACTAGTGATTCGACAAAGTTAGATCCTGCATCAACATCCTTGTATACCATTGGCAATGTTGGTCACCATGAAGATTCAGAGAGTGTCAAAAAGTACAAATTTGGCAATTATTTGTGACATGTTAAATATATGTTATAGTTCCTAGGATCTTCACTGGAATTATTTATGGAATTGGAAAATGTATTACAAAGTTTATTTAACAAATATTCTTCTGAAAAACTTTCTTTTTGAAAGTTGGCTCTTTATGTATTACAGGGATATTTTTAGAATACACTATTTAGTAGTCAGCCCATAGGGGGCTGGAATTTACATACAACAGCAGCAGCATCTTCTTTTTTTTATTTTACAAAACAAATTTTATCGCAAGTATCTTGAATACCAAATAATTTATATATGATTTAGACAGTCTGTTTACAGTTGACATATATGATTATATGATAAATCTGTCTGTAATCCATAGTGTTTTATTTTAATACATGTATTAAATTGTTCAGAAGCATATTATTATTGTTTATAATTTTCTGTTATACCAATAACAGGGCCCTAAACCAATTTTAATCACCTGGGTCTAGTTGTTCAACAGCAATTTAAAAGTGGTAATTATTCATAACAATTCTGAAAATGTAAGTTTACAAATATATTATAAACTTTTTAGCTAACAATTTTTCTGACAGAAAAAGTATAAATATGAAAAATCGTATAAACTAACACTTTAGTCAAGTTAACCATAGTGCTCCCACTCCCACTCCCAGTAACCTATTTGTTCAAGTACTTAAAGATATACATGTAAGTATATGACAGAGACATCCAATCCCCTATAGCACCTGATCTAATTACCTATTTTAACTTTATTATCATGCATACTTCATATATAACTACACAACAGTTACTGTACTATATAAAAGAACCTTAGTCCTACAGTTATGATGTAAATGACATTGTTGGTCCAATGTAGAACAGAGATACAAGTAATATGCCAATACTGGTTCCACTTTGATTTTGTATTTAACAGTGTTTGGCCAACATAGCTCCAACCTTATGCCAACATTGAGCCAATGTAGAACCAACTTTGGCTCAACCATAACTTTATATATTTCCAACTATGTCAATGTTGGGCTAACATAGAACCTATATTATGCCAACGTTGGGTCATCATAGAACCAACATTATGCCAACGTTGGGCCAACGTTGTACCAAGATTATGCCAATGTTGGCCCAGCGTTGGGCCAACACAGAACCAACATTATGCCAACGTTGGCCCAACGTTGGACCAACGTAGAACCAACATTATGCCAACGTTGGCCCAACGTTGGGCCAACGTAGAACCAACATTATGCCAACGTTGGGCCAACGTAGAACCAACATTATACCAACGTTGGCCCAACGTAGGCCCAACATGTTGGGCCAACGTTGCGCCGCTTTGCACTTAGAACGTTGGCCCAACGTTAGTTTACAACGTTGGCCCAACGTAAAAGTGAACGTTGGGCCAACGTTGGCCCAACGTTATCATGCTGTCTGGGTTGTTCTTACATTAATAAACTTAATCAACATTATATAATTCTGAAATTTGGTTTATGGATAATTTTCAAAAGTATTTTAATTCTGCTAAACGAGCAGAAAAAACTGACAAAACCATTGATAACCTAACATTTTCAGACCAGTATCAGTTTGAGAAAATTCATCTGAAATTCTGTAAATATATTCTTGGTGTTAAAAGGTCTGTTAGGAATTTTGCTGGTTGTTCAGAATTGGGTAGGTTTCTTGTAGAAAGTTTTATTAAGACCCAAGCTTTGCTATATTAAGCTAGGTTAAACTCTTCTAAAATAAACCCCCTTCTGAAAGAAAATTTTGTGGTTAATAAACTTCTAGCTAATGAGTCAATATATACATGGTATTCATTCATTGAAAAAGTTATGGAAGAATTACATTTTACTGATATTCTTGATGATATTGATTTGTCTTTACGATTTAATCTTCTGAAGCCAAAATTTAAAAAAAGAAATCAAATACATTGTTAACATATATTATTCTAATATTGTTCCAAATAAAATAAAAGCTATAAACACAGAAACCTAAACGTTAGGCCTGTACAAAAACATTAAACAAGACTCTGACTTGGAACCTTATTTACTCCATCATAATTTTTCATCATCAGGAAATTATTCACATAATTTAGAATAAGTGGCCATTGTTTGGAAATTGAGAGAGGCCGGTATAAAGATTTGAAGAGAGAAAATAGACTTCGTAAAGTTTGTAGTTCTATTGAGGATGAGAGCCACTTTTTTAAATCTTTTTAAATTGTAGTCTTAATAACTGTATTAGAATTTCACTATTTAATACCTTAGTAAAAGATTATTCTGATTTTAATACCAAAAGTAGTGAACAAAAACTGTATTACTTACTTAATCCAAGCATGGAACATTTGTCCATTATTGGGAGTTTTATGAAAGAGTCGCTTAGACTAAGAGATATCTCCATTTTGGCCAATTGCTCTTGACACTGTATTCTAGCCATATTGTCTGTATCATTGTATTGTATTTTTTTCTTGTGTTTCATTGTATTGTATTTTTTTTCTTTTGTTTGTTGTATTATTGTATGGTTTAATCCTTATTAGGATATGGATACCAATAAAGTTTTTATTATTATTATTATTATTATTATTATTACTGCATGTAAAGTTCATGATTATAAAAATTCTAGTGAGTGTGGGCCATGGTCGCGATGCCATTGACCTTTCAAACCAGAGGTGTCTACCGATGTGTGTTCGTATGTTCGAACCCGGTTGAACTCGTGTAAGAAAGGGTCAATTTTCCTTGTTGTACTGTTTGGTTTGATACTATAGTATCTTTCGCAGCATTGCGGACGCGTGTACTAGCAGTCTCAAATGTCGACGTTTCAAAACAAATAATAAAAATTTGCACAAACTCACGTGGTAACGAACTGATGTTTAGATTGATCCTTGAAAATAAAGGAAAATTATCTCGTCTGATATAGTTGAAAAATTACTGTTGTGGCGTAAAACAAAATTCAACCAACTAACCAACCTACTCCGAAGTGTAACTGTGTTTGTGCCGATTTCTCCACGAAATAAATGTGTTGTTTATTTTAAAATATCAGTGTTTAATTCAGCCTTTTAACAGGTGCTAAATATGTATATTGTTTGCGCTTTGGAAACTGAATAAAATACATGTAATTTAATCATGAAAACGGGGATGTGATTTCTACATGGAAATCTAATATTCTTTTAATTTTTTCATTTGCCTTGATTTCACTCATTATTTTGTTTTGGTGCTTAAGGGTTCAACAAAAATTAAGAGTTAAAAATGTATTGAAAATCATTAACAGTCGTATAGTTGCTATTCTTAAATCAAGCATGACAAGTTTGTTGAATTATCTTCTTTAGGCCATTAAATAAATAATACAAGAATCATAAGCCTAATATTCATCCTTCACACACACACACACACACACACACACACACACACACACACACACACACACACTTTTTTTGACGGGAATTTGATAATCAAATTGTAAAGATACCATATGATGATCTATGATCATTTCTGTACACATTTCGACAAAAATTAAAGAAAAATAAATAGACACTAGTTTATTGCATATCCAAGATCTATAGTTTTCAAAAGTAAAATATCTCTTAATAGTGACTTTTGGTTGGTATGTTGTTATGTTGTTTAACGTCGCATCAGAAATTCTTCAGCTTTTTGCGACGAGATCTCTAAAATTGATTAAAGAACTAGTTGGAAAATGCGCGAAATGTACGAGTGTGTACTATGGTCTGCTTGTACCAGCACGCACTCAGGGCGACTTTTTGTTAAGGTGCTAGCTCACCAAGTTGGTATGCTGGTGACAAACAAACCACTTCTATAGTCACATTATTCTGGTACTGAATGATCCGGTTGATACCCTGTCCTCCTCATGCAAAGCTTCAGTCGGAGAAGCAGCATCTCAAATTTGAAAGTCTTATGTATGAATCGGCCGAAGTTCGAACTCACGATCACCCGCTCTAAAATCGTACGCTAGCCGATACTGAGCTATCGAGGCGTTAGTGACTTTTGGCTCTCTTTAAAGTATAAAAAGTACACTATATAAAAGTGTGTTGAGACAACCGATTAATTAAATCTTGGAATCTGAGCTACTGAGTTTCAAAATGGTACCAAGTGGTGAGGTAAATGTAAGAATATAGTGATACTTACGATGTACTCATTTACCAATCAATGCTCTCTCGATGAATTTCTTGAACTGAAAAGGTGTTTCCTCTTTCTACTGTCAAATTACTGCGATGTGCTGATTTTAGTTTTTTATATCATATAGAATTAAGTACATAACACTTCTAGAGAAGTTTAAAAAAGCGACTGTCTCAAATACCAAAGGATTCTATTATTAACCAACTTTTATACCTTACCAACCAAATATTTCAAGCCTTCGATGATGGAAAAGAAATCTGTGTGGTATTTCAGACATAAGCAAGGCTTTTGATAGAGTCCGACAAAGTTTTATTGCTCAAGCTTAAAAATATTGGTATATCTGGTTCTGTACTTTCTTGATTTAGCTGTTACTTATTAAATAGAAAACAGAGTTGTTCTCAACAAATTCTTATTCTGATCGGAAATCTATTTCTGCTGGTATTCCCCAAGGATCTTTACTTTGTCTTTATCTCTTTCTCATATACATAAATGACATTGTTAATAATGTCATGTGTAATATTAGACTTTTCGCTGATGATACTTCCTTTTATGTTATTGTTGAAAATCCAAGATCTGCCAGTATCTCCCTTGCCAATATTATTGCTTGGTCTCAAACATGGTTAGTTGACTTTAATTCTAATAAAACTGAATGCATCACATTCTCAAAAAGAGGAAATATCCAACATCCACCATTATATATGAATAATATTCTGTTTAAGAAAGATTTTACTCACAAACATTTAGGGATAAATTTTTTATTTCATGTCTCTTAAGTCTTCCCCAAATAAACTCTATATAAGTAAAACTTGGTCTCGACTTTCTTTACTGTGTCTTTTAAAATTAAGTTAAACATATTCATTATTACTAAAACTCCGTTTTTCAAGATGGAGTTGGTGGAGTTGTTTGACAGAAAACTTTCAGTTTGAAGTGAAAATGAAAATTTTACAGAGTGTGCAGCCTTATTGAAATAAGATTTTTAGCAGAGACTAACATTGTACATTAGGTCACATTTAAATAAAACATTGTCACTAGAATAAATTGTAAAATTATGTTCATTGTGGCTAAAATCCTTGAAAAACGGAGTTTTATTGATAATGAATAAAAATAAATTACAAAAACTCTATTTTACATTGACCAGACATATTTTCGAATACGGAGATTCCCTATGGGAAAACATAACGTTGTTTTACAGTAACTCGCTTGAAAAAAAAACAATTTGGAGGCAGCTCGTATTGGTACCGGTGCCACAAAACTAACTAGTTTTTCACTCCTCTTAAAAGAATCTGGCTGGGAATCACTAAGTGACAGACGTAAAACACACAAACTTATTTCATTTTATAAGATGTATCACAATATGACGCCTGACTATCTTTCTCAAAATTTTGAAACATATTATTACAATACACAAGAATGATAATTGATTCTCCCAACTGTCTCTGTGCAAAAACTGAAACCACCAAACACGTTTTATTTGATTGCCCAAATTTTACTCAAGATCTGAACTATATAATTCCCTAAATCACCAAAATATAAATTTAGATACTCTTTTGAACGGTAGTCCAAACTTGTCTGATGTTGAAAACTTTAAAGTTTATAAATATAAAATCCACACTACAAAGTTCAAAATAAGTTAGTAACTGTTACTCAACTTGCATCTTTTTTTTAGAATTTAGTTTTACAAACATGATTGGTATTTCAATTTTTTTTTTCGACTAGGAATGCTGTATAATATTTTCAATGTCAGAATAGTTCGGCTGAGTGATACAGGTCAACTGGGCCTCTTGTTTAAATTTTGTTTTATGTGATCTTAAAAGACAAACAGGAAATTTTAATTTAGAACTAAAGCATTTTAATTAGCCATTATTTATTAGGTGAGTTTGAGTTATATACCCAACCAACCAAATATTATAAGTCTTGGATGATGGCAAAGAAGCCGGTATTTTATACATAAGCAAGGCTTTTGATAGAGTCTGGCACAAAGATTTAATGCTGAAGCTTAAAAATATTGGAACATCTGGTTCTGTACTTTTTTGTTTAGCAGTTACTTATATTCCCTTGTCAATGGCAACCATTGTGTTTTAAATTTTGATAATTATTTGATGTTTTACATCTCTGATGATCTTGAATGGCTTTGAAACACCAAAAACATGCATATTGATACAACAAAATAGCTTATAAATTATAATGTTTTTCTGGATTTACAGGTTAAAGGACAAGAGCAATTGAATGATTTCATTGACTGATTGATTGATGGGGTTTTATGTCCAAGTCACTTATATCGTGATATCAAGACATCATCAGCTATAGGAGAGGTAGCAGAAATTTGACCTTTGTGGTGCACTAAAGGCAATGTGCAGGGAAGGATCTTTAGCCTGCCACACCTTCCATGTCACAGGGTATTGGTTTTTAAGGTATCCCCTGAAGAACCCAGCGACTTTAGTTTCTAAATGCCAAGTGCTTGGTGAAAGAACAGTCACCACCTATTTTTAAGTATTGGTCAGACAAGGCAGTGTTCGAACCCCGACCTCCCACATACGAAGCCTGCAGTCTATCAACTGAGCTCCCCCAGTGTTAAGACAATTGAATGAAACCTAACATTAAATAGTATGTAACATACGCTATTTAGGTGTGAAGGTCAAAGGTCAAGACCATAAAGCAAAGGTAGATCTAGGATCTAGGGTAGGGGTATTTGGCTATAAAAAGTTAGTTATATTTTTGTAATTGAACACAAAACAGGGAACCAAAATGAAACAGTTCACACTTACATAAGTTTGTTTCTTGTTTTACTTGAGTACATGAAAAATGATGACAATGTCTGTCACCCTTCTTACCAACGATCCAGTAAAATGACAGTAACAAACTATGCACAAAATTCATCTCTCATCAGCAATGATGTATAGTCAATTATATAGTGAAATACTAGTGCATGTTTTATATTGTCATGGTGTCAACTTGTGACTTTAAATCAAGTATATTGTGGTATAGAATAGAATGGAGAATGTGTTTGTGACAATTATATTTAGGTATACTGGTCATGAGCTCAATGATGTAAATGAGTATCTGGCATTTACATTCAGGTAGTAACATATGTGTCAGAATCTTTTGGCTAAATCTGAGTAACATGATGTCATAGTGTCTATTTTTGTTTCATAATCAGGCACAATGACATATATTGTCACAGTGTCTGTTACCTAAAGGTATAGTAGAATAGTAGAGAACACCATGATGTCATAATGTCTATTTGTATCTCACTATCAGGTACAATGACTTGGAGTGTCACAGTGTCTGTTACCTTAAGGTATAGTAGAATAGTAGAGAGCACCATGATGTCATAATGTCTATTTGTATCTCACTATCAGGTACAATGACTTGGAGTGTCACAGTGTCTGTTACCTTAAGGTATAGTAGAATAGTAGAGAGCACCATGATGTCATAATGTCTATTTGTATCTCACTATCAGGTACAATGACTTGGAGTGTCACAGTGTCTGTTACCTTAAGGTATAGTAGAATAGTAGAGAGCACCATGATGTCATAATGTCTATTTGTATCTCACTATCAGGTACAATGACTTGGAGTGTCACAGTGTCTGTTACCTAAAGGTATAGTAGAATAGTAGAGAGCACCATGATGTCATAATGTCTATTTGTATCTCACTATCAGGTACTATGAAATAGAATCTCATAGTATCCATTACCTACATGTACATGTTTATTGGAATAGTGAGAGCTCTATGATGCCATAATGTCTTTTTGTATCTCGCCATCAGGTACATTGACACAGGGTGTCATAGTGTCAGTTATCTACAGGTATAGTGGTATAGCAGTGAGCTTCTGTCCGGCATTCAGCATACAAGCTGGATTGCACTCTCTACAAAAGTTAAATAATGGCATTTAAAAGTTAGGTCAATTCAACTTTGATGTTATACAGGTTTTTTTCATTAATATGTCTGGGTTGCTAGTCACTGTATCATCTAGTGTCATTTAAAAGTGATTTTTGTTGACACTCTGGTATATTCTAATCAAATGTTGTTAGAACCCCTTATTAAAAGTCTGTAGCTTTGTTTGGGTACCCTGGTAACTTTCAACATCCATGAACTTCAACCTTCTTGATGTATTGAGTGAAAAAATCTTGACTCCAGAGTAAAAAACAATTACTCAACTCCCAATCGGTCCCAAAGATCCCTTTCAAAAAAAAAAAAAAAAAAAAGAAAAAAAAAGCCAGAAATATCCCTTTCAAGCATAAAATACTGTTACATGTATTATTTTTGTATATTGTTTTATTATATCATTTTTGTCTCATTTATTAACTTTGTAATTTATCCAAACACATTAAATATCAATTCTCATTTTGGTTTCGAGATTACACTTCCTAAATTCTTGAGTCTTTAAATAACACTTGGTTTGAGAATATCTTTTACAAACATGTATTTTAATACATACACATTTTTTTCATCTCTAATATTCTCAGCCACTCACTTTGAAGTCCAATGGTGTTATTTATGATTAAATATGGACATTTTAATTTATTTTAAGTTGATATGACACAGAAATATCCACTGTCAAAACAAAGTATATCCATTTATATTTTATGTATGCTTTCCTCTGTCAAGTTATGTTGTTTTTTTAAAATAAAGATAAAACTCCACATAAATATCAAAGAAGTAGACTTGTTTTCCAAATCTTCAAATATGGTCAACCTAAAAAAGATAAACATAAATATTAATAAAATTAAATACATGTATATACAAATAACCCTCTTTATTTACATTTACACTTACCGACAAAAAAAATTGAGGGAACGAACATGCACAGTGCATATAGCCCTCTTTATAACAACATTTACAGCTTCCAGCAATGACAGGGAATTTTGGGAACAAATGTGCATCTTACAAATGAAAATGACATGAAATTTACGATGGCATTTTCTAGAAAAAAAACATCTATTAAATCTCTTTTAAAGCTGGTTTAGTCATGTATGACAAAAGTCACACCAGTGAAATGAGTGTTACTAGTAGTTTAAAAAAAGTTTTAATTACCAAGTACCTAACAATGGGTCAATGGACCATGAGTGACACTTGTGTGTACTACAGATTAAGTGATTAATAGCTAATTAATCAACCTGTTAATGAATTGTATAGTATATAGTATAATCATTAAACAAAATAAAAACTGGTGTTATTTTTCAATGCCTATACAACTAGTGACTGATTAATTGAAGTTCCAAATTGTTTAAATAACAATAAATCTGCTAAGAATATAAGAATATTCTTCATCTAAAACATCCAATTTGGAATATTTTACGGTGTATATATAACACAAATACCAGTTAAATTTTGATGTGCCAGATGTGCACATTTCGCAAATTAATTCCTCATCAGTGACACTAAGACCGAAAAGTTTGATAGATAAAACATAAGCCAAAGATAAGAGATCATTTGGACGTGTATGTGCACTCAAGCATTACATAATTGAAGTTCAGAAACATTTCTAATTTACATTTCATTTATATATTTACCATAATTTTAGAAATCCATGTTGTAAATTTATTTCCAGTAGTTTTTTAATTTTGTTAAAATCAGTGAAAATATCCCTTAGTACATGTAGTAGAAACACTTGATTTCTGAGTCAGGGGAGAAAACTCATCATTTATGTCATTATTTCATTACTACAGCAATTTCTTCATAATGACAAAATTGTTTGGGGACAAACTTGTAAGCAGTGAGTAGGTTTGTGTTCCAAGCCCTAGAAGTTCTAATTTGCCTCATCACCCAAATCTCTATCATCTATCAAATACATATCTTACTTGTCATCATTTCTCACTTCTTCATTATCTTATCTGTATCATCAACCAAATCTCTTTCACCTATCATATTTGTATTCTTTAACTTGTCATCACTACTCACTTCATCATAATCTTACCTACATCATCACCCAAATTTCTATCATATACATAATCTACTTGTCAATGAAATCATTTGCATTAATCTTATCATCATCATCTTACCTGCATCATCACCTGAATCTCTATCATCTATCATATCTGTGTCTAATTCATCATCGTTAGTATCACTTTCTTCATCATCATCACCCTCGTCATCATCTTCCTCATCCTCTTCATCATCCATGTGCTGAAATCATGCATATAATAAAGCTCACATAAATGAAAGCTGGTTCTTTCTATAATAAAAAACGACATCGTGAGGGTACTACCTCATAAGGAAATATTGAAAAATTTGGAGCATAAATTTAAGCCAAAATCAATATTTTTGGAGCCAGAAATTATCTATAAAAATTAGCGATTGGCTACATTGACAAATGACAGAGCAACCCATTGTTCAATAGCATAGTACACCTGGTTGTTCTATGTATTATGTTATTATATTATGAGATAATACCAGTACATGTATTTCTTACTTATATTTAACAAACCATCATCAATGATCATGTCCCACTGGACTGATACCAGTGGGTAAATAAAAAGCTACCAAGTGAATGCCTAGTTTTAAAAAAGTTTACAGTATTCTCCATAAAAGTTAACTCTGTCACAATTGAGCGAGTGAGAGGGTTTACTTCTTAGTAAAGATTATTTAACTAAATTTTAGATTTGAGAAACACCGCAACCATCAGCAAGCAAAGCGACAAACTTTTAACCCAAACCCAATAGTGATTCAATCAAAAAAGTATAAAACTGTCTACAAGCTCTAAATTCAATAATAGCCACAGTTTCGAAAATTTTTAAAACATAAAAACTGCCTTAATTATTCATTGGTAAAACATTTGCCTTGGAAGTCAGGTCATATATAAGACTTTAAAGTTTGAGATATTGCTTTTCTGTCTTGCGCTCGGCATTAAAAGGCACCAGGGTATTGTCTGGTGTCAGGATACTAGTAATGAACTGGGGAGTGGTGTGCTTGTCATCAACATATTGACTTGGTGACCTAGCACCTTATTCAAAAAATCCTCCTGAAATTTGAGCTAGGTCTTAATATGATTAACTAAATCTAAAAATCATTAATATGCAGATAAATCCCTAAAATGACTGTAACAATTGTAAATAACTTAGTAAAGACAAATTAACCTGGAAGCTTAACAAAGAAATATATATTGCCTCATTAGGATATTCATTGAAAATTTGGTTCTAAGCATATGCTGAAAAGTTCATACCAGTATTTTTACACAAAGTTAAAAGGGAAATTTGGCAATTAATTATCTTGATCCTCAAATCTGACTTACCCTGCACTGTTGTTGAACATTCCAGGAATATATTAAAATCTGAAGTCTTCAAAACTAATGGCAAAAACCATTGAAAATTTCCTCATTAGGTTTATTTTTGTCAGAACCATATAAAAAAGGGTATATAAAATGAAGTAACAATGAAATATTGTTTAAACTAAAACCCAAGTTATTATGTTTATATATATATATAAGTGGTCCCAGACATGATCAATATATGGAGGTGGTGCAAGTGGTGTGTGTGCCTGGCTGTGCATATACATGGATATTTCTGAAGTGGTTGTGTTGCACATTTCTAATTTTCCAGAACCTTTTCTTTTTGTTGTTTTTTTTTTTTTACCTCAGATGCTGTCTTGCCAATAGGTACAATATTGCTGTCTTTTTTGGCTATACTTTCTAGCTGAAAAATAAATAAAAGAGCAAAATTTAAAACCATTGTTATATAATGGATAAATTGCTATCCCTTGAATTATCATATCAGACCAGTGTAATTTACGAATACGTGTAAATATAGAATCTGTTTTATTAATTATGGAAAAGTTATGAAAATGAAAAAATTATTTTCAATATACCGGTATATTATATCTACTATTTGCTTCAAACATTGTGCAATTGTAAATATAACTTAAACAAGAATTTTCAAATAAATGAATCAGAAGTAAACCATTATACTGGTACTAAGTCATTTAGTAGAAGTCTAGTATAACAATGGTAACATTTCTTTTCCTGCTTTGTGGGTTTGGGAGAAGTTTTGTATTGAATCACTAAACAAAGCTCTTTCAAAAGTATTAAACTCATGTTTCAGTAAAGTTTTCTTCTCAAAAACCTCATGTTTCAGTAAAGTTTTTCTTCTCAATTAACTCATGTTTCAGTAAATTTTTCTTCTCAATAAATTCATGTTTCAGTAAAGTTTTTCTTCTCGATAAACCCATGTTTCACTAAAGTTTTCTAAATGATAAAACTTTATCTGTATAACTTTGTGATTAAATTAAACTATTTTTCACACATTTAAATTGTTATTTATTTTTATCAGAAAACTCCTGAAAAAAAATCCATTTCAATTAATCAGCTGAGGATCTATCAAGTCCTTCAAGCCCTCTCACTTGGCTAAAAGATCCAGACCCGAAAGTCTGGCAATAAATCATTCTATTACATCTACTGTATACAACCTCTCGACCAGCTCAGCACCTGTACATTTTTAAAAAGTTTTTTATGTTTCTGATCTTTAAGATACTAGTTACTGGTCCAACTTTTATTATATCGGTCAATTTTTCCCTGACAACTGGAGAAATTGTGTTGCCACTTGATGATTCCAATAAAAAGACTAAGTTGGACGATATGTTTTAGTCCTGTACAGATGTACACATACAAAATAAATTAGGCCAACATTATTTGCACATATATCAGTATATAACGCATGTAGTAGGCTGGCGATATTTACATGTATGGATTTGCAATACGATAACTTACATCGACTTTATACAGACAAGGTTTCTGTGCAATTTAGTATATCAGACTATTTAATACGCTCATTATTATAAATCAAATGATAAATTAAAAAAAGAAAAATAAATAAAATAATAAAACAATGTACATTTAAAGAAAACGATTTAGAAGATAAAAATAAAAACGATAAATAAAATAATATCTATAAACTGTAAACCGTGAATATTTAGCGACAGTTTTATTTTAGCGCAAATGGTGGAAGAATTCAACCCCCTAAAATAAAACTGTCCCTAAAATTTTACAACACTAACAAATAAATACTAATCGTCCCGCAAACGGTCTTTGACAATGTTTAACTGTTATTAACTTATTATTGTTGATTTTTATACCTCTCCCCATCATATAATCATATTAATAATACAAACAAGAGGCCCATGGGCCTTAACGCTCACCTGAGGATATGTCCAAAATTGTTTGCAAAGCGCAAAAGACAACATAATTGGTACTGAAACTTTAAAAATTTTCTCAAGTTAAGAACTGCCAGAAAGCTTAATCAGAAATTTATTCACTCACATTTCATTTATACATGTAAGTAGCTTATATAATATGCATGAAGTAACTGTAATGCAATGAATAATTTCCAAATCATTAACGAATTTCAGTAAACTTATGCAACTATGTCCTTGACCTTTGAACATATATGAGATTGAACCATATATTATCGTCATGTCAATATCTACAATATTCTAATATATATATATATGCCTATACAAAAAGTTAAAAGTTTTCAAGATAATAAGCAATTTATGTCTTCTTTTGCAGCTGTGACCTTCACATTTAAACACATGACCTTGAACCATAAAATCAAAATGTTCAATGCTGCAATACCTTCAATATTCTAATATATATGCCTATACAAAAAGTTAATAGTTTTCAAGATAATTAGCAATTTAAGTCTTCTGTTGCAGCTTTGACCTTGACCTTTGAACAAATGACCTTGTACCATATATCAAAATGATTGTCATGTTAATACCTACAATATTCTAATATACATGCCTATACAAAAAGTTAATAGTTTTCAAGAAAATCAGTAATTCAAGTCTTCTTTGCAGCTGTGAACTTGACCATTGAACATATGACCTTAAACCATATATCAAAATGGTCATCATCTCAATACCTACAATATTCTAATTTACATGCCTATACAAAAAGTTAATAGTTTTCAAGATAATTAGCAATTTATGTCTTCTTGTGCATCTGTGACCTTGACCTTTGATCATATGACCTTGAACCATATATCAAAATGATCATTTTCACAATACCTACAATAGTCTAATATACATGCCTATACAAAAAGATTATAGTTTTCAAGCTAATGCACAATTTTGGTATTTAAAAGCCAGAAATAACATTTCAGGGGCAACAACTCCTACATGGATTATCATATAGTTACGAAACTTGGTACCTTGGCAAATTTTGTCATGCTGAACATTTTAACAATGATTTGATTTCATGTATCTCTTAATATTTGAAAGAAAATTGCCTAAAACTGCATAAATCACAAATTAGGTCATGACCTTGATTTGTGACCTTGACCCTAATTTAAAGGTCATTTCAAGAAAAAGTCAAAACTGAAAACCCCATGTCATTATCTGTGCAAATAGTCAAGTTATAACAATTTGAAGCCATTTTACGAAATTTTTAAAATTAAACACAAAAACACATAACCCATTCGACCAAATTTCATGAAATGAACAAACTATAGGCTTAAGACCCTAGAGAATCCAAATATCACATCAGATTTTTTCTCCCATCATCGGTTTTGGAGAAGAAGATTTTTTAAGACTTTTGGACCCATAGGTCACCTTGACCTAGTTCTGGTAGCCATGGCAATGCCATGAACAAATCTGAATAGCACCGGCCCATATATGCTTCTGACCAAGTATCATTGAAATCTGTCCAGCAGTTTTGGAGGAGAAGTCGAAAATAGGTGTTAACCACGCATGCACGCATACACGCATGCACATACACACGCCGCGCCATGCCATAAGCTCACATGGCCTTTCGGTCAGGTGAGCTAAAAATGTTTTGAAATCACATTTAATCAATGAGATGCTGTATCGATCTACACATACATAAAAATCAACAATAAGTTTTATCAATCAGTCCAAAGAGTCTGTTTCTGTTTCAGCTTAAAAGAATGATATATGCAGCACTTCAATTTAAAATAAATTAAAAACCGAATTTTATCATATTAAATCCTAAAAATCAGTTACATGTAATCCATAATAAACGGTTTGAAAAAGCACTGAAAATCCACAAGATTTTAACAAATTTCGGACATGGAAAAACAGCTAATCTCAACTCTCAACAAACTGCCACATTTTTATAAATATGTGTAAATGTATAGAAAAACAGAGTGTTGTAAGGCTTGACTTTATTAATATTACTTATCACCTGTTCACAGGGGATTACGCATGTATATAAACTAGTTACATACATGTAACTTAATTAAGTTTTATTATATAGTCAGGTACGTATATAGGTATAAATTTTAGGGTCCGAAAGAGGGTTATCACTGGCACTAAAATAAAACTGTGCTAATGCAACTAGCATTTTGAAATTGCTAAAATTTCTTTGCACTAATATAAAGCAGTTTACAGTATATATTATAGCTATATTATAGGCAGCAATGAAAAAATAGCACTATTCCAGCACCAACGTAATATGATAATTTTGAAATATATTTTAGAAATACATCATCAATACACAGCACTGGTCAGTACTTGTCTGTAGAATGCAATTTTACAAATTAGTATATCCGAATATTATATGGTTTTAACTTTTAACTCAGATTTCATTGTTAACTTTTGCTGATTTTACAGACGAACAGAATTAAAACAAAGACCAAAAAGGATTAAAACTTACAGGATTGAAATTTCCTACTTCAAAGAGTATCTTAACATTTGTGAAGGAGAGCGCATGGCACAGGGTTATTACAGGTACCGGTATTACAATTCGGAGATCAAGGCAGCAAAAGAAAGAACACTGACAAAAGTACTGATTTAGAGTAATCCTTATAAAAACATGAACGTATGGTAAGTTATCACACATACACCTATATTTATCTTATAATTTACAATTTAACACATTATTTCACACATGTTGGCACTTTCGGATAATCTGTTTTTATCTGGCCTTAAATTACATTATGTGATTAAGGGAAACTATGATCACATCCTTACCGGAATAGTAATCAAAGCGAACAATCACATTAATTAAGTGAATACAATGAACACTATTAATTAATTTTTTTTCCAAACCTGTACACAAGTCTTTTTAAGTCTCATATTGAATATAATTTTATATTACATTTAATTTTAATTTTTCCAAATAAACAACAAATAATTATTTTTTTATTCTATGTATAACATTCTGATTATTGGCTGTAACATGTTGTCGTCAAACTTTTTACATTTAATAATCAATTTATTTTTAATGGGTCGATATATTTTATTGATCACATATATAGATAGTTGGATCATATGTCTGATATACTTCATTGTCTGTATACGGCTGACATAAGTTATCGTACTGCACATGCGTATATGTGAAAATAATGCCAGTCTATTAATTCGGTTATTTTAACATATGTGCAAATAATCAGTTCGAATAAATCATTCAGTACATGAATGAAAATTAGAGCATAGCAAGGTATAAAGAGTTAACAGGAGTTAAAGGGAGTAAACGGAAAAATAATTTTGATTAGATGATATGGGAAAAGGATTACGATTCAACCCAACGTTTTGACTGAGCATTATTATTAGTTTGCTTGCCTCCCATTCACATTATGAATGCACTATTTGTAGCTGTAAAAGATTTTTAAATATTATCTTGAGCTATCTTTTAAAAACAATCATCCAGCTCTTCAAACTGCATCCTCTGAACCTACTGTAGGCTAAATAAGTTATTTAACTTCTCTATAACTTCTCTCGTTTACTGCCTTTTACCCCCATTTACCACAGGCACTTGTTTCTGTCAGTAATGAGGTAAGTCATGACCAATATTACCTAATATTATTAGGTAATATTGGTCATGACTTACCTCATTACTGACAGAAACAAGTGCCTGTGCCATTTACTCGTTAAACTTATAGACATACAAGTAAGTTTTTTTTAATAAATTCTCACCCATGAATTGTATTCTTCCTCTAGTTCTGAAAGCTCATTTTCATCGTCACAAGGTTTATCAACTGTAAACCAAATTGGATCAACAATACTTGGAAGTAAAGAAGGAAATGTGTTTGACATTTTCAAAAGTTTGTAAACTGGCGTACCATATTTTAATATTTCCTAATATATGTTTATCCTTTTTGGGTCTGGTTCTTGTTTAAACCTACCTTACTAAAAACGTACCATATCTTGACAGAGGCGTTGTTGAAAAATACTTCAAAAGTTGGGTTTAGAAATGATGTTTAACGTCCCAGTCAAGAATATTTCACTTATATCGAGACGTAAATACATATATATATGTCAAGATCCTGCCGTGTTCTTCTGATCTATTGAATAAATTCGACTTCGTTAATAGTGTTTATTATCAACTGTTTCCACATGTGCTTCTCCGGTATTGTGTTTTCAAGTGCATAGTTAGTGATGTTGTTGATAAGCGAGTACTTGTCCAAAATGATAAATATATCTGTTATAAATCATTTTGACTGCAGTTTGATTGATTTGATTTAATGTTGTTTTAGATCCCAGTCAAGTCTCAAGAATGTTTCACTTATCTCGAAACGTCACCAGTTATAGGTGAAGTGCCAGAAATTTTCACCTAAGCAGTGCGCTTATGGCAATATGCAGGGAGGGTTCTTTAACGTGGAACGCCTGTCGTGACACTGAGCATTGATTTTTAAGGTGTCATCCGAAAGAACCCGTGACTATCTTCTTGAAATATTCTTTCTTCCATATCATCTTATGTGACATAGAGTTTGATATCATATGAGATACACACACATATTTTACACCAAGACTTGACTTTTTGATATGATATCATAATAAAGACAATGATATATATCATCCTGTAGAAATTATGTGACCTCATTCCCGTGGAGAACATGACCTCATCTTGTGGGAAAATACTAGACCTACCTTTTAAGTATTGAAAAGTTTCAGTATTCCAATTGTAAATGATTTTGAATGAACAAATTTGTTTTATAATTTACAAAATCTGTAATAACCCTGTAATAAATCTGTTCGAACCCTCAACCTTCCATTTACGAAGGAAGCACTCTACCAACTGAGCTGCCGTATTGGTCTTTTGACGGTAGTGCTTGGTTGACATTGTAGAAATAGAGGCGCTGTAAAAAAAAAATTGTTAAGTAAGTAGAGTAGAATCTATCAAACAAAGTTTCTGAATGAAAAGTAGTTTGCGTTTGCGTTTATCGTTTTCTCCGCTTATCCGAGGAAACCCTAACATACTTTCACACTTAACCGAACGCAATATACAAGGAAAATTCTAAATAGTTTTAGCCACAAAGTGTTGGAAGGTCAAGAGTATTCTAATGTTCGATTGGTTTAAGTTGTTTCAAAGTTCTGCGCAATATATGCCGACTGAAGGGAACACTACTTTGTACAAATCGCATAACACAATGATGTTTATTTCACTTTTACCGACTCCGGTAATGACAAAGTAAGTTTTCCCACCTTTGTCACGGCTTTGACCTATTCTACGCAGTATGTCTTTTGCAGAAAAATACGTTTTGCAGAATACCTAAATGATTAGGTACCTAAAAAAGCCACATATACTTTGCTACCCAGTTCAATATTATGCAATATGAACTCTTGAAAATTAAAAGACTTGGTAAGACAACTAAAACAAGAAGGAAACCCTTGCTGTTGGTTTAATGGGAAATTATCATAAAAGTCACAGTGCTTAATGCGCAACATTAAACCTTCTCAAACAAATCTTTAAAACCGAGAAGTAGAGAAACCGGACGATAATTTCTGGCAATTTGTGATACTATGCGGCCTTTCTGTTAGGTGTCCTTTTACTATTTATTCAATATTTTGTGACATACTAGTAACTTATCTGAATAAGTAATATCACTATAATCCGATTTTTTGATATCACTAATTCGAATAAGTAATATCACTAAATCAACTTGATTTATTGATATCACTAATTGGAATTAGAGATATTACTTGTCTAATTCAATTTGATATAGTGATATCACTAGTTCATTGACAAGAAACGAAAATAAGGAGTCTTCCCTTAAAAGTATTACCGCAGCAAATCTTAAATCAAATAATTGAGAGATATTTGACAGTCAGTTATTCACACTAAAAATGTTATAAAAACCGATTAGGTGCTTTTTTATTTTAGTTATTTTTATATAACAAAATTATAGCTCTATATTACCCGACATCGATCGACAATACTCATTATTCATAATAAATCGTAGTTTTACTTCATAATATTGTGTTTAAATCAAGACCTTTCTTTATCTTATTTTTATTACAAAAATGCACCCAAAGTAACATTAAAATATTAAGTAAAATATTGATAAAACATTACATGACGCGGAAAAAATTGTAAGGGAGCGTTTGTGCCATGAGATTTAGTGATATCACTAAATCTATTTTATGATATCACTGTTCATCCAAGCAAGTTAAAACCTGCGGATTACGCACATACTCTCATAACGTTGTGATAGAAAAGAAGATCACATCAAACTTGTCACACCTGTATTAAGTTTTATGAAAAATATTTATTTTTTATTCAAAAAGTGAAAGGCAAAATTTGCCAAATTTAAGTTAAGGAAAATCTTAGTTAAGAAATGATTGTGAAACCGGGGCCAGATATAATAAACCTAAACCATTTACTATATCAAACAGATGTTGCATAGAAAACATCTAGGCTTTGCCACAGTTTTGAAAACAGAGTTGATGACCAGTTGTTTTAGACTAGCGCAACCTTAGCAACCTTAACCTTTGTGTGCTAATTCACAGTCAGTGTCAAACAGAAAAGCATACCACTTCCCGATTCACAGTATCCTGGCACCAAATCCAGATACTCTTTCCTCCAAACGTCAGGGCAAGGCGAAGAAACAGTATCTTAATGTAGAGGTTTTATGTATGGCTCGGTCAGAATCAAACGCTAACGAGGGGGAGACAAAATCCGGTTAATATCTGTTCCAAAAAATACAAAATGACAGCAACCTTTCGCTCTCGAGGCGGGGGTTCAATGCGCTTGACAACTGTTTTGAAAATCATATAAAATGAAAACTGTGTGAACACTGCTTATTAAAAATCAATATATACAGAAAACGCAACGAAATTTCCTGCAATCAAGTTTTCTGACAACCAGATAACACTTTAAATGTCATTTTAGTCCTCAAATGTTATCATATGCAAAGCTTGATTCTCAAGATTTACTTGAATGTAATATAAACTATCAAAGATTTTACACAAAAAAAGTCTTTTATGCATTCGGGACATCAAGTTAAACCTCGCATTTCATAAACCCAAAAGGGAAATAATTTTTACTTTATTATTAAGAGATATGTTTTCTATTGATAAACAAACTAGTCTGTTTGTGACTTTTATTAATTTTTCTGCATTGAATAATACATTGTAATTGGACTACATAAACATATATCAAAACTGGAAATAGAAATATTCAAAGTAACTGGTCTGAACAACATCTCCAGTCAATCAGAAAATGGTTTCAATTCTTCAACTAGATGAATATCTCTATCAAAATAGGGAATCTAAGCAATATTTGATAGCGACCGGACTTGATAAAAATCTAAAACCAAATCGGAGATGGTTACAATAGTTCTTAGCAACATGTATGGATGAACTTCTCCAATGAAATCGGAGATGAATACAATAGTTCTTAGTAACGAGGCAGGATGAAAAAACCGGAAATGGTTACAATAGTTATCTGTAACGGGGATGAGTGAACATCTTTTATAAAATTGGAGATGTAACGATATTTCCAATTAAATTGGACATGGTGACGATACTTTTCAGTAACGGGAGTTGTGGAATCTTCAATCGAATCGCAGATGGTTAGGATAGTTCTTAGTAATGGGACTGGATAAACATCTCTAATAAAACGGAATATTAATACAATAGTTCTCAGTAACAAGAGTGGATTGACATCTCCAATCAAACTGGATATGGTAACGATATTTTTTATAACGGGGTTGGAGGAACATCAAACCAGAGGAGGTAACAATAGTTTTTAGTAAAAGGAAATGATTACAATATTACACAGTAAAGACACTAGATGAACTTTTAATATTGGAATGTTAGGAGGTTGATTGAAACCATAAGAGAAACACGTGCAACAAAACCGGAATCAAACCTGAGATAGTAAACTGCCCGACAATTTCAAGACACGTGCATAATTCCTTTCTTTAAAACAGTAAATGTATTGCATAATGGGCCTTCCATGAAACAACCAGCCCGTTAAAATAAAAACACAACACCAGTTAATACAACACTAAAAGATTTTAATTATAGATTAATAAATGTTATTACAATATATTCTCATAGAAAAGTTTAAGAAAACCTCATTTGTATAAAACTTATTTAAGAAACCTAAAAGTTAAGTTTGCTTCAAATGTGTCTAGGACGAATTTAAGTGAAGAGTTAAGTTCTCGCAAAGATACGTAATTTAGAACGTAAAAACAACAATGTCCTTACCTTAAAAAATAAATGAAATAGATAAAAAATAATTTAAAGTTAATTGGATCAAACCATGCATAGAATTTAAAGATACAACTCCCTTAAACCAGTTTGTTTTTTTTTTACTAAAACATTTTAACTATTTAAAAATTTCAAAAAAATATTTAAAAAATTTAAGAGATAAAAATTTAAAAAGTGCATTTCCTTAATTGTTACTTGATAATAAGAGTCATTTCAAGAAAACGTCAAAACTAAAAACCTTTTAACTAACACACGTGTTAGGTATACAATTTAGGACTAATACCATTAATGAGGATATTGCGTTAGATAGTTAAAAACAAAAATTATTCTATAAATAATAAACTCGTTTTCACATTTTTTTCATAATGCAGTAGGTCTAATCAGGTAAACATGTTAAATACCTAAATTCATACAATTTGAACCACAACATTTACAAAATGAGAGAGAGAGAGAGAGAGAGAGAGAGAGAGAGGGGAGAGAGAGGGAGAGAGAGAGAGAGAGATTCTTTTGATAGTAAAATGTAAGTCCGAACATTATTGAAAAACACATCATCAATGCTGTCATCACCTTCATCTTTGTCTCATGCTTCAAAACATTAATATTTACCCCCAAAAGAGTTTTAAAAGAGCCAATGGCTTTGACAGTTGTCCTTAACTTGATATTTATGGCGAATTACTAAAACATTGAGATTTTAGACTTAAGTGTTTTTTATATTGTCAAGATGAAGCAAATTCTAAAGTTTTTTTGTCCATGCAGTTACATTTCGTCAATCATGTTGGATTTTTTTTTCAGTATCAATAATTTTTTTAACTTTTCTTGCTAGCTGCGGAACAGATATGAATATGCCATTTTTGATTTTAATAGATATTGGTGTTCTACAAGTTAATTAAAAAATCGTGGTTATCGTAAAGAATTGTTTTATCCTATTCATTTTTTTTCTGAGAATTTAAAGTAACCAATTTAATTCAAGAGTCAAAAGCTTCTTTGATACATACATGATGCTACTGCTACATTAATTTGACGACGTTTTTGAATATTAAAAAGTATTTTCTGAAGCTTTCATTCAGTAACCATCTCTTTAAGAGGGCAGATCAATGTAACAATAGTTTACTTTGGTCGTAACTGCATACTAACATCCTTCAGATCGCGCTTGTCAAAAACGTAACTTTTCAAATTATAAAAATGACACCAGATAGCAATTTTCATTATACACTGTAATAATCTGCTTATAAGGTATAAAATCTCTATACAGTTATTTTTCTTTAGGTTACGTGTTTTTTTTATTTTAGAAATAAGCTCACACATAAAATGACTATATTAAATCTTAAATGTAATATTGACTTTAAAAACATAAATGTTCAATATTTTCAAAAAATGTTCAAGCAACTAACCTCCGATAAATTTTAAAAAGGAATGTCCCGGGCGCTCGAAAACGATGTACATTCAGGTTAATTTTGGCCAACTATAACTTCTATTGTTTATTTTAACATAAATTTATAAATTCTCATTTAACCTATGAGCAATATTCAATCTTAAGGCCATGACCTACTTATTGACCTCACATGGTCAAAGTATGAAATTGATATAGCTTGTCAAACAAGATCATTTTGTGCAGAGACAGCTGAACGTATATTGTGGCTTTTACAGTGTAAACAAAGTTTATCTATAATTTTTACCTCATGACCTTCTCACTGACCCAATACGATTCAAACACAAACATACCTTTTCTTGAGATAGGCAATGATAACTTTGAAGAAGATTTGGCAACAACTTGGGTTTCTTGAATGTCAACAATGAAAATTTATACATGACACTCAAGGGAAATAGATTATTCAGCAACAAAAATAGTAGTTTAATTGTCCATTGAAACTGAGAAATGATAGAATTACACAACGCAGATTATATCAGCATGTTGTTCCAATACTATATAAAACTGCAAAACAAATAAAACAAAATCTATCATAAACTGGAATTTCGATACTAGTTTAATTTTGAATTGCACAAATAGAAACAATCGAGGTTTGCAACATTTTTTATCCAGAGCTTGTTCAAAACATGGCCCAAAAATCATTCTGGGGAAATGAGATAAGGATTGGTCTAAAATTGGAGCCTAAAGGGTGTTAACAAAGTTTTTCTTTTTTATAATTTGACCTACTGTTTTTCTGTAATTGGACCTAGTGACCTACTTGTAAACTGAACATGGCCCATATATATAATTTGACCTATTAACCTACTTGATCAAATGTTACTTAAAAGAAATTGAGAGAAAAAGATGGGATAAAATTGTGCCTCTAGAGTGTTAACAATCACAAGTTGACGCGCGACGGACAAAGACCCATTAAAAAAGCTCCTTGAACACTTTTCTCAATAAGCTAAAAGTAAGTGCATACATAACATGGCGATATAAAAGCATACAAGTTATATTTACTATTAAAACACAAATGAACAACATTTATAAAAATGATAAAGCAAATAAACTGTATCTTCATAAAAAAAAACAAAACTATAAGGATTATTTTACAACACAAATCAAATACTTTGTAAAGCAAATTTCTCAAGATCCATTCACAATTTCATTAATACAATTTTAATCATTTTTTCAAATCAGCACCCCTATTTAAGATTTTATACAAAAATTTACCAATGCATTTTAATTTAATTGCATATCTCATTAATTAATTAACAATTCCCTTTTCTAAATTATGTATCTCCTACCTATGTCCAATATTAATAGAGTAAACTTTCAAAATACACGAAAACAAAATAAAATGTCGATATCTTTCGACCAGTTTTTAGAATCTACCGTGCTAATTGTTAAAATCCAAAAGTGTATCAGACATACATGTATTTTGTTAACATACTACTAATTCTTTGTTTCAAAGCTTCAATGTTTCTAAAAATGTATATGAATGTATCACTTTAGTATACCATCGTTTCCTAATATCAAACAATTATTTTAGCGTTCATTAACAATCATTATTGTGAATGGTCTTGATATGGTAAAAAATTGCTTTTTTAACTTCTTTGAACTGGAATAATGTATTTTGCCACAATTCAAAGCAAAGCATAATATGTTGTTTAAATAACTGAAACTGAAATTGTGCGCTCAATGCTTATTTTTAAGCAATATAATAGTGTATATAAAAGTTTCTGTGGTCGTTTTGCATAGATACATGTTATCATCATTTAGTTTTTAAAAATTTTAAAAGCACATCAAACTGTGTTAATAAAACAAATTTCTCATGATCTATTCACAGGATAGTTAATTCAATTCAAATCATATTTCGAAATCAATAGTTTGTTTTTAATCAATCTAACTTTCCAATCAAAGTTTGTTTTACAAAAACAAGACTTAAAGATGCAATTCCTTTGATTTGTATATCTAATCAACCAATTTTGTTTGATTTGTTATCCCAACAACAACTGACGATTTTTAACAAACATTTCTCATCTTCATCCGACATTGAAAAATAAACTTAAAGCACAATAAAATAAAATAAATTGAAATGTCAAAACCGCTCAATGATTTATATATATATATCGTACAAATTGTCAAAATGAAAATAAAATTAGCCTGCTACAGATAAATATGTATTTGTTAATTATAAAAACACTATTTACACTTGATTAAAAGTTTCAATATTCATAAAACGATTGCTGTTAATTGATATAAAATTTCTCTCAAAATTGACTTGCACGTGACGGGTGTAGCTTGCTAGACAGCAGGTGCTCATTCTTCGGGAGCACCCGGCCTCATTTCCTTGATGGAAGTTCACGTGTATAAGTAATTTTGCCAGCTTTCAAAGTTTTAACTTGGTTTTTTGGATTGTGGTTCGGACAAGGACTGGTATGTTTGTTTTATTATTAATAACTTAAAGACTTCCTTATGACAGATTTTCTCCAGAGATAGATCTGCAAAGACACATAATAACCTCTTTTAATTTTCTTCAGTCAAAAACGAACTGTTGAATTTATAAAAATGAGACTAAATAGCAATAATTAACTTTTTATTATAGTATATTCGACATCTTTAAGGTTTAAAAATCTTTTCTTTTATGTCAAATTTTCTTTAAAACTTGTTGTTGGATTTTTATTCATAAAAAAGTGTACCAAAATCACTTTATCAAATCATAAAAATGACATTATAATAAAAAAAAACATGAATGTTCAATATTTACAAAAAGTTTAAGCAACTAAACTGTGATTAAAAAGTAGTCTTACAATTTGATTTAAACAAAAATATATAAAAATTTTAAAAACACTTTGATAAAAAAATTTCTCACGATTCATTCACAGGATTGGTTAAACAATTAAAATCATATTTCCATATCAATAGCTGTCTAAGAATTTTAACAAAAACAAGACTTACTTATGCATTTCATTTGATTTGTATATCTCAACAATTAACTTTGTGTGATTTGTTATTAAAACATCAAACAACTATTCTTATTCATACATCTCTTATCTTTATCCAACATTGGAAAATAAACTTAAAACACAATAGAGTTAAATAAAATGAAAAACATCTCTCAATGTTTTTATCAATATTTAAAATTAAAAAAAACAGATAAGTCTGCTACATATAAATATATAATTGTTAACACATTATTTAAATTGATTCAAAGCCTCAATATTTATAAAGTGATTTGCTGTTAATTGTTATTAAAAGCTTTTAATACTTAAAGACTTTCTCATAATCAGAGATGCTAAAGGTATTCCCGATATATTTATGATGAGTTTTACATGGCTACTTTTATTTGAATCTGCAAAAAATATTTACAATTAAGACCATATAGCATTATAATCAATTCATAATTTGAGTTATAGTTGTAAATCCATGCATCCTGTTTTGTGCCACCTAAAAGATATATCCGTTCTAAAAATATGTACAAATAAATGAAAAAAATACAAGCTCTTAAGGACCTAAAGCTTTTCAATCAACAATTTGCAGTTGGAATTCATTTAAAATAGGACGATTGTTCAATAATTAAAAAAATATACCATTATCTTCAGCTATTGTCTGAGACATTATTTTCTAGATAATAGGCGAAAAATGTCGCCTCTAATTTTGTTATTACAGTCCATAACTATTATCTATGACTAAGGTTTTGCCAGCAAATTCGAAATTAAATAAATATTGAGAAAATCAGTCCTTTGAAAATGTTAAAGCTTTGTAGCATTAGCTATAGTGGGTTTTTTACCTTTATCATTTTGTAAGGTTGGTCAATCTTAGAATTAAAATTAAAAAATACAACTAATGAGCACTTTGTTATCAGTTGTACTAGAATGCAAACATGGAACAATAATGAAATATAATATTTATGCAAAAGGATTAAAATAATACATCGGTAACAATAACAAATTTATAAAAGCAAACATAAAAATTACCAAATATAAAATGTACTAAATAGCAAAATCAGTCATATACTTCATTAAAACTGCAACTTGCTGTCATTTGTAACTGATGGTTAATAAACTGTTAACTTGACAGTTCTCTATGTTTCATATTGTGATTGTCATAAAAGAACAATTTAACCTTTCATAATACTATTCAGATAATCATTTTATGTTATATTTCAATTATTCAAATGAAGCCAATATTCAAGTTGACTTTTCCCTAAAACAGTACACTAAAACTTGGTATTTGGAGTGTACATATATTTGTTTTTTTATGACCTAGTGAACTGCCTTACTACATTTGGAGTAACTACATATTAACCATTAATTTAGGTTAGGTTCCTTTAGGCAAAATTAACACCAAATGTCTTTAAAATGTTTTAAACTTTTTTGGTGATTTGACTTCTTTTAATGTAATATAAACTATCTAGAATATTTTAAAAGGACATTTACATTCAAATTTTACAAAGACCTGATAAGCATGTTGGCCTTTCAAATAATAACATTTTTTTTATTAAATTGGTCTTACAAATGTTGACGTGGTATTTGTGAATAATAATAGTATTTATGACTTATGAAAAAACACATCACACATATATTATTTTGACCTTTTATCAAACAAATTTTGAAAGATTACTATGTTTAGGTAAATTAATATTTCAGAACACAACAAAATCACTGCATAATCGTGTAGTATTTATATATCATAAAAACCAATAGAACTGCAATATGGATTAAATCTGACCTGTGACAATTAACAATATGAGTGAAAATCTAGCTTAAATACTGTCTAACAAAATCAAAGTCTTTAAACTATTGACAAGTGATAACAAGGTCAAGAATACACTACCTTATGGAACAAAAGTTCAGTAATTCAACAACAATATATAGTAAGTGTTCAACGCGGTAAAATAGTAGTAACATATTCATATTCAACAATTTTTCAATAAATGTAAAACACTTTTGTGGAAAGGCTATTAAAATAATATACAGGATATAATTCAACAATAACAACAACAAAAAGCTGAATAAAAATACAATGTCCTCAATTTATGAGCATTTCTTAAGGAGACATGTTGGAGCATGTAAAAACTACTGTTTGAGTCACTCTGCTGTTGACAGTGAATTATTAAAAAAAATGATAGAAAATCAATTTGGTATTATTTACTTACTTGAGTCGAGTCGATAAGCATAAAACATTTATGTAGAAAGGAAACTTGCTGCTACAGGATTTTTAACATACAAAAATAGAGATAGTGATGGTTTTTGTGACAAATAACTTCGTATGTGCAAATAATTCACCATTTGCATTATTTTAACAAGCAAAGTCCCTGTGTCAACAACGATTTCGTTTCTACATAAATATTTCATGGTATTCACGGATGCGTATAGCGATTTAGAACTAGACTTAAATAAGCGAAAAATAATGAACTCAAGTTAATTGGATTTTCTATGAAAATAATACAGACTTTGTAGCCTAAACATTCAAATATATAGCAGCATTTTTTCTGTACAGACATAAAAATCTTCCAAACAAGTCTTACAGAGACCGGTGATATTAAACGATACCAAGTAAGTGAATTTATTTAATAAAAAGTCATGAATGCATTAGACCAAAAATACATTAACTTGATTTTTTTTCAAATGAAAAACAGAATTTGAAAAACGTAGCAGCTAAACTAAAAATACAAATAATTTTTTAAGTTTTTAATGTTTTAACGGTAGGTACAATTATCAATGTTCCCAACATTGAAATAACATCTAACAGCATAAACAATGTGTAAATTTAAAAAAAAAATTCTGGGCTTGAATAAAACTAAATTCCTCTAAGAAAATAGATCATAACTAGTAATAAACCGAACATCTCACATATTTTTATCTTATTCCAAAAAAAAAAAAAAAAAAAAAAATGAAGCAATCATTGTTTACAATATTTGAACGATGTAAGAAATCCATTCACTTTATACTATGTTCCAGTTAATAGAAGTTTAGTCTTAGTTTTATTCTCAATTAATTTTAGAAGAAAACATAGTTAAAGCTTTTTTATTTATAATTCATCAGTAAAAGGCAATACTTGGATGTCTTAGTAACCAATTTAAACCCCTTAGTAACCAAAGCCCAAAAACCTTGATGTTATTTAACAATTAAGATATTTCAATTAATCCTTATTCTTAAAACTTGTTATTAAAAATAGTAACAAATTCTAAAAAAGAATCCTCATCCTCTCCTTTCGTTTTTGAAAATTTAGGTGTCCAGCCATACTCAAACATTTCTGATATGGTAAATTGTTCAATAGAATCAGTCAATTTCTTAGACATGTCTCTATAATTTATATCTTCATTCTAAACCTTGAAAAATGCATCCATAAACTTCTTACTATCAGACTTAATAATGAACTCAAGGAATTTCTGGGCAATCGTCTCTAAGCTTCCTCCTTTGCCAAATTGAAATTCATTTTCAAACATCTCCCTGTTCATAATTTCATGCCCTTCAAATTCTGCAATAAAAGATCCTACAAAAAGACGCTGTTTGGTTTAACTAAAATGTTTTCTTAAAGCAAGTTTTCTCTTTTGAAAATCATTTTCATCACCATCAACTGCATCATTTTCAATGTCAATTTTCAAATCCATATTTGTGTCAAGTGTTTGAATAATCTGTTGTATTTATTTTCTAAAATATGTCTCCATAAAAACCACAAACACAACTACATATATTATTGCCGCTGTCTAACATCACTACAAATATTATCTACATTGCCAACATTTTCACCCACACATGCATTATTGGTATAAGCCTTGTAACCATTTTCATTGCCACTATCATTCCCTGCTTTCGTTACTGCAATCTTCTCCACAGCCACCAATACAAATATCATCTCTGCTGTCAGCATCATCACTTTTGCTTACATCACCAACAATACCACCTACTTTTCTATCATTCCCCCAATCAACATTGTCTTCATCACCTCTAATCTCACTATCACTGTCCTCATCTTCTCCTTTAGCACCAATGCCATCTTTATTGTACCAAACAACACTTGTTCCCCCTCCTCCAACAGCAACAACGTTTTCATTTTGTGTAGGCTGGTCATCACTGCCAAGTTGAATATTTACGCCTTTTGAACCTATTACTGTTGCTTGCTTTTTATAGTTTATATTGACTGTTTGGTAAATTTTAACACTTATAGGAACACTAGTGTTATTTTGGAAAGGAAGAATAGTTGAATGTAAAGGAACAATATCAGACTCACATGGGGCTTCAACTGGTGCATGCATTTGATACTTTACTGTGGTACCAGTGTGAACATTGTGTATACATGTCTGTTCTTTGGAATCATTATCTTCCTTTTGGTTAGAGTGGTCTGTATCAGAAACCTCTCCTTTCATATTGGAATATTCAGGTTTCAAACCATACTCAAACATTTTTGATACGGTAAATTGTTCAATAGAATCAGTCAATTTCTTAGACATGTCTCTATAATTTATATCTTCATTCAAAACCTTGAAAAATGCATCCATAACCTTCTTGCTATCAGACTTAATAATGAACTCAATGAATTTCTGGGCACTTGTCTCTAAGCTTCCTCCTTTGCCAAATTGAAATTCATTTTCAAACCTCTCCCTGTTCATTATTTCATGCCCTTCAAATTCGGCAATAAAAGATCCTACAAAAAGACGCTGTTTGATGTAACTAAAATGTTTTCTTAAAGCAAGTTTTCTCTTTTGAAAATCATTTTCATCACCATCAACTGAATCTTTTTCAATATCAATTTTCAAATCCATATTTGTGTCAAGTGTTTGAATAATCTGTTGTATTTCTTTATTTTTCAAAATATGTTGGACAATCTTATCAATGCAAAGTTTAGGTACGTTTTGACCACTTTTGCCTGATAACTGTATGACAATATTAACAGTCCCAAGCCATGCATCTGTAATCTGGCCATATTCTTGAATGTCCTTGTTAATGCTTTCTTTACATTGCAAGATTTTTTCCAACAGTTTTTTACCTGTGCCTTTTCCAGCATTAATTGTTACGATGGCAAATATGTTGTCGGAAGGTTCCTTTGGAAGAGTCTCTTGATTCCCTAATGTTATGAAAACCTCCTTTTCTTCTTCCAGGTTATCTCTTACAGAAACAGCCTCTTTCGTGTTCTTAATTTTTTCAATCTCTATCTCTGCCTTTGGTTTTTCCATTTCAAAAGAAATTTTCAGTTCATTGCACAACATGCCTTTCAGACTATTAATAATCTTTGTTAAATTCAATAGTTTTTGTTTCCTTGCAACTGACAAAACAGCTGCTACAAAGTGTTTAAAATTAAAAGAACGATGACTGATGATTGATACAAATTCTTTTACTTGATCTTTATTGTTAGAACATTTTTGAATCTTCATTATTTCTTTTGCTGCAAGATGACCATTCTGTAGAAGCTCAAAATAAACATCTTCAGGAATACCATCACAAACTGACAAAAATTCTAATAAAGTAGCATTTGAGCATTTTATGCAAGTGTGTTGCATGTCCAAGTCAGGACTAAAAAGTTGATTCTGTTTCCAATCTGGTGATGTTAGTATCTTATTACATACAGAGGATGTTACTTTGAGTGCAGTAAACAATTCACCAGCAACAGCAGGAAAAGGAGAGGAGCTCAAAACTTCCAGCAGCAGCCTTTCAACTCTTTGTTGGCGATACTTTACATTTTGTTCAATGTCGTTAAGTAAATTTAATGCAGTAGAGAATCCTGTTTTTACCAAACAGGATTTAACGGCTGTCCATTCTATTTCAGAAACCAGAAATGAAAAATGCTGTCTCATCCTAATAAAATCTGTGGAGAAAGTAAAATAAAACATTATTACCTTTTGTTTATAATTTTTGTAAAATGCCAAGAAAATATTTCCTAAGAAATTGTAGATTCGATGGTAAGACTGAATGCATTATAAAAATTCTCACTCATACAACTTTAAAGCCATTTATATATATTCTGTAAGAAAATATATATATACACTTTTAACGAAAAAAATAGTGAACTTGTCCTGAGGATGCCAGTTTCGAATTAGAATCTAGCCAAAGTAAAAGTAGCGACATGGTAGGAACTATAGGATAAAATTCCTTGATAGGTTTCAATTTCAATCTGAACATTCGACAAGAAATGAAATGAGTACTGGCTTAAAATAATAGGCCCATGGTCCTCAACTCTCACCCGAGGATATGTCCAAAACCGTTTGCAAAGTGCAATGAACAGTATATTAAGTACAGTTACTTTCCAATGAATAATTCCCTCATCATTAAAGATTTTAGTATCCTTTTTGCAGCTAAGTCCTTGACCTTTGTACCTATGACCTTGAAACATAAATCATAGCATAAACATAAATCAAAATGATTGTCAAATCAATATCTTCAATATTTTTATACAATGACTATACAGAGAGTAAATAGTTTAAAAAGATTAGCAATTTTAATCTTCTTATGCAACTACGTTCTTGAACTTTGAACGTATGACCTTTACCATATATTGAAAAAATCATCATATAAATGTGTACAATATTCTTCTAAACATGAGTATACAAGAAGTTAATAGTTTTCAGGAAAAGTAGCCATTTTAGTCTTATGCTGCTTTATCTTTGACGTTCTTGAACTTTGAACGTATGACCTTTACCATATATTGAAAAAATCATCATATAAATGTGTACAATATTCTTCTAAACATGAGTATACAAGAAGTTAATAGTTTTCAGGAAAAGTAGCCATTTTAGTCTTATGCTGCTTTATCTTTGACCTTTGAACCTATGAATTGAAACATAAATCAAAATGATTGTCATATAAATACCTTCAAAATTGTTATACAAATGCCTTTACAGAAAGTTAACGGTTTTAAGAAAAATAGCAATTTTAATATTCATATGCAACTATGTCCATGAATTTTGAACGCATGAATTTGACCATATATTAAAACATCCTGACAATATTCTTATATACATGCGTATACAAAAAGTTAATAGTTTTCAGGAAAATTAGCCATTGTAGTCTTATTATGCTGCTGTGACCTTGACCTTTGAAAGTATGACATTGAATCATATATCAAAATGATTGTCATATCATTACCTTTAATACTGTTATAAAAATACCTTTACAGAAAGTTTATGATTTCAAGAAATAAAACAAACATACCAGTCCTTGTCAAAACCACAATCGCAAAAAAAAAAAAAAAACAAGGTAAAAACTTTAAAAGCTGGCAAAATTAGTTTTACACGTGAACTTGCATCAAGAAAGTGAGGCCGTGTGCTCCGGAAGGATAAGCATCTTCTGTCTAGCTAGCTGCACCCCTCACGTGCAAGTCAATTTTGAAAATGAAAGGAACAAAGAACTAAAGTAAGTCAACTTAATCGAAGCAGTTTGCTTCGTTGTCAAAAGTCATCATAGTGGGTACAAACTCTACCATAACTATACATTATACGCAGGAGTAGCAGGGATATTACTGCAAAGAAACGGAAAGTTGACAATAGAAAAATTGAAGTCATCAAGTTTGTCGTATAGCTTCAGACGTAACCTTTCGTGAGTGTCAAAATTGAGGTATAAGTCCAAATATGAAGCAGATCATGGAGAATCTTTCGTGTCTTTCATTTCAAGATCACTTGGATAGATGGCATTCACATATTCTCCAAATTTAGGATTATTTAGAAATAGAACGTCATCTATATATCTGTATGTGTAGTTGAATGATTTAGCGAAAATTAGCAATTTTAATCTTCTTATGCAACTACGTCCTTGAACTTTGAACTTATGAACTTGACCATATATCAAAATGTTTCTACAATATTCTTATATACATGCGTATACAAAAAGTTAATAGTATTTAAGACAATTTGCCATTTTAGGTCATGCTGCTATGACCTTGAGCTTTGAAAGTATGATCTTGAATCATATATCAAAATGATCATCATGTAAGTAACTACGTATTAGCTGTACTTGTATATACAAAAAGTTCACATTTTTTAAGATAATTAAACATTTAAATCTTCTTATGCATCCATGAGTTTGACCTATAACATATGACCTTGAAAAATAATCCAAATCACTGTTATATTAATACCGACAATATTCTAATTTACATCCCTATGTAAAAAGTATTAGTTTTCAATATATATTGTCAAATGCATAATTTTTAGTCTCCAACTAAATGACTTGCCGTTTCCCTATTTGAGCTCCATGGCTACCATTTGATGATCTGAAAATTTATACGTGATATAACTAAGGTATATCGCTTGTATGTTCAAAGAAAAAGTTTGTAAATGTTTTACTTTTTCCCCTTATGGAGCCCTTAGGGGACATAACTATTTTATTTGTATAAATCTAATAGGCCTTTAACAAGGCATGATAGTAACAAAGTTTCATGAAATTTGCCACAGTGGTTTTGGAGAAGATGCTAAAAGTTTACACACGACGGTCGCCGCATGTCGCACAAAGATGGATAGATAGCTCATCTGAGCTTTCAGCTAAAACATGCTCAAAGTTAATCTTTTTTGTGTTTTGAAAGATTCTGCCAAAATGCATGTGCGATGAGTAGATTTGTTTTGAGTGGGTCAAGGTTCAACACAGTTTGATAACAGCTGTAAGCCAATCAGTGATCGACATTATCACTCTCCTCACCTAGGCCACACAGTAGCCAATGCGGGAATATCCAAAAATGCCTGATCACAGTTATTAATATGGATATACAGTAAAACTTCGATAACCAAAATTTCGATATCTTAAATACCACGGAGAGATTGAAGTTATATTTTGTCCAAATCGGTTTTCTATATAAACTATATTTGGACAACTTCGATTTCTCAAACTACTATTATTCGAATACCCCTGATAATTCAAAGTAAATATTTGGTCTGAATTTTAAGTATATATTTAAAAATACTGGAATTTTTTGTGATTAATGTCCCTTTAAATAACACGACCAAAGATTTCACAAGTGATTAGGCTTCTGCGATACTAGACAAAACAGAGTAGCTCTATTTACCGGCTGTATTATTTATTGTCAATTAACGTATAAGTATTCAATATCGTTAAGGAAAATTAATTGTTAAAGTTAAACTAATCCCCTACACTGATTGAATAAACCATATATACAACAAATTAATACATTTTTGTGATTTGGACAAGGACTGGTATGTTTGTGTTTTATTTCGAAGATAATTAACAATTTCTATATTCTTATGTAGCTACCACCTTGATCTTTGAAAGTATGACCTTGAACCATATATTAAATAGATCGTCATATTAATACCTACAATATTCTAATGTGCATGTCTATACAAATGGCAAGTTTTTAAGATAATGATCAATTTCAGTCTTCTTATGCAGCTATGACCTTGAAATTTAAATGTATGACCATGAACCATATATCAAAATGATCATCATATTAATACATAAAATTTTCTTAAATAGATGCCTACAAAGAGTGAATAATATTAAAGATCATAAGCAATTTCAGTCTTCTTATGCAGCTATGACCTTGACCTTAAAACGTAAGACTGAACCATATATCAAAATGGTCACAATATTGAAACCTACAATTTTTTTAATTGATGCCTATAAAAAGTTTAAAAAATTCAAGTTAATAAACAATTGTAATCGTTTTATGACCTTGACCTTAAAACGTATTACATTGAACCATATATAAAAATGATCATCATATTAATACCTACAATGCTTTATACAAAAAGTTAATAATAATTAAAAAATAATTAATAATTTTAGTCTTTTTATGCATCTAAACTTTGAACGTATGACCTTAAACCATATATCCTATTGATCCATACATCAAAACCTACAATATTCTAACATACATGCTTATAAAAAAGTTAAAAGTTTTCATACTCCTTCAAAATTTGAGTATTTTAAATATTTTAAAAGCTACAATTCTTAGATGGATTAACATATTTTTACGAAATTTTGTACCTTGTTAGATTTTGTCATGATAAAAATTTTTCCAACGTATTGTTTTAATATATTTTTTTAAAAAAAATTTTCAAGAGAATCGTGTTAAACTGCAAAATTCAGATTCTATGTCATGACCAAATCTTTGAACCTGACCCAATCTTAAAAGGTCTATGCAAGAAAAAAAATAAAACTTCAAACCCCATGTCAATATCTGTTGAAATAAGCATCTGAAACTATATTACCATTTTTTTCAAAATTGAACACAGTAACGTGTAACCTATTATTATCCGAATTTCACGATTTCTACAAACAATATACCAAAAAAATTTAGGGAACCTAAAAATCAAAACAGTTTTTGTCTACCACTTTTGGTTTCGAAAGAAGATTTCTTAAAGTCTATGCCAGAGTATGTCTAGTCATTTGTGGTAAAATGTACTTATGACTGCTAGCTGTAAAAATCAGTCAAAAAGTTTTATTCATAATACTTATACCTACAATATTTTATACATGCCTGTGCAACGAGAAATAAAGATCTTGTAATTATGTAATTATGAGTAAATATAATTTCTTTCCGCCTTTACATGACCATTGAAAAATACTATCACAATTTTGTCCAGTACTTTTGAAAGAAAAGATTAAACGGTAGTTTCCAAATAAGAGGATAGAGATCCAAATGAAACTTAAATAGGTTTTGACGTTATGTCAATCAACACTGTGCACAAGACCTTAGCCTTTACTCTGACTATATTCAAATTATGAAAATATATGATGTTATCTCTACACAGTTCAAATATAATTTGTGTTAATTTTGTTGATATGAATCAACAAATTTTATGTTATTTCTACCAACTGTATCTATTATTTGTATCTTGTTTAACTTACCATATGATCCAGGTGGTTCAACGTCTGAAAAAGGAACAGAGAAATGTTAAAAATACACTGGTCAATAAACAATGCATTGAGAAAACATGATAACATGTGTTAGGACCAACTGAATTACCAAAAAATGTATGGGATATAATATAACTAGCGTTGTTATTCAAAAGCATTGTTTTTGTTTGCCATGAGGAACTGTTCTAAAATTTCTGAAATTGTATTAGTCATACTACAAAAATTTGTATTCAATAGCATAGTTCATGTATGTTTCAAGGAAATATTCTTCAAAAATGGTTCTGTAAAATTTTCTTTACATTACAACATAAAAATACTAAGTACCGTCTTAATTCTGTCTTTCAAGATTAGTGTATTTAACCAAAGCATAACTGATACGGGATTTAAGTTAAAATGTTTGTGGCATGTTTAGGAAAACTCATTTTTTTCGAAGCACCACCTATTATACTTGTCATAAACCTTATTACTCAAATCAATGAAACTGAAATGGATTTTTAGATTTTCCTTATTAAATATACTCTCATTATTACTTTCAAATTAAACCGATCCTTAGAAAGTTTTCCCATCATTAAGCTCAAACTTACAAGATTTGTACAATTTAAAATTTACATTTAAATGCTTGTTTTAAAATATCAGTTACATGAATCCTATTTATAATATTTATACCTGTAATTTAATATAAACATACCTATGCAAAAAGCAATTAAGGTACTGCAGTTGATATTTAATGTGCAAATCTAATATCTCTTTTCCTACACATGGTCAATGCAAAATGTTATGACCCCTTTTGTCCAGTACTTTTAAATGGAAAGATTGAATAGTCAATCTTGCACTTTCCAAACAATTGGGATAGATCGAAATGAAATGTTAAATATGGTTAAAAATAAGGCTAAAACTTGACCTAATCTTTGACTATTTTCAAATAATGATATTATATTGAACATCAAAAGAAAAACACATATTGTTATCTTCATATAAATACAGTTGTGATGTTTATTTGTTGAAAGGAATCAACAAGTTTAATGTTATTTCAACCAAGATTTTTTAACCATTGAACAGCATTAAAGCGCGTTATGATTTGTTTGCCTGGCAAAGCTATGTCATTTATAATCCAATAACTGTCACAGCTATGCTGTTCAATGGCTATATTTAAGTTCTATTAATCATTAATTAATTTTTTTTGAATTTTTGTCACATCAATTTGAATTTTCCCGCCTTCAACGAGAAGCGGGGTTAATTATTGGAACAGCGTAACAATGTAAACAAAATATAGTACAACATGAAAAAACACGGAACTCGCAAAAATTATGAAATATTTTATTAACCATCACATTGTTTTGCACATTTTATATGAAACATCAATTAAGTCACTTTCATAGCAATTTTACGAAATTATCTAAAAAAAAAAAAAAACGAATTTCCTAAGGCGGATGACGAACAAGTGAACAGTCTCGAAGATTGACACGAAAACTGACAAAAATCCCAAAGTTTGTTCAATCAATATAATAAAAAGCCATGACTGGTCCTGAAGAGTCTGATATATGGTTCATGTTCACTTTTAAAACGCACATTTGCGAGTTTGTCAGTTTTATCGAAGCACTGGAAACAGCGGTTTAACAGTCGACCGTCTCAGTTGCATATATATTCTTTTTTAACATCTCCTATTTTCGTCTGTATGAGATATCTCCCCTCTGTAATTGTTTTGGTTATTTCATGTTTATAAGTTACATATTATACAGACTCGTCAATGTGAAACTCAGTTATGACTGTGGTTTTTACTGGTGGTGAAATTCCATAGCTCGGGAATAAAATTTATAGAACAGATGGTACCATACACACTTTTTCAGTATTATGGGAGAAATTATGGTACTTTTTAGATGATTGGAAATTTTTTTTCGTTGTGTATTTAATTCAATATATATTTTAAAATTAATAAAAAAATTTTTCTCAGGCTGTCTTTTGTTTTGTTATGAACCTTCGTAAAAATAGTCCAGAGAGTGAAATATTCATACGCATAGTGTTATGATCATGTGATCAATGTCAGTTATTGTACCGTATTTGCCACACGTCTCAAACATGTTTATATAGTAAAGTTGCAAAGAAAATGTAAATATTATTGTATAAGGTTTAAACTTACGCGATCGTCGTCGTTTAAATTTCGATTCTGAAAAGGAAACAGAGAAATGTTAACAATACAAGTTTCAATAAAACAATGCATTGAGAAAACGGGATAAGCATGAGTTGAATTAAATGGGGTAAACATTGGCCTTAATTCATTGTCCTCCTTCTGGGCTTTATTTAAATAATGAAATTCTGTCATAAATTAAAGAAAATCACATAAAGTTATCTTCATAAAATAAGTTGTTATGTTTATTATGTTGAGATAAATCAACAGGTGTTATGTTGTGTCTGCAAAGTATATGTTTTGTTTTTATCTAATTTAACTTACCCAATAATAGAGATGGATAAAAGCCTCAGAAGGTAACAAGAGAATTGTTAACAATACAAGGCTCAATAAACGATGCATGTGTTAAGAATAACTGGTACCTAACTAACCTGAAATTGTGTGGACTATCATATATAACAAGCATTGGTATTCAATAGCATGATTCATGTATGTTTGAGGAAATATTTTTAAATATGGTTCTGTAATATACATTTTAAAATTCTCTTTACATTACAAAGTAAAAACACTAAATGTGTTTAGGCACTTGTGGTAACATACACTTTTGACATATTGAATTCTTAATTGAGACTAACAAGGTTAGTACATTCAACCAAAGCATAAATGATTTTAGCATGTTTAGGAAAACTAACAAAGCAACAATTCTTATATTTGTCATAAACCTTATTACTCAAAACAACGAAACAAAAAAGATTTTCTGATTTTCCTTATGAAATATACTCTCAAGTTTCAACATAGTTAAACCGCTCCATAGAAAGTTTTACCCATCATTAAGCTCAAACTGACAAGATTTGTACAATGTAAAATTTACATGCTATTAAAATGCTTGTTGTAATATATCAGCTACATCACTCCTATTCATAATATTTATACGTATAATTTAATATAAACATACCTATGCAAAAAGCAATTAAGGTACTGCAGTTGTTATTTAATGTGCAAATGTAATATCTCTTTGCCTACACATCATCAATGCAAAATGTTATGACCGTTTTTGTCCAGTACTTTTGAATGGGCAGATTCATTTGTCAATCTTGCACTCTCCAAACAATTGGGATAGATCCAAATGAAAAGTTTAATATGGTTAAAATTAGGCTCAAAACCTTGACCTTTTCTTTTACTATATTGAAATAATAAAATTATGTTATATATTAAAAGACAAACACATATTGTTATCTTCATATAAAACAGTTGTTATGTTTATTCTGTTGAAATGAATCAACAAGTTTTATGTTATTTTAACCAAGATTTTGTTTTTTTTTAATTCCGAGTCTGAAAAGGTAACAGAGAGATGTTAACAATTCCAGACCTAATAACACAATGCATTGAGAAAACAGGATAAGCAAGAGTTGAACCTTAAAAGGTAAACATTGGCCTTAAATCCTTGTCCTCTGTCTGGGCTTTATTCAAATAATGAAATTATATGATATATTGAAGACAATCACATAATGTTATCTTCATAAAATGCAGTTGTTATGTTTTTTATGTTGAGATAAATAAACAAATATTATGTTGTTTCTACCGAGTGTATGTTTTGTTTTTATTTGGTTTAACTTAAACGATGATTGAGTTAAGCAAAGCCTGAAAAGGAAACAGAGAATGTTAACAATACAAGGGTCAATAAACAATGCATTGAAAATAAAGATAAGCATGTGTTGAGTTTAACTGGTACCTAAATTACCTGAAATTGTGTGGACAATCATATAACAACTATACGTATTCAATTGCATGATTCATGTACGTTTTGAGGAAATATTTGTTAAATATGGTTCTGTAGTATACACTATTAAATTCTATTAAAATTACAAAAACACTAAGGGCACTTGTAGTAACATACAGTTTTGACATATTGAAGTATTCATTATGACTAATAAGGTTACTTACTCAACAAAAGCATAACTTATAGGTTAAAATTATTTGTGGCTTGTTCGCAAAACGCATTTTTTGAAGATATATTTATATTTGTCATAATCCTGATTACTCAAAACAACGGAAAAGAAATGGATTTTTAGACTTTCCTTTTATACTGATAATGCCACAGATGAAATATACTCTCGAATCTCAACATAATTTAATCCCTTCTTAGAAAGTTTTACCCATCAATAAGCTCAACTGACAAGATTTGTACAATTTCAAATTTACATGTTATTAAAATGCTTGTGAAATATCAGTTATATCACTGCTATTCATAATATTTATACCTGTAATTTTATATAAATATACCTATGCAAAGAGCAATTAAGGTACTGAATTCGTTATGTCAATTGCAGATCTAATATCCCTTTGCCTACACATAATCACTGCAAAATGTTACGTTTGTATAGTAAGATTAAATTGTAAATCCAGTTTCCGCACAATGGGGATAGATCCAAATGAGAACTTAAATAGGAGTAAACATTGGCTTCAAAGCATTGACCTTACCCTTGATTATATTCAAATAATGAAAGTATATGATATATTAAAAAGAAAGCACGTCGTATAATCTCCAAAAAATACAGTTGTGATTTTTATTATGTTTAGATATGCAATACATGTCCTGCAAAGAAAACAAAAATAGCAAGCTCAATACAGAAAGAAATAAGAAAACAGGATAAACATTTGATGAGACCAGTTATTACCTTAATTACCAGAAATTGTACTGGGCCAGGATATAGCAAAGAAGTGATATTTAACAGAGTTGCTCGTTCATCTAGGTTATGAAGTATTATTAAAAAAAAAGAAAAAGAAAAGAAACGTTATACAGTTTGGAACTTATGTTAAACCAAATAAAGTACAGTACTAAAGGCCCTAGTCACTTATGGTAAATGCACTTTTAGCCTACTGAAATTTTCATTGTGACTAACAAGTTCTGACTTTTGTTCATCAGTTCTGAATAAGAAAATTAAATTGTAAATACTGTTGTTTCTACACAATGAAGATAAATCCCAATAAACAAATAAAGAGGTAAATAAGTGTAAACATGAAGAGCAACACTATTCTCAATACCTTGACATTTTCCTTGACTATATTCAAATGATGAAAAAATATATATTTAAAGGAAAGTAAATATTGTTATCATCATTATGTTCACTTTTGATGTTTGTTGAGACAAATCAACGAGGTTTGTGTTAATTCTACCAAGTGTATCTATTATTTATATCTGGTTTAACTTACCAGATGATTTAACCTTTACAGTTTCTAAAAAGAAAACAAAAAAAGATGGCAAAAATAAGAAGCTCAATAAACAATGAAATTAGAAATCAGGATAAACGTGGACCAATGATTGCCTGATTTACTTAAAAATGCTCGGGTCGAAAAAAGAAAAAGACAAGGACTGGTATGTTTGTTTTATCTCAACAGTGTGATTCATGTATGTTTTTTTTTTAAAAATTAAAAATTGAACTGGTATGCAGTTTTAAAATTTCCTTTGATAAACCAAATATGCAGTGTTAGAATGTGCCTAGTAACCTGTGGTGAAAGGTACCTTTGGTATACTGAAGTCTTCATTATGACTGACAAGGTTGGTGTATCAAAACATTGCAGAAATGATAAGAATTTTGGTTAATATTACTTGTGGTGTGTTCCACAAAAATCGGTTTTGAAAGCCCCTTCCAAACAATGACGTATATATTGATTTTAGGATTTTCCTTTTTATTCTGCAGATTGCACATATGACTATATCATAACTGATCATACTTAAACCCGTCTTTAAACGTTTTTTACCATCAACGAGAATCAAAAGGCAAGATTTGTCGATTTTTATTTGACTTGTACGAAATCTAGATGTGAAATATCAGTCTTTATCACTTTTAAATGCATAATAATAATACCTTCAATATTGTAATATACATACCTATTCATCGAACGATTAAGTTACAGCAGTCGTTCATTAATGTGCAAATATAAAATAATTTAACCTTAACATGACAATTGCAAATATCCGTCACATTCTTTCAGTACTTTTGAATCCGAAAATTAAAATGTAAATACGTTAATTTCCACACAATGGGGATAGATCCCAATAAAAACTGTATTAAGGCTACATATAAAAGTCAAAACCTTGGCCTTTTTGCAACATTAAAATAACGAAATCTTGGGATATATTAAAAGGATTGTTTTCTTTAGACAATTAAGTAGTAATGCTTATTATGTTGATACGGATCAATTTTAATGTTATTTCTAACAAGTGTATCTATTGCTTGTATCTAGTTAAACTTACGGGATGATTTAGTTGATTTATATTCTGAAAAAGAAATAAAACAAACAGTTAACAATATAAGGCTAAAACACGAGAAAAATAGGATAAACATGTGAAGAGACCAGTTATTACCTGAATTACCTAAATGTTTTCGAGGCCAGGATATAACAAATAAGTGTTATTCAACGCAGTATGTTTTGAAGAAATATTTTTTAAAAAATAAGAAGTGTTATATTATAATTATTATAATATTAAAGATCATAAGCAATTTCAGTTATCCTATGCAGCTATGACCTTGACCTTAAAACGTAAGACTGAACCATATATCAAAATGGTCACAATATTGAAACCTACAATTTTTTTAATTGATGCCTATAAAAAGTTTAAAAAATTCAAGTTAATAAACAATTGTAATCGTTTTATGACCTTGACCTTAAAACGTATTACATTGAACCATATATAAAAATGATCATCATATTAATACCTACAATGCTTTATACAAAAAGTTAATAATAATTAAAAAATAATTAATAATTTTAGTCTTTTTATGCATCTAAACTTTGAACGTATGACCTTAAACCATATATCCTAATGATCCATACATCAAAACCTACAATATTCTAACATACATGCTTATAAAAAAAGTTAAAAGTTTTCATACTCCTTCAAAATTTGAGTATTTTAAATATTTTAAAAGCTACAATTCTTAGATGGATTACATATTTTTACGAAATTTTGTACCTTGTTAGATTTTGTCATGATGAAAATTTTTCCAACGTATTGTTTTAATATATTTTTTCAAAATTATCATCATATTCATACCTACATTTTTTTAATTGATGTCTATAACAAAGTTAAAAGAATTCAAGATAATAAGCAATTGTAATTGTCTATGACATTGACCTTAAAACGTACGACATTGAACTATATATAAAATGATCATCATATTAATACCTACAATTGTCTTCTATACATGCTTTATACAAAAAGTTAATTATAATTAAAAAAAACAATTAACAGTTTTAGTCTTTTTATGCATCAGAGACCTTAAACTTTAAACGTATGACCTTCAATCATATATCATAATGATCGATATATCAATACCTAAAATATTTTAGCATACATGCTTATAAAAAAAGTTAAAATTTTCGTACTCCTTCAAAATTTGAGTGTTTTAATATTTTAGGTGCTACAAATCTTAGATGGATTAACATATTTTTACGAAATTTTGTATCGTGTTAGATTTTGTCATGATGAAAATTTTTCCAATGTGTTGTTTAAATATATTTCTTAAATTTTTTTTCAAGAAAAGTGTGTTTAACTTCAAAATTAGGAATCTAGGTCATGACCAAATCTTTGACCCAGACCCAATTGTGAAGGTCTATACAAGAATATAAAAAACTTTAAACCCCATGTCAATATCTGTTGAAATAGTCAGTTAGTAAGCATCTGAATCTATTTTAACATTTTTTAAAAATTAAACGCAGTAACGTGTAACCTATTTTTATCCGAATTTCACGATTTCTACAAACAATATACAATAAGACTCCAAGCAGGCTAAAAATCAAAAGAGTTTTTTCCTAATACTTGTTTTCGAAAGAAGATTTTTTTAAATTCTATGCCAGAGTGTGTCTAGTCACTTGTGGTAAAAGGTACGTATGACTGCTGGCTGCAAATAATCCGTAAAAATAGTTTTATTCATAATACTTATACCTACAATATTTTATACATACCTGTGCAACGATAAATTAATATACTGTCATTGTTCATTTATGAAATAATCTATTTTTTCCGCCTACACATGACCATTAAAATACTATTACAATTTTGTCAAGTACTTTTAAAAGAGAAGATTAAACGGTAGTTTTCAAAAAAGAGGATAGATCCAAATGACACTTAAATAGGTTTTGACGTATTGGTCAACACTGTGCGCACGACCTCAGCCTTTTCTTTGACTATATTTAAATTATGAAAATATATGATGTTATATGATCTCCACACAGTTCAAACATAAATTTGTGTTAATTTTGCTGATATGAATCAACAAGTTTTATGTTATTTTTACCATCTATCATTTGTATCTTGTTTAACTTACCATAAGATCTAGGTGGTTCAACGTCTGAAAAGGGAACAGAGAAATGTTTACAATACACTATATATTAAAGGTGTTTAAAGTTTGTTTTGAGGAACTATTCTAAAATTTTTGAAATTGTATGAGCCATACTACAAGAATTTGTATTTAATAGCATAGTTCATGTGTGTTTCAAGGAAATATTCTTCAAAAATGGTTCTGTAATATGAACTGTAAAATTCTGTTTACATTACAAAATAAGAACACTAAGTGTGTCTAGGCACTTTAGTCACATGTATTTTTGACATATTGAAGTCCTTCTGACTAACAAGGTGAGTTTCAACCAAATCATAACTAATAAGGGATTTAGGTTTAAATATTTGTGGCATGTTCCGCAGAACTCGTTTTTAAAAGCACCAATTTATATATTTTTCGTAAGCCTTTTTACTCAAACAATGTAACAGAAATGGATTTGTGGATTTTCCATTTATTCTGATAATGACACAGATGAAACATACTCTCGAGTCTCAACATATATAAGCCTCTTCTCAGAAAGGTTTACCCATTATTAAGCTCCAACTGAAAAGATTTGTACAATTTTAATTTTACATGTTCTAAAAATGCTTGTTGTAAAATTCCAGCTATATCACTACTATTAATAATATTTATACCTGTTTTATTGTATATACATAACTAAACAGAGAGCAATTAAGGAACTACAATTGTTTTATTTAAGTGCAAATTTAATATTCCTTTGGCTTTACATGATCAATGCAAAATGTTTTGACTTTTTGTACAATCCTTTGAAATTGTAAATCTTTCACTTTCCAAACAACTGGGATAGAAGTTTAATATCGTTATATATATACAACTTACACTTTTGACATATTGAAGTCTTTCTTAAGACTTAGAAGGTAAATGTATTCAACTAAAGCATAAGTGCTAATGGATTAAGATTAAAAATATTTGTGGCATGTTTCTCAAAACTCGTTTTTCAAAGCACCATCTTTTATATTTGTCATAAGCCTTATTTCTCCAAAGCAATGGAACAAAAATGCATTTTCCCTTTTATTCTGAAAATGGCACAGATGAAATATACTCGCGTGACTCAACATAGTCAAGTCCATTCTTAAAAAGGTTTACCAATCTATAAGTTTCAACTGACAAGATTTGTACAATTTAAAATTTACGTGTTATAAAAACGCTTGTTTGTAGTTATATCACTACTATTCATAAATATGTATTGAGACCAACTGTAATCTAAAGTACCGGAAGTTGTATGGACTATGGTACATAAAAGTATCGGTATTCAATAGCATGATTCATTGATGTTTTAAGGAAATATTTTTTAAATATGGTTCTGTACTAAACAATATAAAATTCTTTTACATAACAAAATAAAAACACTAAGTGTATCTAGGCACTTGTAGTAACATACTGTTTTGACATATTTAAGTTTATTATGACTAACAAGGTAAATGTATTCAACCAAATCATAAATGAAAAGGGATTTAGGTTTAAACTTTTGTGGCATGTTCCGGAAAACTCGGTTTTCAAAGCACCACGTATAATATTTGTCATAAACCTTAATAATCCAAACAATGAAATATAAATGAATTAATGACCAACTGTTACCTGAAATACCTGAAAATGTATGGACTATGATACAATAAGTGTTGGTATTCAATAGCATGATTCATGCATGTTTTGAGGAAATATCTTTTAAAAATCTTAGTGTAATATAAACTATAAAATTCTCTTTACATTACAAAATAAAAACACAAAGTGTGTCTAGGCACTCGTGGTAACATACACTTTTGACATATTTTAGATTTTATTATGACTAACTATTCTCGATTCTAAACATATTTAAGCCACTTCTTAAAGAAGTTTTAGCCATTAATAGTTCCAACTGACAAGATTTATACAATTTCAAATTTACAAGTTATAGAAATACTTGTTGTAAAATATCAGTTACAGCACTACTATTCGTGATATTTGTAACTGTAATTATGTATATACATATCTATACAAAGAGCAATTAAGGTATATTCGATTGTTTTTTTCAAGTGCAAATCTAACGTCTCTCTGCCTACACATGATTAATGGAAAATGCTATCACCATTTTTTATCCAGTACTTTTGAGGGGGAAGCTTAAATTGTAAATCCTGAAATTTCCAAACATTGAGAAAAGATTCAAATCAAAACTTAAATAGGGGTTTACATTGGTCTTAAAAACTTGAATTATCCTTGACTATATAAAATTAATAAAATTACATAATATATTGTAAGAACAGCACATTATCTTATCTTACAAAATGCATTGTAATGTTAATTATGTTGAGAAAAATCAACAAATGTTTTGTTGTTGATACCAAGTGTATGTTTTGTTTATATATGGTTTAACTTACCATGTGATACAGGTGAATGTATCACTAAAAAGGAAACAGAAAAATGTTAATAATACAAGGCTAAAAAACAATGCATTGATAAATCAGGATGAACATTTGTTAAGACCAACTGTTACCTAAATTACCTAAAATTGTATGGACTATGATCTAAAAAGTATTGGTATTCAATAGCATGATTCATAGATGTTTTGAAGAAATATTTTTTTAAAAATATAGTTCTGTAATATAAACTATGAAATTCTCTTTACATTACAAAATAAAAACAGTAAGTGTGTCTACCCACTCGTGGTAACATACACTTTTGAGATATTGAAGTCTACGTTATGACTAACAAGCTTAGTGTATTCAACCAAATCATAACTGAAAAGGTAATAAGGTTAAAATTTAGGGGAATTTTTCGCAAAACTCGTTTTTCAAAACACCACCTATTTTATTTGTCACAAATCTTTTAACTCCAAACAATGAAACAGAAATGGATTTTTGATTACTCTTTTATAATTTAGATGGCACAGTTGAAATATACTTTCAAGTCTCAATATAATTAAACCTCTTGTTAGAAAGTTTCACCCACCAATAAGATCCAACTGACAATATTTATACAATTTAAAATTTACATGTTATTAAATTGCTTGTTGCAAAGAACAGTGGTTACACCACTCCTATTTTTTATATTTATACCTTTAATTTTATATATACATACCAATGCAAAGAGCAATTAAGGTATTGCAGTTGTTATTTAATGTGCAAATCTAAAACCTCTTTGCCTACACATGATCAATACAAAATGTTATGACCGTTTTTGTCCAGTACTTTTAAATGGGAAGATTAAATTGTCAATCTTGCACTTTCCAAACAATTTGGATAGATCCAAATGAAAAGTTAAATATGGTTAAAAATTAAGCTCAAAACTTTGACCTTTTTTGACTATATTCAAATAATGAAAAACACATATTGTTATTTTCATATAAATACAGTTGTGATGTTTATTCTGTTGAAATGAATCAACAAGTTTTCCGTTATTTCAACCAAGATTTTTTGTATAAGGTTTAACTTTCGCAATTTTCGTCGAATAAATTCTGATTCTGAAAAGGAAACAGAGAAATGTGAACAATTTAAGGCCCAATAAAACAATGCATTTAGAAAACAGGATAAGCATGAGTTGAACCTGAATAGGTGTAAACATCGGCCTTAAAGCCTTGTCTTCTTTCTGAAGTATATTCAAATAATGAAATTATATGATATATTAAAGCACATAATGTTATCTTCATAAAAAAACAGTTGTTATGTTTATTATGTTGAGATCAATCAACAGGTGTTCTGTTGTTTCTGGCGAGTTTTGTTTTTATCTGGTTTAACTTACCATGTGATCCATGTGAATCTATCCCTAAAAAGGAAACAGGGAAATGTTAATAATACAAGGCCCAATAAACAATGCAATGATAAATAAAAAAAAAACATGTGTTGAGACCAAATGGTACCTAAAAAACCTGCAATTGTATGGACTTTTTACTTCAAACAATGAAACATTATTTTTTTTTTGATTTTCCTTATGAAATATACTCTCGAGTCTCAACTTAATTAAACCGCTCCTTATAAAGTTTTACACACCAATAAGTTCCAACTGACAAGATTTGTACAATTTAAAATTTACATGTTATTAAAATGTTTGTTGTAAAATATCAGTTACAGCACTTCTATTCATGATATATATATACCTGTAATTTAATATAAACATACCAATGCAAAGAGCAATTAAGGTACTGCGGTTTTTATTGTATTGGAATATTAAATGGTCAATCTTGCACTTTTGAAGTGTATGTTTTCTTTTTATCTGGTTTAACTTACCCACTAATAAATCTTCATCGGAGTCTGACAAAAAACAAAGAAGTGTGAACAATACAAGGCTCAATAATCATTGCATTTATAAATAAGAATAGACATGTGTTGAGACCAAATGTTACCTAAATAACCTGAAATTGTATGGACTATATGGACTGTATTATATGTGTCATAAACCTTATTACTCCAAACAATTAAACAGAAATGGATTTTTTTGATTTTACTTATGAAATATACTCTCGAGTCTGAACATAATTAATCCGCTCCTTTTTAAGTTTTACCTATGCAAAGAGCAATTAAGGTACTGCAGTTTTTATTGTTTTGGAATATTAAATGATCAATCTTGCACTTTTTAAGTGTATGTTTTCTTTTTTTCTGGTTTAACGTACCCACTAATAAATCTTCATCGTAGTCTGACAAAAAACAAAGAAATGTTAACAATACAAGGCTCAATAATCATTGCATTTATAAATAAGAATAAACATGTGTTGAGACCAAATGTTACCTAAATAACCTGAAATTGCATGGACTATATGGACTGTATTATATGTGTCATAAACTTTATTACTTCAAACAATTAAACAGAAATGGATTTTTTTTATTTTCCTTATAAAATATACTCTCGAGTCTGAACATAATTAAACCGCTCCTTTTTAAGTTTTACCCACCAATAAGCTCCAACTGACAAGATCTGTACAATTTAAAATTTACATGTTATAAGAATGCTTGTTGTAAAATATCAGTTTTATCATTACTATTAATAATATTTATACCTGTTTTATTGTATATACATAACTAAACAGAGAGCAATTAAGGAAGTACAATTGTTTTATTCAAGTGCAAATTTAATATCCCTTTGGCTTTACATGATCAATGCAAAATGTTTTGACTTTTTGTACAATACTTATAAATTGTAAATCTTTCACTTTCCAAACAACTGGGATAGAAGTTTAATATCGTTATATATATACAACTTACACTTTTGACATATTGAAGTCTTTCTTAAGACTTACAAGGTTAATGTAGTCAACTAAAGCATAAGTGCTAATGGATTAAGATTAAAAATATTTGTGGCATGTTTCTCAAAACTCGTTTTTCAAAGCACCATCTTTTATATTTGTCATAAGCCTTATTTCTCCAAAGCAATGGAACAAAAATGCATTTTCCCTTTCATTCTGAAAATGGCACAGATGAAATATACTCGCGTGTCTCAACATAGTCAAGTCCATTCTTAGAAAGGTTTACCAATCTATAAGTTTCAACTGACAAGATTTGTACAATTTAAAATTTACGTGTTATAAAAACGCTTGTTTGTAGTTATATCACTACTATTCATAAATATGTATTGAGACCAACTGTAATCTAAAGTACCGGAAGTTGTATGGACTATTGTACATAAAAGTATCGGTATTCAATAGCATGATTCATTGATAATTTAAGGAAATATTTTTTAAATATGGTTCTGTACTAAACAATATAAAATTCTTTTACATAACAAAATAAAAACACTAAGTGTATCTAGGCACTTGTAGTAACATACTGTTTTGACATATTTAAGTTTATTATGACTAACAAGGTAAATGTATTCAACCAAATCATAAATGAAAAGGGATTTAGGTTTAAACTTTTGTGGCATGTTCCGGAAAACTCGGTTTTCAAAGCACCACGTATAATATTTGTCATAAACCTTAATAATCCAAACAATGAAATATAAATGAATTAATGACCAACTGTTACCTGAAATACCTGAAAATGTATGGACTATGATACAATAAGTGTTGGTATTCAATAGCATGATTCATGCATGTTTTGAGGAAATATCTTTTAAAAATCTTAGTGTAATATAAACTATAAAATTCTCTTTACATTACAAAATAAAAACACAAAGTGTGTCTAGGCACTCGTGGTAACATACACTTTTGACATATTTTAGATTTTATTATGACTAACTATTCTCGATTCTCAACATATTTAAGCCACTTCTTAAAAAAGTTTTAGCCATTAATAGTTCCAACTGACAAGATTTATACAATTTCAAATTTACAAGTTATAGAAATACTTGTTGTAAAATATCAGTTACAGCACTACTATTCGTGATATTTGTAACTGTAATTATGTATATACATATCTATACAAAGAGCAATTAAGGTATATTCAATTGTTTTTTTCAAGTGCAAATCTAACGTCTCTCTGCCTACACATGATTAATGGAAAATGCTATCACCATTTTTTATCCAGTACTTTTGAGGGGGAAGCTTAAATTGTAAATCCTGAAATTTCCAAACATTGAGAAAAGATTCAAATCAAAACTTAAATAGGGGTTTACATTGGTCTTAAAAACTTGAATTATCCTTGACTATATAAAATTAATAAAATTACATAATATATTGTAAGAACAGCACATTATCTTATCTTATAAAATGCATTGTAATGTTAATTATGTTGAGAAAAATCAACAAATGTTTTGTTGTTGATACCAAGTGTATGTTTTGTTTATATATGGTTTAACTTACCACGTGATACAGGTGAATGTATCACTAAAAAGGAAACAGAAAAATGTTAATAATACAAGGCTAAAAAACAATGCATTGATAAATCAGGATGAACATTTGTTAAGACCAACTGTTACCTAAATTACCTAAAATTGTATGGACTATGATCTAAAAAGTATTGGTATTCAATAGCATGATTCATAGATGTTTTGAAGAAATATTTTTTTAAAAATATAGTTCTGTAATATAAACTATTAAATTCTCTTTACATTACAAAATAAAAACAGTAAGTGTGTCTACCCACTCGTGGTAACATACACTTTTGAGATATTGAAGTCTACGTTATGACTAACAAGCTTAGTGTATTCAACCAAATCATAACTGAAAAGGTAATAAGGTTAAAATTTAGGGGAATTTTTCGCAAAACTCGTTTTTCAAAACACCACCTATTTTATTTGTCACAAATCTTTTAACTCCAAACAATGAAACAGAAATGGATTTTTGATTACTCTTTTATAATTTAGATGGCACAGTTGAAATATACTTTCAAGTCTCAATATAATTAAACCTCTTGTTAGAAAGTTTCACCCACCAATAAGATCCAACTGACAATATTTATACAATTTAAAATTTACATGTTATTAAATTGCTTGTTGCAAAGATTAGTGGTTACACCACTCCTATTTTTTATATTTATACCTTTAATTTTATATATACATACCAATGCAAAGAGCAATTAAGGTACTGCAGTTGTTATTTAATGTGCAAATCTAAAACCTCTTTGCCTACACATGATCAATACAAAATGTTATGACCGTTTTTGTCCAGTACTTTTAAATGGGAAGATTAAATTGTCAATCTTGCACTTTCCTACACGCCTATACCCCGGGCACCGTTCGGGGTAATTTCGTAACACGTTCAGAGATCAATATGGTCTAAGGGAGGTAACTCAATTATATTATTATGTAAAAGATACACAGTGCTAACATTCGCCATGTCACGTGACACACAAAATGGCGTTTACATGTTGTTTTGATGGCCGAAAATAATTAGTTTGAAGGATTTGTGTTTTTTCCAAGATGGCGGCTGTTCGTAAAAATAGTAGATCACGTTTTTCGGTAGCAGATGTTGTTGCAGAACTCCAAAATGACTGATAGTGGTGAAGATGACTTGTATTCGGACTCGGAATCAGAAAATGAGGAAATTGAAAATAACTCTCAAAATTCTGAACAACTGTCCCCTGTTGTGTTAGATGCATGTGTTAGATGCACTAACACAAAATGACCATGTTGAAAACGAAAGTAGACATTCTTCCTTATCAGAATCAGAAAGTGACAGTGATTATACTCCTGATCCTCAACTAAAACGGCCAAGATTGAATAATTTGCCTAGTGGCAGAGGCAGGGACAGGGGTAGAGGTAGGGGTCTATCTACACCTGGTATATCTGGTACACCAGCAAGGGGGCGTGGACCTAGGGGGCGTTGCAGGGGACGTGGACGAGGTACTTTACAACAGTATAGGGGGATTTCTTCATGGACTACTGCAGGAATACAGCCACCAAATGACATTCATTTTTCTGGAAATCCAGGAGTTACACATGATACCAATAATTTCCAGCCAATTGACTATTTAGAACTGTTTTTTGATGAAGATTTCATAAATCATTTATGCATTCAAACAAACTTATATGCCCGACAATATAAGGCAGCTACGAATCTCAAGCAATTTTCTAGAGTTCATGATTGGGTAGACACCTGCAATGATGAAATGAAACAGTTTCTAGCTATTGTTTTGCTTATGGGTCTTGTAAATTTACCCTCTATTGAAATGTACTGGACCACAAAGATTTTGTTCAATGTGCCAGTGTTCAACCTGCTGATGACTCGCAACAGATTTCAACTTGTACTGAAATTCCTACACTTTCATGATAATAGTAACTTACCAGACAGGGATGCTCCTAATTATGACAGGCTATATAAAATAAGGCCAGTGATTGATCATTTGTTTGAAAAATTTCAGACAGTTTATGAACCAAGAAGGGATATCTGTGTTGACGAAAGCCTGTTGTTGTGGAAAGGCAGGTTGCTTTTCCGGCAATACATACCCCTCAAGCGAGCACGGTTTGGGATAAAAATATACTTGTGTTGTGAATCTGATGGTGGCATTAGGGGCAGTGGTGGTTACTGTTATCGGTTCAAAGTGTATGCTGGTAAAAATGATCCGGTAAATGAAATAAGGCCTGTAATTCCCAGTGATGCACTTCATCTCCCTACCAGTGAACAAATGGTGATTTTTCTAATTTCACCACTTCTCAATAAAGGTTACCATGTTTACACAGACAACTGGTACACTAGTTTGCGGCTTTACTTGTACCTTAGAGAAAAGCAGACTCTTGCATGTGGTAATATCCGAGCAAACCGTGGTATACCACCACAGCTGGTAGAGCAAGCGGTTGATAGAACAGGTGACTCTTGTGCTTTGTTAGGAGATGACAAAATTGTGGCAACTAAATATCACAGTACAAAAGTTGTTTACATACTGTCTACAATTCATGGACACGATGAAGTGACTGTCCGTAACAGAGGACGAAATGGGACAATCAAACGCCCAAAGGCATCAGCAGAATATAACCGAAATATGGGGGGTGTTGACAAGCAGGATCAGGTTATCCAACCATACGACTGTACCCGCAAGTCCATGAAATGGACTAAGAAACTGTTTTTTTCATTTTGTTCAAGTCAGTGCATGTAGTGCATTTATATTAGCATGTAAGGATGGTTATGACAAGCCATTTCTTTCATTTCTTGAGTCAATTATCATGTCCTGGGCATACAAGGGTAACCATCCACCTGTTGTAAATGAACAAGAGGACATAGTTCGCCTGCGGGATAAACATTTCTCTGAAACCATTCCTCCCACTGAAAATAAACAAAGGCCCGCCAGACTGTGCAAAGTTTGTTCCAAGAAAGGTGTCAAGAGGAGGGAGGTGCGTTATTATTGCCCAGACTGCCCTTCGAAACCAGCTTTGTGTTTTTCGCCATGCTTCCGCACCTACCATACACTCTTTGTGTACTGGGAGTAGATTGGAAAAAAAACTATGATTTCAGAAATGAGGTATTTGTTAGAAAAATAGCTCACAGTCTGTTTAGTGCTTTTTATTAAAACAAAATTACAGGTTTTTGACAATAGTAGTTGTTTTTGTAGCTTCCAGTTAACATTACCTAAAAAAATTTTGGTCGAATTTACAAAAAAATAACAATTTAGACAATTTCACAGATTTAAAATGTATTTTTATGAAGTGGTATCACTACAAAACTTGTTTCAAACATTAAATATTACATGTCAAACATGCATATTAAATTTGGTGTAAATCCATCCAGTAGTTTTGATTTGAATGAACATTATATGTTATCATTATGGAAATACCATATTTTCCCCGGCAAATAGCGTACACTTATGTATGGCAGTGAAGGGGTTAATAAAATTACATAATATATTGTCAGAACAACACATAATCTTATCTTATAAAATGCATTGTAATGTTAATTATGTTGAGAAAAATCAACAAATGTTTTGTTGTTGATACTAAGTGTATGTTTTGTTTATATATGGTTTAACTTACCAACTGATACAGGTGAATGTTTCACTAAAAAGGAAACAGAAAAATGTTAATAATACAAGGCTAAAAAACAATGCATTGATAAATCAGGATGAACATTTGTTAAGGCCAACTGTTACCTAAATTACCTAAAATTGTATGGACTATGATCTAAAAAGTATTGGTATTCAAAAGCATGATTCATAGATGTTTTGAAGAAATATTTTTTTAAATATAGTTCTGTAATATAAACTATAAAATTCTCTTTACATTACAAAATAAAAACAAATAAGTGTGTCTACGCACTCGTGGTAACATACACTTTTGAGATATTGAAGTCTACATTATGACTAACAAGCTTAGTGTATTCAACCAAATCATAACTGATAAGGAATAAGGTTAAAATTTAGGGGACTTTTTCGCAAAACTCGTTTTTCAAAACACCACCTATTTTATTTGTCACAAATCTTATTTCTCCAAACAATGAAACAGAATGGATTTTGGATTTCCCTTTTATAATTTAGATGGCACAGTTGAAATATACTTTCAAGTCTCAATGTAATTAAACCTCTTGTTAGAAAGTTTCACCCACCAATAAGATCCAACTGACAAGATTTATACAATTTAAAATTTACATGTTATTAAATTGCTTGTTGCAAAGAACAGTGGTTACACCACTCCTATTTTTTATATTTATACCTTTAATTTTATATATACATACCAATGCAAAGAGCAATTAAGGTACTGCAGTTGTTATTTAATGTGCAAATCTAAAACCTCTTTGCCTACACATGATCAATACAAAATGTTATGACCGTTTTTGTCCAGTACTTTTAAATGGGAAGATTAAATTGTCAATCTTGCACTTTCCTACACGCCTATACCCCGGGCACCGTTCGGGGTAATTTCGTAACACGTTCAGAGATCAATATGGTCTAAGGGAGGTAACTCAATTATATTATTATGTAAAAGATACACAGTGCTAACATTCGCCATGTCACGTGACACACAAAATGGCGTTTACATGTTGTTTTGATGGCCGAAAATAATTAGTTTGAAGTATTTGTGTTTTTTCCAAGATGGCGGCTGTTCGTAAAAATAGTAGATCACGTTTTTCGGTAGCAGATGTTGTTGCAGAACTCCAAAATGACTGATAGTGGTGAAGATGACTTGTATTCGGACTCGGAATCAGAAAATGAGGAAATTGAAAATAACTCTCAAAATTCTGAACAACTGTCCCCTGTTGTGTTAGATGCACTAACACAAAATCACCATGTTGAAAACGAAAGTAGACATTCTTCCTCATCAGAATCAGAAAGTGACAGTGATTATACTCCTGATCCTCAACTAAAACGGCCAAGATTGAATAATTTGCCTAGTGGCAGAGGCAGGGGCAGGGGTAGAGGTAGGGGTCTACCTACACCTGGTATATCTGGTACACCAGCAAGGGGGCGTGGACCTAGGGGGCGTTGCAGGGGACGTGGACGAGGTACTTTACAACAGTATAGGGGGATTTCTTCATGGACTACTGCAGGAGTACAGCCACCAAATGACATTCCTTTTTCTGGAAATCCAGGAGTTACACTTGATACCAATAATTTCCAGCCAATTGACTATTTGGAACTGTTTTTTGATGAAGATTTCATAAATCATTTATGCATTCAAACAAACTTATATGCCCGACAATATAAGGCAGCTACGAATCTCAAGCAATTTTCTAGAGTTCATGATTGGGTAGACACCTGCAATGATGAAATGAAACAGTTTCTAGCTATTGTTTTGCTTATGGGTCTTGTAAATTTACCCTCTATTGAAATGTACTGGACCACAAAGATTTTGTTCAATGTGCCAGTGTTCAACCTGCTGATGACTCGCAACAGATTTCAACTTGTACTGAAATTCCTACACTTTCATGATAATAGTAACTTACCAGACAGGGATGCTCCTAATTATGACAGGCTATATAAAATAAGGCCAGTGATTGATCATTTGTTTGAAAAATTTCAGACAGTTTATGAACCAAGAAGGGATATCTGTGTTGACGAAAGCCTGTTGTTGTGGAAAGGCAGGTTGCTTTTCCGGCAATACATACCCCTCAAGCGAGCACGGTTTGGGATAAAAATATACTTGTGTTGTGAATCTGATGGTGGCATTAGGGGCAGTGGTGGTTACTGTTATCGGTTCAAAGTGTATGCTGGTAAAGATGATCCGGTAAATGAAATAAGGCCTGTAATTCCCAGTGATGCACTTCATCTCCCTACCAGTGAACAAATGGTGATTTTTCTAATTTCACCACTTCTCAATAAAGGTTACCATGTTTACACAGACAACTGGTACACTAGTTTGCGGCTTTACTTGTACCTTAGAGAAAAGCAGACTCTTGCATGTGGTACTATCCGAGCAAACCGTGGTATACCACCACAGCTGGTAGAGCAAGCGGTTGATAGAACAGGTGACTCTTGTGCTTTGTTAGGAGATGACAAAAGTTGTTTACATACTGTCTACAATTCATGGACACGATGAAGTGACTGTCCGTAACAGAGGACGAAATGGAACAATCAAACGCCCAAAGGCATCAGCAGAATATAACCGAAATATGGGGGGTGTTGACAAGCAGGATCAGGTTATCCAACCATACGAATGTACCCGCAAGTCCATGAAATGGACTAAGAAACTGTTTTTTTCATTTTGTTCAAGTCAGTGCATGTAATGCATTTATATTAGCATGTAAGGATGGTTATGACAAGCAATTTCTTTCATTTCTTGAGTCAATTATCATGTCCTGGGCATACAAGGGTAACCATCCACCTGTTGTAAATGAACAAGAGGACATAGTTCGTCTGCGGGATAAACATGTCTCTGAAACCATTCCTCCCACTGAAAATAAACAAAGGCCCACCAGACTGTGCAAAGTTTGTTCCAAGATAGGTGTCAAGAGGAGGGAGGTGCGTTATTATTGCCCAGATTGCCCTTCGAAACCAGCTTTGTGTTTTTCGCCATGCTTCCGCACCTTCCATACACTCTTTGTGTACTGGGAGTAGATTGGAAAAAAAACTATGATTTCAGAAATGAGGTATTTGTTAGAAAAATAGCTCACAGTCTGTTTAGTGCTTTTTATTAAAACAAAATTACAGGTTTTTTACAATAGTAGTTGTTTTTGTAGCTTCCAGTAAACATTACATAAAAAAATTTTGGTCGAATTTACAAAAAAAATAACAATTTAGACAATTTCACAGATTTAAAATGTATTTTTATGAAGTGGTATCACTACAAAACTTGTTTCAAACATTAAATATTACACATGATGAAAAGGCATCTTTAAGGATCCTTAAAGCCTCCTTAAAGCTGCCTTAAATGTCCCTTTAAGGATCTTTAAGGGGGCTTTAAGGATCCTTAAATATGCCTTTAAGGCGTCTTTAAGGACTCCTTAAGGATCCTTAATGGAACTGAAATTTTAAGGATCTTTAAGGTGGCTTTAAGGATCTTTAAGGAAAAATTTATATTTTTCCTTTTTTTTTTTAAAAAAGCAATGAAATGTTATTTTTATCATTATCTTTTTTAAAATATTATTTTAAAAAAAACTATTGCATTATTAATTTTGAAAAAATAAAGTGATAATAAATTAATTTTCTTTATATTATTTTTAATCTCAAGTTTTTAAATTTATTTCTTTAATTTTATTTTTATATTACATTCTATAGTGTGATCGAATTTTAATTAATTTAATAGAAATTACAAGAAATTTTATCATTAAAATTTTCATCTGTTATCCGCTCTCGCTGGGATTCGAACACTGGTCCCTCAAGTTAAGAGTCCATCACCTTACCTATGTGGCTATGTTAGAGATGATCCTAATGATGATAATTATAAAATATGTCTCTAACAATATGCAAATGAGATCACGTGACTGAAAGAAAGCAAGTGGACATTTATTGTGAAAATTTTTTAATATTTCTTTTAAAATATCTCTTACAAAAAAGGATCAAATTAATTTTATTTATCTATTTTTATAAAAATTTCATATATAATTTGCTGCAGTCATCATTTTTATCTATATATAGAATTTTAACTGCATTAGATAAAATATGTGTTGATAGGAATGCATTCCAAAATTTACCTGTAATATACTAGTATATCTAACATCAATCAGCAAGATGGTGTTTGATGATCAAGTGTATTAATCACTTAATTAATTAATGTTGATGACATCTGTTCTTTCTAACTCCTTTTACTTGAAAATTATTATTTATATGTAATAATTAGAGATGTTATTGATACAGAAGAAACAGTGTGTTAACTGTACAAACAGCTTTTAAGTTAAATAATTGGCCATAAATTAAATAATTGGCCATAATGTCCAAAATAAATAACTAGATAAATAAATATATAGATAGATAGATAGATAGATAGATAGATAGATAGATAGATAGATAGATAGATAGATAAAATAAATAAATAAATATGGTCTTTCCGAGTCTATTTTTCAACCAAAAAAAAATAACAGTAATTTTTTTTCTGGAATCTGCAGTACACATAATATACTAAGGTACTAGTAATATCATTCAGAAATTCCCGGTGTGTGTGTGTGTGTGTGTGTGTGTGTGTGTGTGTGTGTGTGTGTGTGTGTGTGTGTGGAGGGATTAGTATTTTTCACCGTCAAGTTGCGAATTAAATACAGAAAGAGATAATAGTCAAAAATATAATATATAGAAAGGGAAAGCTGTTTTTTTTTAAAATTCATTTACGGGCAAGTCAAGAATTCAATGTACGAGAGAGAGAGAGAGAGAGAGAGAGAGAGAGAGAGAGAGAGAGAGAGAGAGAGAGAGAGAGAGAGAGAGAGAGAGAGAGAGAGAGAGAGAGAGAGAGAGAGCTGATTACATTGAGGGAGAGACAGATAAGGGGCATCAGCGGAAACTAAATATTTTAAAGAACGAGATATAAAGAACTGAATATGCTGAGAGAGAGAGAGAGAGGGAAGGGGGTAGCGGAAACTAAATATTTTAGAGAGGGAAAGAGAGAGTATCCACTTGTGTTTCACAGAGAGAGAGAGAGAGAGAGAGAGAGAGAGAGAGAGAGAGAGAGAGAGAGAGAGAGAGAGAGAGAGAGCAGACTGAATATGCTTAGAGAGAGAGAGAGAGAGAGAGAGAGAGAGAGAGAGAGAGAGAGAGAGAGAGAGGAGAGAGAGAGAGAGAGAGAGAGAGAGAGAGAGAGAGAGAGAGAGTGGGGTCAGTGCAAACTAATTTAGAGAGACAACAAGATCGGGAAATGAATACATTGAGAGAGAGAGAGAGAGAGAGAGAGAGAGAGAGAGAGAGAGAGAGAGAGAGAGAGAGAGAGAGAGAGAGAGAGAGAGAGAGAGAAAGAGAGAGAGAGAGAGTAGACTGAATATGCTGAGAGAGAGAGAGAGGAGAGAGAGATAGAGAGAGAGAGAGAGAGAGAGGAGAGAGAGAGAGAGAGAGAGAGAGGGGTTCAGTGCAAACTAATTTAGAGAGACAACAAGATCGGGAAATGAATACATTGAGAGAGAGAGAGAGAGAGAGAGAGAGAGAGAGAGAGAGAGAGAGAGAGAGAGAGAGAGAGAGAGAGAGAGAGAGAGAGAGAGGTTATCGACGTTATTCCACTGCACTCCATCTTGGCTGCAGAAATTCACATCCAACTGGGTAAAGTTTGTCAGTTAATGGTTATCTTCTGTGGCTGGTTTCTTACTTCAATATGTTCACTTCATAACTTGTTTATAATTGAAAAGAATAACCTTTTCCCTAATGTTCTTATTTTGTTCTAAATATTTACTTTACCAACTCTTTTTCATTAGGAATTGAAATTATTCGAAATCCGATATCATCATATGTCAGTAATGAGTTCCATATATGTCAATTCAAAGACACTAAAATGTGCCCGCTCTCTCTCTCTCTCTCTCTCTCTCTCTCTCTCTCTCTCTCTCTCTCTCTCTCTCTCTCTCTCTCTCTCTCTCTCTCTGTCATGCTTTATTTGCATATATGCATAACACTACCCCCCACCAAAAAAAAAAAAAAAATAAATAAAATAAATATAAGACATGCTTAGATTATTTTGCGATTACTTTTATTTCTTTAATTCATGTATGTTTTAATATTTTAATATTAAAATTGTCTCTTAAAATCACTTCCAAAAACACACCTTTATTTTCAACACCCAGAGTTCAGGGTTAGGTAATCATTTTAACATGTTATATGACTTCATAGTGATCTCCTATCTAGATAAGAAACTGCACATCAAAGTCAAAAACCGCGCGTGAAATCACCTGGGATCGATAATCAAACAAGTACTGCTGTATACAATTAACAAACACCGTTAATTACTTATGCTTACTGCCGATCTGATTAAATACGGGTTGTTTATCTAAACTGTGAAAACTGCACATTTTATCTAATTCAGTTATGAATTAAGAAACAGGTATTTTTAGGATAAGACATACGGCTCCTCTACAAAAACTTAATGTAGAAACCAGAATTCAGACAAGCATTATCTATGTCTCCTATGTTGTATAAACTATAAAAATTCAAAATATACTAAAAACAAATCATACTTTTTAACTGAATGAATATAATAGCCATCGTTACATTAATAATTAAAAAAAATTTGAGTTTTTCATGATGAGACATCTTTAAGGATCCTTAAAGCCTCCTTAAAGATCCTTAAAATTTCAGTTCCATTAAGGATCTTTAAGGATCCTTAAAGATCCTTAAATATGTCCTTAAAGAGTCCTTTAAGGTCCCTTAAAGATCCTTAAAGATGGAATGGCTTTAAGGAGGCTTTAAGGCCTCTTTAAGGATCTTTGAGGACATATTTAAGGATCTTTAAGGATCCTTAAAGATCCTTAAAGGAGGGGGTTGGTCTTGTGTTACATGTCAAACATGCATATTAAATTTGGTGTAAATCCATCCAGTAGTTTTGATTTGAATGAACATTATATGTTATCATTATGGAAATACCATATTTTCTCCGGCAAATAGCGTACACTTATGTATGGCAGTGAAGGGGTTAATAAAATTACATAATATATTGTCAGAACAACACATAATCTTATCTTATAAAATGCATTGTAATGTTAATTATGTTGAGAAAAATCAACAAATGTTTTGTTGTTGATACCAAGTGTATGTTTTGTTTATATATGGTTTAACTTACCAACTGATACAGGTGAATGTTTCACTAAAAAGGAAACAGAAAAATGTTAATAATACAAGGCTAAAAAACAATGCATTGATAAATCAGGATGAACATTTGTTAAGACCAACTGTTACCTAAATTACCTAAAATTGTATGGACTATGATCTAAAAAGTGTTGGTATTCAAAAGCATGATTCATAGATGTTTTGAAGAAATATTTTTTTTTTTAAATATAGTTCTGTAATATAAACTATAAAATTCTCTTTACATTACAAAATAAAAACCGTAAGTGTGTCTACGCACTCGTGGTAACATACACTTTTGAGATATTGAAGTCTACATTATGACTAACAAGCTTAGTGTATTCAACCAAATCATAACTGATAAGGAAATAAGGTTAAAATTTAGGGGACTTTTTCGCAAAACTCGTTTTTCAAAACACCACCTATTTTATTTGTCACAAATCTTATTACTCCAAACAATGAAACAGAAATGGATTTTGGATTTCCCTTTTATAATTTAGATGGCACAGTTGAAATATACTTTCAAGTCTCAATATAATTAAACCTCTTGTTAGAAAGTTTCACCAACCAATATGATCCAACTGACAAGATTTATACAATTTAAAATTTACATGTTATTAAATTGCTTGTGGTTACACCACTCCTATTTTTTTATATTTATACCTTTAATTTTATATATACATACCAATGCAAAGAGCAATTAAGGTACTGCAGTTGTTATTTAATGTGCAAATATAAAACCTCTTTGCCTGCACATGATCAATACAAAATGTTATGACCGTTTTTGTCCAGTACTTTTAAATGGGAAGATTAAATTGTCAATCTTGCACTTTCCAAACACTTTAGATAGATCCAAATGAAAAGTTAAATATGGTTAAAAATTAAGCTCAAAACTTTGACCTTTTTTTGACTATATTCAAAAAATGAAATTATATTATACATTTACTGAAAAACACATATTGTTATATTTTACAGTTGTGATGTTTATTCTGTTGAAATGAATCAACAAGTTTTCCGTTATTTCAACCAAGATTTTTTGTATAAGGTTTAACTTTCGCAATTTTCGTTGAATTAATTCTGATTCTGAAAAGGAAACAGAGAAATGTGAACAATTTAAGGCCCAATAAAACAATGCATTTAGAAAACAGGATAAGCATGAGTTGAACCTGAATAGGGGTAAACATCGGCCTTAAAGCCTTGTCTTCTTTCTGAAGTATATTCAAATAATGAAATTATATGATATATTAAAGCACATAATGTTATCTTCATAAAAAAACAGTTGTTATATTTAATATGTTGAGATCAATCAACAGGTGTTATGTTGTTTCTGGCGAGTTTTGTTTTTATCTGGTTTAACTTACCATGTGATCCATGTGAATCTATCCCTAAAAAGGAAACAGGGAAATGTTAATAATACAAGGCCCAATAAACAATGCAATGATAAATAAAAAAAAACATGTGTTGAGACCAAATGGTACCTAAATTACCTGCAATTGTATGGACTTTTTACTTCAAACAATGGATTTTTTTGATTTTCCTTATGAAATATACTCTCGAGTCTGAACATAATTAAACCGCTCCTTTTTAAGTTTTACCTATGCAAAGAGCAATTAAGGTACTGCGGTTTTTATTGTATTGGAATATTAAATGGTCAATCTTGCACTTTTTAAGTGTATGTTTTCTTTTTATCTGGTTTAACTTACCCACTAATAAATCTTCATCGGAGTCTGACAAAAAACAAAGAAGTGTTAACAATACAAGGCTCAATAATCATTGCATTCATAAATAAGAATAAACATGTGTTGAGACCAAATGTTACCTAAATAACCTGAAATTGTATGGACTATATGGACTGTATTATATGTGTCATAAACCTTATTACTTCAAACAATTAAACAGAAATGGATTTTTTTTATTTTCCTTATAAAATATACTCTCGAGTCTGAACATAATTAATCCGCTCCTTTTTAAGTTTTACCCACCAATAAGCTCCAACTGACAAGATTTGTACAATTTAAAATTTACATGTTATAAGAATGCTTGTTGTAAAATATCAGTTATATCATTACTATTCATAATATTTATACCTGTAATTTTATATATACACACCTATGCAAAGAGCAATTAAGGTACCTAAGTCGTAATTTCAAAAGCATATCTTATATATTTTTGATTACACATGATCAAATGATACGTTTGTATGGGAAGATTAAAACATTGACCTTACCCTTGACTATATTCTAATAAGGAATGTATATGATATATTAAAAAGAAAGCACGTCTTATAATCTTCATAAAAACATTTTAAATTTTATTATGTTGAGATATGCAATACATGTCCTGCAATGGAAACAAAAATAGCAAGCTCAATGAAGAAAGAAATGAGAAAACAGGATAAACATGTGATGAGAACAATTATTACCTGAATTACCAGAAATTGTACTGGGCCAGGATATAACAAAGAAGATATATTCAACAGATTTGCTTGTTCATGTAGGTTATAAAGAATTATTTAAAAAAAAAAGAAAATAAAAGAACTGGTATAGAGTTTGTAACTTTCTTTGTTAAACCAAATAAAGTACAGTACTAGCCACCTATGGTAAAAGGCACTTTTGGCATACTGATTTTTTCATTATGACTAACTAGTGCTGACACATTTGTTCATCAGTTTTAAATGAGAAGATTAAATTGTAAACACTGTAGTTTCTACACAATGAAGATAAATCAGAATAAACAAAAATAAAGAGGAACATGGGTGTAAACATGAAGAGCAACACTATTCTCAATACCTTGACATTTTCCTTGACTATATTCAAATGATGAAAATATATTATATATTTAAAGAAAAGTAAATATTGTTATCATCATTACGTTCACTTTTGATGTTTTTTTTTTGTTGTTGAGATAAATCAACGAGGTTTGTGTTAATTCTACCAATTTTATCTATTATTTATATCTGGTTTAACGTACCAGATGGTTGAACCTTGTCAGTTTCTAAAACGAACACAAAAATGCTGTTAAAAATAAGCAGCTCAATAAACAAATAAATTAGAATACAGGATAAACATGGAGCAAAGATTGCCTTATTAACTTAAAAATGCTCGGCTCGAAGATGTAAAAAGAAATAGTTTGACAAGGACTGGTTTGTTTGTTTTATTTCAATAGTGTGATTCATGTATGTTTTGAAAAAAAATATTTTTGAAAATTGAACTGTATGCAGTTTCAAAATTTTCTTTGATAAACCAAATAAGTAGTGCTAGAATGTGCCTAGTAACTTGTGGATAAAGATACCTTTGGTATACTGGTCTTAATTATGACTGACAAGGTTTGTGTATCGAAACAAAGCAAAGGTGATAAGAGTTTTGGTTAAAATTACTTGTGGTATGTTCCACAAAAATCGGTTTTCAAAGTCCCTTCTTTTATATTTTACATAGGGTAAATTCACCATGGTTCGGACAACTACCAAGCATCGGACACTTTCCATCGGCGAAAACGTTTGCTATTCAGCTTCAAAACGCGTCGGTTTTTTTTTGACGTTGAAGAAGATGACACTTAAACATAGTTATGATTAAGATCATCTACAGAAACGGTTATCTCCCTTTCCACTGCTGACCTTGAAAGCGAGCGGTATTTCTTGACCTTAAAAAGTAAGTTGCCGCGAAATTTTAAAATAAACAAGAAATGAAAGTTACCCCACTTTGTTCAGTAGTGATTTAATCGGCACAGTAATCAATTTTTTTGTTTTTTAGAAGTATAATTTGTCAAAAAAGTAAAAACTTTTAAGAAATTGATAATTTATTTTTTAACTTTTAACGATTACACAGTACTGTCATTTTACCATGCATCGGACGCACTTTTTACCATGCATCGGACGCTGTCCGATGCATGGTTGTAAATGATTTTCACAGTTAGTTTAATAAGAAGCCTAAAAACTTAATCAAAGGAAAAAAACTGTATGTGATTTTAATAGATCTAATTTACTTTATAAACTTAAATTTTTATGAATATAATTTTAAGTAAACAAGGGATGTTTTAGAGAATGAAGATATAGTTAATATTATTTAAAGTTTAGATTAAATATTACCGAATTAATAACTGTTAAAGATAGGCTTTTTATTTAAATATTTTTTAAATTTATTTTTGATTTCATCTTTAAAAAAACAAACTTGAAGATTTTTATATATGTCTTATTTAACTATTAAATATAATAAAATAAAAAAAAATCGTATTTTCAGAAACAAAATGATGAATGTAGTAATTAGATGCCTTTATGCAGTAGGGATGCACCACTGGGGTCCGAGGGAGTTAGGAATTAATGAAGTTTTTTACCTCAAACAAGAACCTGACAATAATTATGATTGTAATGCTGTTGCTATTTGTTGTGACAAGGAGAAAATACAAAGAAAAGCTTATCTTCAGAGAAAAGATGCTGCTATTATTGCTAAATTATTTAGAAACAAAATGATTTATGGTAATTTTAATCTTAAACCAAAAAGTGCAGCGGAAAAATTTCGGAAGAATAGTGGCCCAATGCAGAGATGCAATGTAGGATTTAAGTGTGAGGATAATAAAGTAGACATGATACGCCAGATATGCCAGGATAACTCACTGGACTTTACCATATTTTAACATTGCTGTAATACATGAAAAAAGAGGCTAATATGTAAATTATATGTATTTCAAAATAAATTAATTATAATAATTAAAATGAATGAATGAATTTGATGGGGTTTTATTGTTTTTCGTAGAAATGCCACCAAAAAAGAGGAACGAGTGGTCTCAAGTTGCGATGGCTGAAGCTTTGTCAGCAGTGAGAAAAGGGGGCATGAGCATACGTCTTGCTGCAGCCAAGTATGGCGTGCCAAAGTCATCTTTGGGAGACAGGATATCCGGCAGGGTGAGAGAAGATGCCGTAAATGGAAAGGTTTCTTTCTTGTCATCAAATGATGAGAAAATGCTGAAAGAAACTGCGGAACATAGAGCCGATCTCGGTATCGGATATTCCAAAATGAATTTCTTTAGGGCGGCAGGAGAACTTACCAAAAACAGAGAGCTTGCCTTCAAAAGAGGTGTTCCATCTGAAAAATGGTGGACACTCTTCAAAAAGAGGAATAATGGTCCATCTTTGAGAATGGCCGAGGGTACGGCGGAAATTCGCCACAAAAGCATGAGGCCAGAAAGAGTAAAAATGTATTTTGAAGTGCTCAAAGATGTTTTGGAGAATTCCCGTTTGTTGGATAAGCCAGTGTTCATTTGGAATATGGACGAGACATTAGCTTCATTGTCTCCCGGTTCAACCAAAGTTTTGGCAAGGTAATTAGTTTACTGTATACTTTAATCTGCATGTATTTATACAAATGTTTAGGTATATAGAACTTCAATAGAGCACATTAAAGACCGGAGTTTGTGTCAAAGCCATCAGTTAGTTCGCCTGCAACAGCAATTATCAGTATTGTCATATAACATTTTTGAATGTATTTTATGATTTAATTAAAAAAATGATATATGACAGTATCAGTAACAAACTTTAACGCAAATACTTAACATTTAAAATTTTTACATTATATCATAAGTGACTGTCCAACTCCAGATATCACGTAACATGTGTTGGATTCACATAAACAAACTTTAACACAAAAACTTGGCTATCACGCTCACAACGACGCAAGCGGTAAACAATAAGCTCGCCTCATTTCGTAAAGGCGAGTTTGAAAATGGCAAATGAAATAAAAAAAGAAAGTGCCACAATAAAATGTACTTGACAATAAATAAATAGTCTGTGGGCTTGGTCGACACTCCATGCACACCCCCCCCCCATGTACCGGATACTCCGACACTAGTTTTTCATGCACCTTAAGGTATCTAGTAATGGATTTAGGCGGTTCCACAGTGCGCTTTTACGTCTGAAATTTCCATATTTAAGAGTGTTTGATAGTTTAAAAAACTTTATTTGGGGTGGAGGTGTCGCAGGATCCTTGGAGGGTATGTACCATGGGACCACTGAACCTATTGACTCAACGCAAAGAGAAGACCAAACAACATGATCATAAAAAGAAAATTTAAATGATAATGGTGTGATATCTTTGAATGTCTGGATAGGTGGTACACTCAAGACTTTACTATCGTCATGTTTGACATTTAAAACATTTTGAAATGGACCAAATGTGAAAATGAAATTGTTTGAGACACGAGCGGGATGTTTCTTTTCCGGTGTCGACGTCTTGTAAAAATATGAAAGTACATTGTATGTTGAAGCCCAAAATCTGCATGTCGAAGCCAAGTGTCTTTTAAGGTCTTGACTGCATTCTATTGACACTACATACACACCATATGCTTAAATTTATGTTTTTATTAAAAATATTTGTTCTAAAATACGATCAATCTCTTTTTTGTTAGAAAAGGTACACGCACAGTGCATGCAAAATGTGGCAATAAAAAGGGTGTTACTATTCTTGCCTGTGGAAACGCCAATGGGAAAATGCTACCTGCCCATTTTATAGTGAAGGAAAAACAAAACTAGCCCTCAAGTCATTGGACACAGATAAGGCACCAGTTGGCTCTTATATTAGTGTATCAGACTCAGGATGGACAAAACAGGTTAAAATTAAAATGATTAAATCATTAATATAAGCATAACGATCGATGTTCAAATCACAATATGAGAGGTTCGTTTTTCAAGTAGAAGTAAAAAAAAATGTACATACGCTAAGTAATGAATTTTATAAAATAGACAAATATTCCGGTCACAATTGAAAATACTGATGCGGCGTTATATACTAACATACAATTATCCTGAGAATTAGGCGAAGTGAAGTTATGTGGTTTCAAGCACTAGTAGAGATCAGCTCACTTATATCGAGTACCCAGCGGAAATCATCTACCAACTATGAGCGATCTAACAAACTTTTTCGCTCAAAGAACTGTTATGAAAGAATTAAAAAGCGCTTTTCCGTAATCGTGCACTTTACAAAAATTGCCGCAGAGGCCATTGTTAAGAATTTGAAACATCCTAAACACATTGCATGTCATATTTCCTACCACTTAACTGGTGAATCTCGATATAAGTAAAATATTCTTGACTTGGACGTAAACCACATTCGATCAAACAAATGAAAACAATTCTTTTCTGGATTTATAATAAAACTTCAATATGCATGAATTATTCCAAAATAGAGTACATTTTCTTAAAAAAATTTATAATGTCTCCAACCTTTTGGTTCTTATAACTAAATTATATATATATATATATATATATATATATATATATATATATATAAAGATTTCAAAATTGTACACCAAAGCTAGAGGATGTGAAGAATGAAATCTACCAGTATTATATATCTGAAAAGTATACATATTATACAAATGGTATAAGTGAAAATTTTAAGAAGAAATGGTTTCGATTTCATTCATTGTTTGACAATACTCAGTGGACCCCGTAAAAGTCGTATAACAAATAACTATGTCTAATTTTTGTTCATCAATACATGCTGTATGCTTGAGTGTTAGAATGAATGTGTGTGGAAATGTTGTAGTTGTCTTATGATATATGTGAAAAAACACTTTAAAAAGAATAATAATAAAAAAAAAAACAATTCTTTTCTTATAACATTTTTTCATTATATATAGGGACTATCGCTATTATGGTTTGAAGAGGTGTTCCTTAAAAACATTGGTCAAGAACGCCCACAGATATTAATTTTTGATGGTCATGACTCTCATCACCATATAGAGCTGATAGAAGTTGCCCGTGCTAACAATATTATTTTGATGGAAATGCCAGCACATTGTTCGCATTGGCTTCAACCTTTAGACAGGTAAAACATTTCATGCATACATAATCAGATTTGATTATAAATCTTAATAATTTTGACTATCACCAGATATGAAAACTGAATGCAATCTAGTTGTACATCAGTTAGCTTTGTGGGATCTTCAAGCTTATTTATACCAATTACAATTGTCGATTTAAAATAAACTTTAATACTTACTTTGATAATCCTATAAATAACTATTTTACTTACTACTTTTGAATACTTTTGAATACTTCTTAATATGGCACAATAGCCTTCTGAATTGATTGCATATATCTAACATGTACAACTGATTTTTTAATGCCGTTATAACTTTTCTATTTCAGAACAGTTTTCGGTCCACTGAAAAAAGAATGGCGGGCGTTAACCACTACCTTCCGCTCAGAAACTGGATTGTCTGTGTCACATGCAAACTTCTTCAGACTGTTTAATAAGGCATGGATTTCGATAAGCCCTGAACATTTGAAAAATGGTTTCAGATCAACAGGAATATATCCATGGAATCCTGATCAGATACCCAGGGAAGCATATTTACCCTCAAATCTATACGCTACAAGTACGTACACTATATAAACTTGTATTGCGGGGACGGGTCTAGGATTTTTTGTAAGTCGATTGAGAATTATATCATTGAAAGGTGCGAACACCGAAGGCGCGAGCTTCCAGACACGAGGGGTCTAGAATAGAGCCCTGGTGGGGACAACAGCATTGGTATAATATCAACATATGGTGTTCACATCAGTCACTAGCTCTTTCTTTTTCTGTCTCTTTTTAATTTTTTTCCCGCCACTGTATAGGTTCAATTCATTAAACAAACTTGATAATTTTATATGAAATTCTTTTCCATTTTCATTCAGCGACGACAGAGGAAAATGACGAAAAACATGAAAAAGAAAACTTTGTTGAAGAAAATGGGGAAAAAGAAAACTCAACAGTGACTAATATGGAATCAAATTTGGATCTTCTGATACAGCAGGGTGCCACCCTAGTTGATCTGGGTATCAGCATATCAGACAAAGGCACAATCAACAACATGGATCCGATGCTAAGTTCTTCTAATAGTGAGGATGTTTGTCCCACTGACTTGGCACTAGCAGCAATAGAGTGTTCTCTCACTGAAGAAAAGAAACATTTATACGAAGATCTACTTAAGTTGGGCGCAGATATAAGTGAAGACAATGTTTACAACACTTGGAAAATGTATAAAATAAAGGTATGACAAACACTGTTACATCGTCACATGTCGCATCAGTAATTTTTCAGCTAAAAGCAACGAAAACTACTTTATTATTCCCTATTGATTAATTTATGAACAAGTTCGTTTATGTATGTGACGTACGGGCGTGTTTCCTACGGTCTGCCTTTTAGAAACGCACACTCACAGGGACTTTAAGGTGCTACCTCACAGAGTCAATACGCCACAGGCAAGCGTACCACTCATCAGCCAACACCAGTCGGTAAATAAGTAAGTACCAAAGGCAAGGAAAATTCACTTTGTCACTTGTGGTTTGAGAGAGATAGAGATAATTTCTAAGGTTTGATTTGATCGTGATTTATATATCTTTATAGTGAAAAAGAAAAGAATACTAGTAATAATGACAAAATTATGTTTTCAAATGACAGAAACTGCTTCGATTTTTTGTAACTTTACTAGAGTACATAGTTTTTATGTTTTTCCATTGTTCCTGTTTTACAGGCTTTTTTGAGCCATTCTTAAATTGATGCTGTGTAGTAAATAGTTTTGACTAATGTTGGTAATTTATTTTTATATTACAGACCATGCTTATGCAACAAAATTCAAGAGATGAAGAGCAGAGTGTAAATGATATATTACATATTCCAAAAATTGAAAACAAACACCAAGTGACAAAACCAAAAAAACAGGGTTTTTTGTGCTTACGTGTGATGACGCCTATCAGCATAAAAAAGAAACGCAACAAAAAAGAGAAGAAAAGAGACTGTTGGCTGAACTTAAAAAAATAAAGTCACAAGAGACAAAGTCAAAAAATGTTGAAAATCAAATTAAAAATTAGACATGGATACAATAGAAATTTGTCTTGTTTTGTTTTCTACTAACTTGTGACTACCATCCCTAGTATGCTAACTATTAACTTTTTGAGTGACTTAAGAATTCCTAAAAAAAATATTTGAAACGATATCGTTTTGCACTAACGTTAAGTGGTAATGGACCTATTGTCCACTGGGTAAAGCTCTGGTTAAATCACGACCTAATGAACAAGGTGTAGATTTTAAAAAAAATTATTGTGATTTTATCACTTCATGTTGCATGACAACAGTATGATTTAAATCCGAAGATTTGCGTCATCATTACGCATCCCCAACTGCCCACATTTACTCTTTAACAGCAAACTGACAACTACATTTGTATCATAATGTAAAAGGTGACACCTATGCGCTGACATTAAAAGCTACAAAGAGGCGTGGTTTGTCATTCTTGCATTAAAAGTTGAAAGGTTTATCGGGAACGATAGGCGAGGGGCGGGTAATTCGTTTACTGTACTTGTATTTAGTCATATCCTGGATATACTGATGAATATCATACAGTCTAGTTCGGCCTATGTTAGCCTATTGAGTGTAAAATATGTATTCATTCGCAGCATTTACAATATATATTTTACGTGTCCGATGCATGGTACGTGTACGTCCGAACCATGGTGAAATTTCGTTCATTTTGAAATCTTTTAATTTTCGGACATTTTCTCATTATATCGTTACTACATTGTAAATCAATGCTCCGATAACCCTCCTTCAAACAATCGGCCATTACTCATTGTATAAACCCGACGTGTAACTACTACGGTAGAGTATAAAATAACGAGGTGTCCGAACCGTGGTGAATTTTGTTTAAGTCAGTGCATGTAATGCATTTATATTAGCATGTAAGGATGGTTATGACAAGCCATTTTTTTCATTTCTTGAGTCAATTATCATGTCCTGGGCATACAAGGGTAACTATCCACCTGTTGTAAATGAACAAGAGGACATAGTTAGCCTGCGGGATAAACATTTCTCTGAAACCATTCCTCCCACTGAAAATAAACAAAGGCCCACCAGACTGTGCAAAGTTTGTTCCAAGAAAGGTGTCAAGAGGAGGGAGGTGCGTTATTATTGCCCAGACTGCCCTTCGAAACCAGCTTTGTGTTTTTCGCCATGCTTCCGCACCTACCATACACTCTTTGTGTACTGGGAGTAGATTGGAAAAAAAACTATGATTTCAGAAATGAGGTATTTGTTAGAAAAATAGCTCACAGTCTGTTTAGTGCTTTTTATTAAAACAAAATTACAGGTTTTTGACAATAGTAGTTGTTTTTGTAGCTTCCAGTAAACATTACATAAAAAAATTTTGGTCGAATTTACAAAAAAATGACAATTTAGACAATTTCACAGATTTAGAATGTATTTTTATGAAGTGGTATCACTACAAAACTTGTTTCAAACATTAAATATTACATGTCAAACATGCATATTAAATTTGGTGTAAATCCATCCAGTAGTTTTTATTTGAATGAACAATATATGTTATCATTATGGAAATACCATATTTTCCCCGGCATATAGCGTACACTTATGTATGGCAGTGAAGGGGTTAATAAAATTACATAATATATTGTCAGAACAACACATAATCTTATCTTATAAAATGCATTGTAATGTTAATTATGTTGAGAAAAAATCAACAAATGTTTTGTTGTTGATACCAAGTGTATGTTTTGTTTATATATGGTTTAACTTACCAACTGATACAGGTGAATGTTTCACTAAAAAGGAAACAGAAAAATGTTAATAATACAAGGCTAAAAAAACAATGCATTGATAAATCAGGATGAACATTTGTTAAGACCAACTGTTACCTAAATTACCTAAAATTGTATGGACTATGATCTAAAAAGTATTGGTATTCAAAAGCATGATTCATAGATGTTTTGAAGAATTTTTTTAAAAATATATTTCTGTAATATAAACTATAAAATTCTCTTTACATTACAAAATAAAAACACTCGTGGTAACATACACTTTTGAGATATTGAAGTCTACATTATGACTAACAAGCTTAGTGTATTCAACCAAATCATAACTGATAAGGAAATAAGGTTAAAATTTAGGGGACCTTTTCGCAAAACTCGTTTTTCAAAACACCACCTATTTTATTTGTCACAAATCTTATTACTCCAAACAATGAAACAGAAATGGATTTTGGATTTCCCTTTTATAATTTAGATGGCACAGTTGAAATATACTTTCAAGTCTCAATATAATTAAACCTCTTGTTAGAAAGTTTCACCCACCAATAAGATCCAACTGACAAGATTTATACAATTTAAAATTTAAAATTTACATGTTATTAAATTGCTTGTTGCAAAGAACAGTGGTTACACCACTCCTATTTTTTATATTTATACCTTTAATTTTATATATACATACCAATGCATAGAGCAATTAAGGTACTGCAGTTGTTATTTAATGTGCAAATATAAAACCTCTTTGCCTACACATATCAATACAAAATGTTATGACCGTTTTTGTCCAGTACTTTTAAATGGGAAGATTAAATTGTCAATCTTGCACTTTCCAAACAATTTGGATAGATCCAAATGAAAAGTTAAATATGGTTAAAATTAAGCTCAAAACTTTGACCTTTTTTGACTGTATTCAAATAATGAAATTATATTATACATTTACCATTTATCTGGTTTAACTTACCCACTAATAAATCTTCATCGGAGTCTGACAAAAAACAAAGAAGTGTTAACAATACAAGGCTCAATAATCATTGCATTTATAAATAAGAATAAACATGTGTTGAGACCAAATGTTACCTAAATAACCTGAAATTGTATGGACTATATGGACTGTATTATATGTGTCATAAACCTTATTACTTTTTATTTTCCTTATAAAATATACTCTCGAGTCTGAACATAATTAAACCACTCTTTTTTAAGTTTTACCCACCAATAAGCTCCAACTGACAAGATTTGTACAATTTAAAATTTACATGTTATAAGAATGCTTGTTGTAAAATATCAGTTATATCATTACTATTCATAACATTTATACCTGTAATTTTATATATACATACCTATGCAAAGAGCAATTAAGGTACCTAAGTCGTAATTTCAAAAGCATATCTTATATATTTTGATTACACATGATCAAATGATACGTTTGTATGGGAAGATTAAATTGTAAAACCAGTTTTCGCACAATGGGGATAGATCCAAATGAGAACTTAAATAGGGGTAAACACTGGCCTCAAAACATTGACCTTACCCTTGACTATATTCTAATAAGGAATGTATATGATATATTAAAAAGAAAGCACGTCTTATAATCTTCATAAAAATATTTTAAATTTTATTATGTTGAGATATGCAATACAAGTCCTGCAATGGAAACAAAAATAGCAAGCTCAATGAAGAAAGAAATGAGAAAACAGGATAAACATGTGATGAGAACAATTATTACCTGAATTACCAGAAATTGTACTGGGCCAGGATATAACAAAGAAGATATATTCAACAGATTTGCTTGTTCATGTAGGTTATAAAGAATTATTTAAAAAAAAAAGAAAATAAAAGAACTGGTATAGAATTTGTAACTTTCTTTGTTAAACCAAATAAAGTACAGTACTAGCCACCTATGGTAAAAGGCACTTTGGCATACTGATTTTTTCATTATGACTAACTAGTGCTGACACATTTGTTCATCAGTTTTAAATGAGAAGATTAAATTGTAAACACGGTAGTTTCTACACAATGAGATAAATCAGAATAAACAAAAATAAAGAGGTACATGGGTGTAAACATGAAGAGCAACACTATTCTCAATACCTTGACATTTTCCTTGACTATATTCAAATGATGAAAATATATTATATATTTAAAGAAAAGTAAATATTGTTATCATCATTACGTTCACTTTTGATGTTTTTTTTTTTGTTGTTGAGATAAATCAACGAGGTTTGTGTTAATTCTACCAATTTTATCTATTATTTATATCTGGTTTAACGTACCAGATGGTTGAACCTTGTCAGTTTCTAAAACGAATACAAAAATGCTGTTAAAAATAAGCAGCTCAATAAACAAATAAATTAGAATACAGGATAAACATGGAGCAAAGATTGCCTTATTAACTTAAAAATGCTCGGCTCGAAGATGTAAAAAAGAAATAGTTTGACAAGGACTGGTTTGTTTGTTTTATTTCAATAGTGTGATTCATTTATGTTTTGAAAAAAAATATTTTTGAAAATTGAACTGTATGCAGTTTCAAAATTTTCTTTGATAAACCAAATAAGTAGTGCTAGAATGTGCCTAGTAACTTGTGGATAAAGATACCTTTGGTATACTGGTCTTAATTATGACTGACAAGGTTTGTGTATCGAAACAAAGCAAAGGTGATAAGAGTTTTGGTTAAAATTACTTGTGGTATGTTCCACAAAAATCGGTTTTCAAAGTCCCTTCTTTTATATTTTTACATAGGGTAAATTCACCATGGTTCGGACAACTACCAAGCATCGGACACTTTCCATCGGCGAAAACGTGTGCTATTCAGCTTCAAAACGCGTCGGTTTTTTTTGACGTTGAAGAAGATGACACTTAAACATAGTTATGATTAAGATCATCTACAGAAACGGTTATCTCCCTTTCCACTGCTGACCTTGAAAGCGAGCGGTATTTCTTGACCTTAAAAAGTAAGTTGCCGCGAAATTTTAAAATAAACAAGAAATGAAAGTTACCCCACTTTGTTCAGTAGTGATTAAATCGGCACAGTAATCAATTTTTTTGTTTTTTAGAAGTATAATTTGTCAAAAAAGTAAAAACTTTTAAGAAATTGATAATTTATTTTTTAACTTTTAACGATTACACAGTACTGTCATTTTACCATGCATCGGACGCACTTTTTACCATGCATCGGACGCTGTCCGATGCATGGTTGTAAATGATTTTCACAGTTAGTTTAATAAGAAGCCTAAAAACTTAATCAAAGGAAAAAAACTGTATGTGATTTTAATAGATCTAATTTACTTTATAAACTTAAATTTTTTATGAATATAATTTTAAGTAAACAAGGGATGTTTTAGAGAATGAAGATATAGTTAATATTATTTAAAGTTTAGATTAAATATTACCGAATTAATAACTGTTAAAGATAGGCTTTTTATTTAAATATTTTTTAAATTTATTTTGATTTCATCTTTAAAAAAACAAACTTGAAGATTTTTATATATGTCTTATTTAACTATTAAATATAATAAAATAAAAAAAAAATCGTATTTTCAGAAACAAAATGATGAATGTAGTAATTAGATGCCTTTATGCAGTAGGGATGCACCACTGGGGTCCGAGGGAGTTAGGAATTAATGAAGTTTTTTACCTCAAACAAGAACCTGACAATAATTATGATTGTAATGCTGTTGCTATTTGTTGTGACAAGGAGGAAAATACAAAGGAAAAGCTTATCTTCAGAGAAAAGATGCTGCTATTATTGCTAAATTATTTAGAAACAAAATGATTTATGGTAATTTTAATCTTAAACCAAAAAGTGCAGCGGAAAAAATTTCGGAAGAATAGTGGCCCAATGCAGAGATGCAATGTAGGATTTAAGTGTGAGGATAATAAAGTAGACATGATACGCCAGATATGCCAGGATAACTCACTGGACTTTACCATATTTTAACATTGCTGTAATACATGAAAAAAGAGGCTAATATGTAAATTATATGTATTTCAAAATAAATTAATTATAATAATTAAAATGAATGAATGAATTTGATGGGGTTTTATTGTTTTTCGTAGAAATGCCACCAAAAAAGAGGAACGAGTGGTCTCAAGTTGCGATGGCTGAAGCTTTGTCAGCAGTGAGAAAAGGGGGCATGAGCATACGTCTTGCTGCAGCCAAGTATGGCGTGCCAAAGTCATCTTTGGGAGACAGGATATCCGGCAGGGTGAGAGAAGATGCCGTAAATGGAAAGGTTTCTTTCTTGTCATCAAATGATGAGAAAATGCTGAAAGAAACTGCGGAACATAGAGCCGATCTCGGTATCGGATATTCCAAAATGAATTTCTTTAGGGCGGCAGGAGAACTTACCAAAAACAGAGCTTGCCTTCAAAAGAGGTGTTCCATCTGAAAAATGGTGGACACTCTTCAAAAAGAGGAATAATGGTCCATCTTTGAGAATGGCCGAGGGTACGGCGGAAATTCGCCACAAAAGCATGAGGCCAGAAAGAGTAAAAATGTATTTTGAAGTGCTCAAAGATGTTTTGGAGAATTCCCGTTTGTTGGATAAGCCAGTGTTCATTTGGAATATGGACGAGACATTAGCTTCATTGTCTCCCGGTTCAACCAAAGTTTTGGCAAGGTAATTAGTTTACTGTATACTTTAATCTGCATGTATTTATACAAATGTTTAGGTATATAGAACTTCAATAGAGCACATTAAAGACCGGAGTTTGTGTCAAAGCCATCAGTTAGTTCGCCTGCAACAGCAATTATCAGTATTGTCATATAACATTTTTGAATGTATTTTATGATTTAATTAAAAAAATGATATATGACAGTATCAGTAACAAACTTTAACGCAAATACTTAACATTTAAAATTTTTACATTATATCATAAGTGACTGTCCAACTCCAGATATCACGTAACATGTGTTGGATTCACATAAACAAACTTTAACACAAAAACTTGGCTATCACGCTCACAACGACGCAAGCGGTAAACAATAAGCTCGCCTCATTTCGTAAAGGCGAGTTTGAAAATGGCAAATGAAATAAAAAAAGAAAGTGCCACAATAAAATGTACTTGACAATAAATAAATAGTCTGTGGGCTTGGTCGACACTCCATGCACCCCCCCCCCATGTACCGGATACTCCGACACTAGTTTTTCATGCACCTTAAGGTATCTAGTAATGGATTTAGGCGGTTCCACAGTGCGCTTTTACGTCTGAAATTTCCATATTTAAGAGTGTTTGATAGTTTAAAAAACTTTATTTGGGGTGGAGGTGTCGCAGGATCCTTGGAGGGTATGTACCATGGGACCACTGAACCTATTGACTCAACGCAAAGAGAAGACCAAACAACATGATCATAAAAAGAAAATTTAAATGATAATGGTGTGATATCTTTGAATGTCTGGATAGGTGGTACACTCAAGACTTTACTATCGTCATGTTTGACATTTAAAACATTTTGAAATGGACCAAATGTGAAAATGAAATTGTTTGAGACACGAGCGGGATGTTTCTTTTCCGGTGTCGACGTCTTGTAAAAATATGAAAGTACATTGTATGTTGAAGCCCAAAATCTGCATGTCGAAGCCAAGTGTCTTTTAAGGTCTTGACTGCATTCTATTGACACTACATACACACCATATGCTTAAATTTATGTTTTTATTAAAAATATTTGTTCTAAAATACGATCAATCTCTTTTTTGTTAGAAAAGGTACACGCACAGTGCATGCAAAATGTGGCAATAAAAAGGGTGTTACTATTCTTGCCTGTGGAAACGCCAATGGGAAAATGCTACCTGCCCATTTTATAGTGAAGGAAAAACAAAACTAGCCCTCAAGTCATTGGACACAGATAAGGCACCAGTTGGCTCTTATATTAGTGTATCAGACTCAGGATGGACAAAACAGGTTAAAATTAAAATGATTAAATCATTAATATAAGCATAACGATCGATGTTCAAATCACAATATGAGAGGTTCGTTTTTCAAGTAGAAGTAAAAAAAATGTACATACGCTAAGTAATGAATTTTATAAAATAGACAAATATTCCGGTCACAATTGAAAATACTGATGCGGCGTTATATACTAACATACAATTATCCTGAGAATTAGGCGAAGTGAAGTTATGTGGTTTCAAGCACTAGTAGAGATCAGCTCACTTATATCGAGTACCCAGCGGAAATCATCTACCAACTATGAGCGATCTAACAAACTTTTTCGCTCAAAGAACTGTTATGAAAGAATTAAAAAGCGCTTTTCCGTAATCGTGCACTTTACAAAAATTGCCGCAGAGGCCATTGTTAAGAATTTGAAACATCCTAAACACATTGCATGTCATATTTCCTACCACTTAACTGGTGAATCTCGATATAAGTAAAATATTCTTGACTTGGACGTAAACCACATTCGATCAAACAAATGAAAACAATTCTTTTCTGGATTTATAATAAAACTTCAATATGCATGAATATTCCAAAATAGAGTACATTTTCTTAAAAAATTTATAATGTCTCCAACCTTTTGGTTCTTATAACTAAATTATATATATATATATATATATATATATATATATATATATATATAAAGATTTCAAAATTGTACACCAAAGCTAGAGGATGTGAAGAATGAAATCTACCAGTATTATATATCTGAAAAGTATACATATTATACAAATGGTATAAGTGAAAATTTTAAGAAGAAATGGTTTCGATTTCATTCATTGTTTGACAATACTCAGTGGACCCCGTAAAAGTCGTATAACAAATAACTATGTCTAATTTTTGTTCATCAATACATGCTGTATGCTTGAGTGTTAGAATGAATGTGTGTGGAAATGTTGTAGTTGTCTTATGATATGTGAAAAAACACTTTAAAAAGAATAATAATAAAAAAAAAAACAATTCTTTTCTTATAACATTTTTTCATTATATATAGGGACTATCGCTATTATGGTTTGAAGAGGTGTTCCTTAAAAACATTGGTCAAGAACGCCCACAGATATTAATTTTTGATGGTCATGACTCTCATCACCATATAGAGCTGATAGAAGTTGCCCGTGCTAACAATATTATTTTGATGGAAATGCCAGCACATTGTTCGCATTGGCTTCAACCTTTAGACAGGTAAAACATTTCATGCATACATAATCAGATTTGATAAATCTTAATAATTTTGACTATCACCAGATATGAAAACTGAATGCAATCTAGTTGTACATCAGTTAGCTTTGTGGGATCTTCAAGCTTATTTATACCAATTACAATTGTCGATTTAAAATAAACTTTAATACTTACTTTGATAATCCTATAAATAACTATTTTACTTACTTTTGAATACTTTTGAATACTTCTTAATATGGCACAATAGCCTTCTGAATTGATTGCATATATCTAACATGTACAACTGATTTTTTAATGCCGTTATAACTTTTCTATTTCAGAACAGTTTTCGGTCCACTGAAAAAAGAATGGCGGGCGTTAACCACTACCTTCCGCTCAGAAACTGGATTGTCTGTGTCACATGCAAACTTCTTCAGACTGTTTAATAAGGCATGGATTTCGATAAGCCCTGAACATTTGAAAAATGGTTTCAGATCAACAGGAATATATCCATGGAATCCTGATCAGATACCCAGGGAAGCATATTTACCCTCAAATCTATACGCTACAAGTACGTACACTATATAAACTTGTATTGCGGGGACGGGTCTAGGATTTTTTGTAAGTCGATTGAGAATTATATCATTGAAAGGTGCGAACACCGAAGGCGCGAGCTTCCAGACACGAGGGGTCTAGAATAGAGCCCTGGTGGGGACAACAGCATTGGTATAATATCAACATATGGTGTTCACATCAGTCACTAGCTCTTTCTTTTCTGTCTCTTTTTAATTTTTTTCCCGCCACTGTATAGGTTCAATTCATTAAACAAACTTGATAATTTTATATGAAATTCTTTCCATTTTCATTCAGCGACGACAGAGGAAAACGAAAAACATGAAAAAGAAAACTTTGTTGAAGAAAATGGGGAAAAAGAAAACTCAACAGTGACTAATATGGAATCAAATTTGGATCTTCTGATACAGCAGGGTGCCACCTAGTTGATCTGGGTATCAGCATATCAGACAAAGGCACAATCAACAACATGGATCCGATGCTAAGTTCTTCTAATAGTGAGGATTTTGTCCCACTGACTTGGCACTAGCAGCAATAGAGTGTTCTCTCACTGAAGAAAAGAAACATTTATACGAAGATCTACTTAAGTTGGGCGCAGATATAAGTGAAGACAATGTTTACAACACTTGGAAAATGTATAAATAAAGGTATGACAAACACTGTTACATCGTCACATGTCGCATCAGTAATTTTTCAGCTAAAAGCAACGAAAACTACTTTATTATTCCCTATTGATTAATTTATGAACAAGTTCGTTTATGTATGTGACGTACGGGCGTGTTTCCTACGGTCTGCCTTTTAGAAACGCACACTCACAGGGACTTAAGGTGCTACCTCACAGAGTCAATACGCCACAGGCAAGCGTAACTCATCAGCCAACACCAGTCGGTAAATAAGTAAGTACCAAAGGCAAGGAAAATTCACTTTGTCACTTGTGGTTTGAGAGAGATAGAGATAATTTCTAAGGTTTGATTTGATCGTGATTTATATCTTTATAGTGAAAAAGAAAAGAATACTAGTAATAATGACAAAATTATGTTTTCAAATGACAGAAACTGCTTCGATTTTTGTAACTTTACTAGAGTACATAGTTTTTATGTTTTTCCATTGTTCCTGTTTTACAGGCTTTTTTGAGCCATTCTTAAATTGATGCTGTGTAGTAAATAGTTTTGACTAATGTTGGTAATTTATTTTTATACAGACCATGCTTATGCAACAAAATTCAAGAGATGAAGAGCAGAGTGTAAATGATATATTACATATTCCAAAAATTGAAAACAAACACCAAGTGACAAAACCAAAAAAACAGGGTTTTTTGCTTACGTGTGATGACGCCTATCAGCATAAAAAAGAAACGCAACAAAAAGAGAAGAAAAGACTGTTGGCTGAACTTAAAAAAATAAAGTCACAAGAGACAAAGTCAAAAAATGTTGAAAATCAAATTAAAAATTAGACATGGATACAATAGAAATTTGTCTTGTTTTGTTTTCTACTAACTTGTGACTACCATCCCTAGTATGCTAACTATTAACTTTTTGAGTGACTTAAGAATTCCTAAAAAAAAATTTTGAAACGATATCGTTTTGCACTAACGTTAAGTGGTAATGACCTATGTCCACTGGGTAAAGCTCTGGTTAAATCACGACCTAATGAACAAGTGTAGATTTTAAAAAAAAATTATTGTGATTTTATCACTTCATGTTGCATGACAACAGTATGATTTAAATCCGAAGATTTGCGTCATCATTACGCATCCCCAACTGCCCCCATTTACTCTTTAACAGCAAACTGACAACTACATTTGTATCATAATGTAAAAGGTGACACCTATGCGCTGACATTAAAAGCTACAAAGAGGCGTGGGTTGTCATTCTTGCATTAAAAGTTGAAAGGTTTATCGGGAACGATAGGCGAGGGGCGGGTAATTCGTTTACTGTACTTGTATTTAGGTCATATCCTGGATATACTGATGAATATCATACAGTCTAGTTCGGCCTATGTTAGCCTATTGAGTGTAAAATATGTATTCATTCGCAGCATTTACAATATATATTTTACGTGTCCGATGCATGGTACGTGTACGTCCGAACCATGGTGAAATTTCGTTCATTTGAAATCTTTTAATTTTCGGACATTTTCTCATTATATCGTTACTACATTGTAAATCAATGCTCCGATAACCCTCCTTCAAACAATCGGCCCATTACTCATTGTATAAACCCGACGTGTAACTACTACGGTAGAGTATAAAATAAACGAGGTGTCCGAACCGTGGTGAATTTTGTTTAAGTCAGTGCATGTAATGCATTTATATTAGCCATGTAAGGATGGTTATGACAGCCATTTTTTCATTTCTTGAGTCAATTATCATGTCCTGGGCTACAAGGGTAACTATCCACCTGTTGTAAATGAACAAGAGGACATAGTTAGCCTGCGGGATAAACATTTCTCTGAAAACATTCCTCCCACTGAAAAATAAACAAAGGCCCACCAGACTGTGCAAAGTTTGTTCCAAGAAAGGTGTCAAGAGGAGGGAGGTGCGTTATTATTGCCCAGGACTGCCCTTCGAACCAGCTTTGTGTTTTTCGCCATGCTTCCGCACCTACCATACACTCTTTGTGTACTGGGAGTAGATTGGAAAAAAAACTATGATTTCAGAAATGAGGTATTTGTTAGAAAAATAGCTCACAGTCTGTTTAGTGCTTTTTATTAAAACAAAATTACAGGTTTTTGACAATAGTAGTTGTTTTTGTAGCTTCCAGTAAACATTACATAAAAAATTTTGGTCGAATTTACAAAAAAATGACAATTTAGACAATTTCACAGATTTAGAATGTATTTTTATGAAGTGGTATCACTACAAAACTTGTTTCAAACATTAAATATTACATGTCAAACATGCATATTAAATTTGGTGTAAATCCATCCAGTAGTTTTTATTTGAATGAACAATATATGTTATCATTATGGAAATACCATATTTTCCCCGGCATATAGCGTACACTTATGTATGGCAGTGAAGGGGTTAATAAAATTACATAATATATTGTCAGAACAACACATAATCTTATCTTATAAAATGCATTGTAATGTTAATTATGTTGAGAAAAAATCAACAAATGTTTTGTTGTTGATACCAAGTGTATGTTTTGTTTATATATGGTTTAACTTACCAACTGATACAGGTGAATGTTTCACTAAAAAGGAAACAGAAAAATGTTAATAATACAAGGCTAAAAAAACAATGCATTGATAAATCAGGATGAACATTTGTTAAGACCAACTGTTACCTAAATTACCTAAAATTGTATGGACTATGATCTAAAAAGTATTGGTATTCAAAAGCATGATTCATAGATGTTTTGAAGAATTTTTTTAAAAATATATTTCTGTAATATAAACTATAAAATTCTCTTTACATTACAAAATAAAAACACTCGTGGTAACATACACTTTTGAGATATTGAAGTCTACATTATGACTAACAAGCTTAGTGTATTCAACCAAATCATAACTGATAAGGAAATAAGGTTAAAATTTAGGGGACCTTTTCGCAAAACTCGTTTTTCAAAACACCACCTATTTTATTTGTCACAAATCTTATTACTCCAAACAATGAAACAGAAATGGATTTTGGATTTCCCTTTTATAATTTAGATGGCACAGTTGAAATATACTTTCAAGTCTCAATATAATTAAACCTCTTGTTAGAAAGTTTCACCCACCAATAAGATCCAACTGACAAGATTTATACAATTTAAAATTTAAAATTTACATGTTATTAAATTGCTTGTTGCAAAGAACAGTGGTTACACCACTCCTATTTTTTATATTTATACCTTTAATTTTATATATACATACCAATGCATAGAGCAATTAAGGTACTGCAGTTGTTATTTAATGTGCAAATATAAAACCTCTTTGCCTACACATATCAATACAAAATGTTATGACCGTTTTTGTCCAGTACTTTTAAATGGGAAGATTAAATTGTCAATCTTGCACTTTCCAAACAATTTGGATAGATCCAAATGAAAAGTTAAATATGGTTAAAAATTAAGCTCAAAACTTTGACCTTTTTTGACTGTATTCAAATAATGAAATTATATTATACATTTACCATTTATCTGGTTTAACTTACCCACTAATAAATCTTCATCGGAGTCTGACAAAAAACAAAGAAGTGTTAACAATACAAGGCTCAATAATCATTGCATTTATAAATAAGAATAAACATGTGTTGAGACCAAATGTTACCTAAATAACCTGAAATTGTATGGACTATATGGACTGTATTATATGTGTCATAAACCTTATTACTTTTTATTTTCCTTATAAAATATACTCTCGAGTCTGAACATAATTAAACCACTCTTTTTTAAGTTTTACCCACCAATAAGCTCCAACTGACAAGATTTGTACAATTTAAAATTTACATGTTATAAGAATGCTTGTTGTAAAATATCAGTTATATCATTACTATTCATAACATTTATACCTGTAATTTTATATATACATACCTATGCAAAGAGCAATTAAGGTACCTAAGTCGTAATTTCAAAAGCATATCTTATATATTTTTGATTACACATGATCAAATGATACGTTTGTATGGGAAGATTAAATTGTAAAACCAGTTTTCGCACAATGGGGATAGATCCAAATGAGAACTTAAATAGGGGTAAACACTGGCCTCAAAACATTGACCTTACCCTTGACTATATTCTAATAAGGAATGTATATGATATATTAAAAAGAAAGCACGTCTTATAATCTTCATAAAAATATTTTAAATTTTATTATGTTGAGATATGCAATACAAGTCCTGCAATGGAAACAAAAATAGCAAGCTCAATGAAGAAAGAAATGAGAAAACAGGATAAACATGTGATGAGAACAATTATTACCTGAATTACCAGAAATTGTACTGGGCCAGGATATAACAAAGAAGATATATTCAACAGATTTGCTTGTTCATGTAGGTTATAAAGAATTATTTAAAAAAAAAAAGAAAATAAAAGAACTGGTATAGAATTTGTAACTTTCTTTGTTAAACCAAATAAAGTACAGTACTAGCCACCTATGGTAAAAGGCACTTTTGGCATACTGATTTTTTCATTATGACTAACTAGTGCTGACACATTTGTTCATCAGTTTTAAATGAGAAGATTAAATTGTAAACACGGTAGTTTCTACACAATGAAGATAAATCAGAATAAACAAAAATAAAGAGGTACATGGGTGTAAACATGAAGAGCAACACTATTCTCAATACCTTGACATTTTCCTTGACTATATTCAAATGATGAAAATATATTATATATTTAAAGAAAAGTAAATATTGTTATCATCATTACGTTCACTTTTGATGTTTTTTTTTTTTGTTGTTGAGATAAATCAACGAGGTTTGTGTTAATTCTACCAATTTTATCTATTATTTATATCTGGTTTAACGTACCAGATGGTTGAACCTTGTCAGTTTCTAAAACGAATACAAAAATGCTGTTAAAAATAAGCAGCTCAATAAACAAATAAATTAGAATACAGGATAAACATGGAGCAAAGATTGCCTTATTAACTTAAAAATGCTCGGCTCGAAGATGTAAAAAAGAAATAGTTTGACAAGGACTGGTTTGTTTGTTTTATTTCAATAGTGTGATTCATTTATGTTTTGAAAAAAAATATTTTTGAAAATTGAACTGTATGCAGTTTCAAAATTTTCTTTGATAAACCAAATAAGTAGTGCTAGAATGTGCCTAGTAACTTGTGGATAAAGATACCTTTGGTATACTGGTCTTAATTATGACTGACAAGGTTTGTGTATCGAAACAAAGCAAAGGTGATAAGAGTTTTGGTTAAAATTACTTGTGGTATGTTCCACAAAAATCGGTTTTCAAAGTCCCTTCTTTTATATTTTACATAGGGTAAATTCACCATGGTTCGGACAACTACCAAGCATCGGACACTTTCCATCGGCGAAAACGTGTGCTATTCAGCTTCAAAACGCGTCGGTTTTTTTTGACGTTGAAGAAGATGACACTTAAACATAGTTATGATTAAGATCATCTACAGAAACGGTTATCTCCCTTTCCACTGCTGACCTTGAAAGCGAGCGGTATTTCTTGACCTTAAAAAGTAAGTTGCCGCGAAATTTTAAAATAAACAAGAAATGAAAGTTACCCCACTTTGTTCAGTAGTGATTAAATCGGCACAGTAATCAATTTTTTTGTTTTTTAGAAGTATAATTTGTCAAAAAAGTAAAAACTTTTAAGAAATTGATAATTTATTTTTTAACTTTTAACGATTACACAGTACTGTCATTTTACCATGCATCGGACGCACTTTTTACCATGCATCGGACGCTGTCCGATGCATGGTTGTAAATGATTTTCACAGTTAGTTTAATAAGAAGCCTAAAAACTTAATCAAAGGAAAAAAACTGTATGTGATTTTAATAGATCTAATTTACTTTATAAACTTAAATTTTTTATGAATATAATTTTAAGTAAACAAGGGATGTTTTAGAGAATGAAGATATAGTTAATATTATTTAAAGTTTAGATTAAATATTACCGAATTAATAACTGTTAAAGATAGGCTTTTTATTTAAATATTTTTTAAATTTATTTTTGATTTCATCTTTAAAAAAACAAACTTGAAGATTTTTATATATGTCTTATTTAACTATTAAATATAATAAAATAAAAAAAAAATCGTATTTTCAGAAACAAAATGATGAATGTAGTAATTAGATGCCTTTATGCAGTAGGGATGCACCACTGGGGTCCGAGGGAGTTAGGAATTAATGAAGTTTTTTACCTCAAACAAGAACCTGACAATAATTATGATTGTAATGCTGTTGCTATTTGTTGTGACAAGGAGAAAATACAAAGAAAAGCTTATCTTCAGAGAAAAGATGCTGCTATTATTGCTAAATTATTTAGAAACAAAATGATTTATGGTAATTTTAATCTTAAACCAAAAAGTGCAGCGGAAAAATTTCGGAAGAATAGTGGCCCAATGCAGAGATGCAATGTAGGATTTAAGTGTGAGGATAATAAAGTAGACATGATACGCCAGATATGCCAGGATAACTCACTGGACTTTACCATATTTTAACATTGCTGTAATACATGAAAAAAGAGGCTAATATGTAAATTATATGTATTTCAAAATAAATTAATTATAATAATTAAAATGAATGAATGAATTTGATGGGGTTTTATTGTTTTTCGTAGAAATGCCACCAAAAAAGAGGAACGAGTGGTCTCAAGTTGCGATGGCTGAAGCTTTGTCAGCAGTGAGAAAAGGGGGCATGAGCATACGTCTTGCTGCAGCCAAGTATGGCGTGCCAAAGTCATCTTTGGGAGACAGGATATCCGGCAGGGTGAGAGAAGATGCCGTAAATGGAAAGGTTTCTTTCTTTTCATCAAATGATGAGAAAATGCTGAAAGAAACTGCGGAACATAGAGCCGATCTCGGTATCGGATATTCCAAAATGAATTTCTTTAGGGCGGCAGGAGAACTTACCAAAAACAGAGGGCTTGCCTTCAAAAGAGGTGTTCCATCTGAAAAATGGTGGACACTCTTCAAAAAGAGGAATAATGGTCCATCTTTGAGAATGGCCGAGGGTACGGCGGAAATTCGCCACAAAAGCATGAGGCCAGAAAGAGTAAAAATGTATTTTGAAGTGCTCAAAGATGTTTTGGAGAATTCCCGTTTGTTGGATAAGCCAGTGTTCATTTGGAATATGGACGAGACATTAGCTTCATTGTCTCCCGGTTCAACCAAAGTTTTGGCAAGGTAATTAGTTTACTGTATACTTTAATCTGCATGTATTTATACAAATGTTTAGGTATATAGAACTTCAATAGAGCACATTAAAGACCGGAGTTTGTGTCAAAGCCATCAGTTAGTTCGCCTGCAACAGCAATTATCAGTATTGTCATATAACATTTTTGAATGTATTTTATGATTTAATTAAAAAAATGATATATGACAGTATCAGTAACAAACTTTAACGCAAATACTTAACATTTAAAATTTTTACATTATATCATAAGTGACTGTCCAACTCCAGATATCACGTAACATGTGTTGGATTCACATAAACAAACTTTAACACAAAAACTTGGCTATCACGCTCACAACGACGCAAGCGGTAAACAATAAGCTCGCCTCATTTCGTAAAGGCGAGTTTGAAAATGGCAAATGAAATAAAAAAAGAAAGTGCCACAATAAAATGTACTTGACAATAAATAAATAGTCTGTGGGCTTGGTCGACACTCCATGCACACCCCCCCCCCATGTACCGGATACTCCGACACTAGTTTTTCATGCACCTTAAGGTATCTAGTAATGGATTTAGGCGGTTCCACAGTGCGCTTTTACGTCTGAAATTTCCATATTTAAGAGTGTTTGATAGTTTAAAAAACTTTATTTGGGGTGGAGGTGTCGCAGGATCCTTGGAGGGTATGTACCATGGGACCACTGAACCTATTGACTCAACGCAAAGAGAAGACCAAACAACATGATCATAAAAAGAAAATTTAAATGATAATGGTGTGATATCTTTGAATGTCTGGATAGGTGGTACACTCAAGACTTTACTATCGTCATGTTTGACATTTAAAACATTTTGAAATGGACCAAATGTGAAAATGAAATTGTTTGAGACACGAGCGGGATGTTTCTTTTCCGGTGTCGACGTCTTGTAAAAATATGAAAGTACATTGTATGTTGAAGCCCAAAATCTGCATGTCGAAGCCAAGTGTCTTTTAAGGTCTTGACTGCATTCTATTGACACTACATACACACCATATGCTTAAATTTATGTTTTTATTAAAAATATTTGTTCTAAAATACGATCAATCTCTTTTTTGTTAGAAAAGGTACACGCACAGTGCATGCAAAATGTGGCAATAAAAAGGGTGTTACTATTCTTGCCTGTGGAAACGCCAATGGGAAAATGCTACCTGCCCATTTTATAGTGAAGGAAAAACAAAACTAGCCCTCAAGTCATTGGACACAGATAAGGCACCAGTTGGCTCTTATATTAGTGTATCAGACTCAGGATGGACAAAACAGGTTAAAATTAAAATGATTAAATCATTAATATAAGCATAACGATCGATGTTCAAATCACAATATGAGAGGTTCGTTTTTCAAGTAGAAGTAAAAAAAATGTACATACGCTAAGTAATGAATTTTATAAAATAGACAAATATTCCGGTCACAATTGAAAATACTGATGCGGCGTTATATACTAACATACAATTATCCTGAGAATTAGGCGAAGTGAAGTTATGTGGTTTCAAGCACTAGTAGAGATCAGCTCACTTATATCGAGTACCCAGCGGAAATCATCTACCAACTATGAGCGATCTAACAAACTTTTTCGCTCAAAGAACTGTTATGAAAGAATTAAAAAGCGCTTTTCCGTAATCGTGCACTTTACAAAAATTGCCGCAGAGGCCATTGTTAAGAATTTGAAACATCCTAAACACATTGCATGTCATATTTCCTACCACTTAACTGGTGAATCTCGATATAAGTAAAATATTCTTGACTTGGACGTAAACCACATTCGATCAAACAAATGAAAACAATTCTTTTCTGGATTTATAATAAAACTTCAATATGCATGAATCATTCCAAAATAGAGTACATTTTCTTAAAAAATTTTATAATGTCTCCAACCTTTTGGTTCTTATAACTAAATTATATATATATATATATATATATATATATATATATATATATATATATATATATAAAGATTTCAAAATTGTACACCAAAGCTAGAGGATGTGAAGAATGAAATCTACCAGTATTATATATCTGAAAAGTATACATATTATACAAATGGTATAAGTGAAAATTTTAAGAAGAAATGGTTTCGATTTCATTCATTGTTTGACAATACTCAGTGGACCCCGTAAAAGTCGTATAACAAATAACTATGTCTAATTTTTGTTCATCAATACATGCTGTATGCTTGAGTGTTAGAATGAATGTGTGTGGAAATGTTGTAGTTGTCTTATGATATATGTGAAAAAACACTTTAAAAAGAATAATAATAAAAAAAAAAAACAATTCTTTTCTTATAACATTTTTTCATTATATATAGGGACTATCGCTATTATGGTTTGAAGAGGTGTTCCTTAAAAACATTGGTCAAGAACGCCCACAGATATTAATTTTTGATGGTCATGACTCTCATCACCATATAGAGCTGATAGAAGTTGCCCGTGCTAACAATATTATTTTGATGGAAATGCCAGCACATTGTTCGCATTGGCTTCAACCTTTAGACAGGTAAAACATTTCATGCATACATAATCAGATTTGATTATAAATCTTAATAATTTTGACTATCACCAGATATGAAAACTGAATGCAATCTAGTTGTACATCAGTTAGCTTTGTGGGATCTTCAAGCTTATTTATACCAATTACAATTGTCGATTTAAAATAAACTTTAATACTTACTTTGATAATCCTATAAATAACTATTTTACTTACTACTTTTGAATACTTTTGAATACTTCTTAATATGGCACAATAGCCTTCTGAATTGATTGCATATATCTAACATGTACAACTGATTTTTTAATGCCGTTATAACTTTTCTATTTCAGAACAGTTTTCGGTCCACTGAAAAAAGAATGGCGGGCGTTAACCACTACCTTCCGCTCAGAAACTGGATTGTCTGTGTCACATGCAAACTTCTTCAGACTGTTTAATAAGGCATGGATTTCGATAAGCCCTGAACATTTGAAAAATGGTTTCAGATCAACAGGAATATATCCATGGAATCCTGATCAGATACCCAGGGAAGCATATTTACCCTCAAATCTATACGCTACAAGTACGTACACTATATAAACTTGTATTGCGGGGACGGGTCTAGGATTTTTTGTAAGTCGATTGAGAATTATATCATTGAAAGGTGCGAACACCGAAGGCGCGAGCTTCCAGACACGAGGGGTCTAGAATAGAGCCCTGGTGGGGACAACAGCATTGGTATAATATCAACATATGGTGTTCACATCAGTCACTAGCTCTTTCTTTTTCTGTCTCTTTTTAATTTTTTTCCCGCCACTGTATAGGTTCAATTCATTAAACAAACTTGATAATTTTATATGAAATTCTTTTCCATTTTCATTCAGCGACGACAGAGGAAAATGACGAAAAACATGAAAAAGAAAACTTTGTTGAAGAAAATGGGGAAAAAGAAAACTCAACAGTGACTAATATGGAATCAAATTTGGATCTTCTGATACAGCAGGGTGCCACCCTAGTTGATCTGGGTATCAGCATATCAGACAAAGGCACAATCAACAACATGGATCCGATGCTAAGTTCTTCTAATAGTGAGGATGTTTGTCCCACTGACTTGGCACTAGCAGCAATAGAGTGTTCTCTCACTGAAGAAAAGAAACATTTATACGAAGATCTACTTAAGTTGGGCGCAGATATAAGTGAAGACAATGTTTACAACACTTGGAAAATGTATAAAATAAAGGTATGACAAACACTGTTACATCGTCACATGTCGCATCAGTAATTTTTCAGCTAAAAGCAACGAAAACTACTTTATTATTCCCTATTGATTAATTTATGAACAAGTTCGTTTATGTATGTGACGTACGGGCGTGTTTCCTACGGTCTGCCTTTTAGAAACGCACACTCACAGGGACTTTAAGGTGCTACCTCACAGAGTCAATACGCCACAGGCAAGCGTACCACTCATCAGCCAACACCAGTCGGTAAATAAGTAAGTACCAAAGGCAAGGAAAATTCACTTTGTCACTTGTGGTTTGAGAGAGATAGAGATAATTTCTAAGGTTTGATTTGATCGTGATTTATATATCTTTATAGTGAAAAAGAAAAGAATACTAGTAATAATGACAAAATTATGTTTTCAAATGACAGAAACTGCTTCGATTTTTTGTAACTTTACTAGAGTACATAGTTTTTATGTTTTTCCATTGTTCCTGTTTTACAGGCTTTTTTGAGCCATTCTTAAATTGATGCTGTGTAGTAAATAGTTTTGACTAATGTTGGTAATTTATTTTTATATTACAGACCATGCTTATGCAACAAAATTCAAGAGATGAAGAGCAGAGTGTAAATGATATATTACATATTCCAAAAATTGAAAACAAACACCAAGTGACAAAACCAAAAAAACAGGGTTTTTTGTGCTTACGTGTGATGACGCCTATCAGCATAAAAAAGAAACGCAACAAAAAAGAGAAGAAAAGAAAACTGTTGGCTGAACTTAAAAAAATAAAGTCACAAGAGACAAAGTCAAAAAATGTTGAAAATCAAATTAAAAATTAGACATGGATACAATAGAAATTTGTCTTGTTTTGTTTTCTACTAACTTGTGACTACCATCCCTAGTATGCTAACTATTAACTTTTTGAGTGACTTAAGAATTCCTAAAAAAAATATTTGAAACGATATCGTTTTGCACTTACGTTAAGTGGTAATGGACCTATTGTCCACTGGGTAAAGCTCTGGTTAAATCACGACCTAATGAACAAGGTGTAGATTTTAAAAAAAATTATTGTGATTTTATCACTTCATGTTGCATGACAACAGTATGATTTAAATCCGAAGATTTGCGTCATCATTACGCATCCCCAACTGCCCACATTTACTCTTTAACAGCAAACTGACAACTACATTTGTATCATAATGTAAAAGGTGACACCTATGCGCTGACATTAAAAGCTACAAAGAGGCGTGGTTTGTCATTCTTGCATTAAAAGTTGAAAGGTTTATCGGGAACGATAGGCGAGGGGCGGGTAATTCGTTTACTGTACTTGTATTTAGTCGTTACCTGGATATACTGATGAATATCATACAGTCTAGTTCGGCCTATGTTAGCCTATTGAGTGTAAAATATGTATTCATTCGCAGCATTTACAATATATATTTTACGTGTCCGATGCATGGTACGTGTACGTCCGAACCATGGTGAAATTTCGTTCATTTTGAAATCTTTTAATTTTCGGACATTTTCTCATTTTATCGTTACTACATTGTAAATCAATGCTCCGATAACCCTCCTTCAAACAATCGGCCATTACTCATTGTATAAACCCGACGTGTAACTACTACGGTAGAGTATAAAATAACGAGGTGTCCGAACCGTGGTGAATTTTGTTTAAGTCAGTGCATGTAATGCATTTATATTAGCATGTAAGGATGGTTATGACAAGCCATTTTTTTCATTTCTTGAGTCAATTATCATGTCCTGGGCATACAAGGGTAACTATCCACCTGTTGTAAATGAACAAGAGGACATAGTTAGCCTGCGGGATAAACATTTCTCTGAAACCATTCCTCCCACTGAAAATAAACAAAGGCCCACCAGACTGTGCAAAGTTTGTTCCAAGAAAGGTGTCAAGAGGAGGGAGGTGCGTTATTATTGCCCAGACTGCCCTTCGAAACCAGCTTTGTGTTTTTCGCCATGCTTCCGCACCTACCATACACTCTTTGTGTACTGGGAGTAGATTGGAAAAAAAACTATGATTTCAGAAATGAGGTATTTGTTAGAAAAATAGCTCACAGTCTGTTTAGTGCTTTTTATTAAAACAAAATTACAGGTTTTTGACAATAGTAGTTGTTTTTGTAGCTTCCAGTAAACATTACATAAAAAAATTTTGGTCGAATTTACAAAAAAATGACAATTTAGACAATTTCACAGATTTAGAATGTATTTTTATGAAGTGGTATCACTACAAAACTTGTTTCAAACATTAAATATTACATGTCAAACATGCATATTAAATTTGGTGTAAATCCATCCAGTAGTTTTTATTTGAATGAACAATATATGTTATCATTATGGAAATACCATATTTTCCCCGGCATATAGCGTACACTTATGTATGGCAGTGAAGGGGTTAATAAAATTACATAATATATTGTCAGAACAACACATAATCTTATCTTATAAAATGCATTGTAATGTTAATTATGTTGAGAAAAATCAACAAATGTTTTGTTGTTGATACCAAGTGTATGTTTTGTTTATATATGGTTTAACTTACCAACTGATACAGGTGAATGTTTCACTAAAAAGGAAACAGAAAAATGTGAATAATACAAGGCTAAAAAAACAATGCATTGATAAATCAGGATGAACATTTGTTAAGACCAACTGTTACCTAAATTACCTAAAATTGTATGGACTATGATCTAAAAAGTATTGGTATTCAAAAGCATGATTCATAGATGTTTTGAAGAATTTTTTTTAAAAATATATTTCTGTAATATAAACTATAAAATTCTCTTTACATTACAAAATAAAAACAGTAAATGTGTCTACGCACTCGTGGTAACATACACTTTTGAGATATTGAAGTCTACATTATGACTAACAAGCTTAGTGTATTCAACCAAATCATAACTGATAAGGAAATAAGGTTAAAATTTAGGGGACCTTTTCGCAAAACTCGTTTTTCAAAACACCACCTATTTTATTTGTCACAAATCTTATTACTCCAAACAATGAAACAGAAATGGATTTTGGATTTCCCTTTTATAATTTAGATGGCACAGTTGAAATATACTTTCAAGTCTCAATATAATTAAACCTCTTGTTAGAAAGTTTCACCCACCAATAAGATCCAACTGACAAGATTTATACAATTTAAAATTTAAAATTTACATGTTATTAAATTGCTTGCTGCAAAGAACAGTGGTTACACCACTCCTATTTTTTATATTTATACCTTTAATTTTATATATACATACCAATGCATAGAGCAATTAAGGTACTGCAGTTGTTATTTAATGTGCAAATATAAAACCTCTTTGCCTACACATATCAATACAAAATGTTATGACCGTTTTTGTCCAGTACTTTTAAATGGGAAGATTAAATTGTCAATCTTGCACTTTCCAAACAATTTGGATAGATCCAAATGAAAAGTTAAATATGGTTAAAAATTAAGCTCAAAACTTTGACCTTTTTTGACTGTATTCAAATAATGAAATTATATTATACATTTACCATTTATCTGGTTTAACTTACCCACTAATAAATCTTCATCGGAGTCTGACAAAAAACAAAGAAGTGTTAACAATACAAGGCTCAATAATCATTGCATTTATAAATAAGAATAAACATGTGTTGAGACCAAATGTTACCTAAATAACCTGAAATTGTATGGACTATATGGACTGTATTATATGTGTCATAAACCTTATTACTTTTTATTTTCCTTATAAAATATACTCTCGAGTCTGAACATAATTAAACCGCTCTTTTTTAAGTTTTACCCACCAATAAGCTCCAACTGACAAGATTTGTACAATTTAAAATTTACATGTTATAAGAATGCTTGTTGTAAAATATCAGTTATATCATTACTATTCATAACATTTATACCTGTAATTTTATATATACATACCTATGCAAAGAGCAATTAAGGTACCTAAGTCGTAATTTCAAAAGCATACCTTATATATTTTTGATTACACATGATCAAATGATACGTTTGTATGGGAAGATTAAATTGTAAAACCAGTTTTCGCACAATGGGGATAGATCCAAATGAGAACTTAAATAGGGGTAAACACTGGCCTCAAAACATTGACCTTACCCTTGACTATATTCTAATAAGGAATGTATATGATATATTAAAAAGAAAGCACGTCTTATAATCTTCATAAAAACATTTTAAATTTTATTATGTTGAGATATGCAATACAAGTCCTGCAATGGAAACAAAAATAGCAAGCTCAATGAAGAAAGAAATGAGAAAACAGGATAAACATGTGATGAGAACAATTATTACCTGAATTACCAGAAATTGTACTGGGCCAGGATATAACAAAGAAGATATATTCAACAGATTTGCTTGTTCATGTAGGTTATAAAGAATTATTTAAAAAAAAAAAGAAAATAAAAGAACTGGTATAGAATTTGTAACTTTCTTTGTTAAACCAAATAAAGTACAGTACTAGCCACCTATGGTAAAAGGCACTTTTGGCATACTGATTTTTTCATTATGACTAACTAGTGCTGACACATTTGTTCATCAGTTTTAAATGAGAAGATTAAATTGTAAACACGGTAGTTTCTACACAATGAAGATAAATCAGAATAAACAAAAATAAAGAGGTACATGGGTGTAAACATGAAGAGCAACACTATTCTCAATACCTTGACATTTTCCTTGACTATATTCAAATGATGAAAATATATTATATATTTAAAGAAAAGTAAATATTGTTATCATCATTACGTTCACTTTTGATGTTTTTTTTTTGTTGTTGAGATAAATCAACGAGGTTTGTGTTAATTCTACCAATTTTATCTATTATTTATATCTGGTTTAACGTACCAGATGGTTGAACCTTGTCAGTTTCTAAAACGAATACAAAAATGCTGTTAAAAATAAGCAGCTCAATAAACAAATAAATTAGAATACAGGATAAACATGGAGCAAAGATTGCCTTATTAACTTAAAAATGCTCGGCTCGAAGATGTAAAAAAGAAATAGTTTGACAAGGACTGGTTTGTTTGTTTTATTTCAATAGTGTGATTCATTTATGTTTTGAAAAAAAATATTTTTGAAAATTGAACTGTATGCAGTTTCAAAATTTTCTTTGATAAACCAAATAAGTAGTGCTAGAATGTGCCTAGTAACTTGTGGATAAAGATACCTTTGGTATACTGGTCTTAATTATGACTGACAAGGTTTGTGTATCGAAACAAAGCAAAGGTGATAAGAGTTTTGGTTAAAATTACTTGTGGTATGTTCCACAAAAATCGGTTTTCAAAGTCCCTTCTTTTATATTTTACATAAGCCTTGATGCTCAAAACAATGAAGTATATATTGATTTTAAGTTTTTCCTTTTTATTCTGCAGATTGCACAGAAAACATATACCATCATGACTGATCACACTTAAACCCCGTCTTTGAACGTTTTTTACCATCAGCGAAAATCAAAAGTCAAGATTTGGCGATTGATATTTGACTTGTTGTACAAAATCTAGATGTGAATTATCAGTCTGTATCACTATTAATGCATACCTATTCAAAAAACAATTAAGTTACAGCAGTCTTTCATTAATGTGCAAATATAAAATAATTTTACCTTTACATGACAATTGCAAATATCCATCAGATTTTTTCAGTACTTTTGAATCCGAAAATTAAAATGTAAATACGGTAGTGTCAACGCAATGGGGATAGATCCCAATAAAAACTGTATTAACGCGACACATAAAAGTAAAAACCTTAGCCATTTTTACCATTAAAATAACAAAATCTTGGGATATATTAAAACTATTGTTTTCTTCACACAGAAAAGTAAATAAAAGTGTTATTCTATGCAAGGTTTTATGTATGTTTTGAAGAAATAATTTTTAAAAAAATTAGAATTGGTATGTCGTTAAAACATTCTTTGTAATACAGAATAAAAGTGTTATTCTACGCAAGGTTTTATGTATGTTTTGAAGAAATATTTTTTTTAAAAAAATTAGAATTGGTATGTCGTTAAAACATTCTTTGTAATACAGAATAAACTGTAGAGTTTGTCACTCGTGGTAAGCGGCACTCGTGAATAGAAATATTAAAATATATATCGAAGTTTCTACACAATGGAGATGAATCGAAATATACACATAAATAGGTTTAATATTCAGGTTGAAACTTTACTCAAAACCTTGGCCTTTTCCTTGACTTCTTACAATAAAATTATGTTATATATCAAAAAGAAACCACATGCTGTTATCTTCACACATTTCAAATGTCACTTTGTGATGTTAAATATGTTTTAAAAAAATCAGCAGTTTTGTATCTGGTTTAACTAACCAACTTTTATAACTTCAATGGCTGAAATATCAAAAATACTGCTAGGAATTACAAGCTTAAAAGAGAGGATGGTCATATGATGAGACCAATCATTAACTTAATTCATTATTTTTTAACTGTTTGGCTTATGTTTTTATCCATCAAACTATTCGGTCTTAGTGTAACTGATGAGGAAAGATTTTCCGAAATGTCACATATGGCACATCAAAATTTAGCTGGTATCTGTGGTATATTTACCTCAATGTGTACAAGGCCAGGATATAACAAAGAAGTGGTATTTAAATAGTGGTTTTTGTATGTATTGAAGAAATATGTTTTAAAAAATAGAAGTGGTATGCGGTTTAAAATTTTCTTTGTTGTAACAAAAAACTGTAGTGCTAGAATTTTGCTAGTCACTTGTGGAAAAAAAAAACACTTGGAATACTGAAATCGTCATTATGGCTGACAAGATGAGTATATCGAAACAATGCAGAAATGGAAAAATGTTTAATGTGGCGTGTATCGCAAAACATTTTCCTTAGAACCCTTCATTTTAATTTTAATTAAGCCTAATTTCTCTAAATAATGAAACAGAACTGGATTTTCCTTTTATTTTAAAAATGAAACAGATGAAATATGCTTTCGTGTTTTATCAAACTTAAACCTTTTCTTTAAAACGTTTACTCATTTATAAGCGCCAACAGGAAAGACTTGTACAATTTAGAATTAACATCTGATCGAATTGCTAGTTTTAAAATACCAGTCATATTACTATTATTCATAATTATCTTATCAACAACATTGTAATACTCAAAATACTTAAACAAAGAGAAATAAGGTTACAGCATTCGTTATGAAACGAATTCTCAAGAATTGTAGAATAATGTCGGAATACGTTTGAGGATGGTTTGTTACCCATTGCGTGCAACTTTTTTAAGGGTACTAAATCAGGTCAGTAACAGAGCCTCCGTAGTCGTTTTACTGTTTTCCTTTAACGTCTCAAACTAAAGCGTTGCTCAAAACTATATATTCTGATGTTCGAATACGATTTCGGTTTTAAAATAATTCTAGAACTGTTATGATAATATGGTATTACTTACTTTTTAAGAATTTCTGTTTTAGAAACGCTTTAGAATAATATATTAAAGAAAAGAAAAATAACCAAAATAATTTATTAATGTCATATAACCATCTTAATTTTTGACAGAGGTCAACATTATCAAAAACACGGTTTGAAAAATGCCTAGGTTAAAAAAATAACAAATATAGCAAATCCCTAAGGGCTAAAAATCTTTAACTAACTCTCTAAACAGATGTTCATTATTTAAAAAAGTATTTTAAAATTCAAATTTCTTATACGTATCTCTTGAGAAATTCAATTATAATTTTTACAAAACTAGAGATTTCAAAATGGAACAAAGTCCTCGTTTAAAATTCAAATTCCCCTGAACTATAAAATAGGAAATTAAATGGAAACAAAATCGTTATTTGTGTAATTACAAAAGACGAAATATCATCTTTAAGCTAGCTTAAAGGTGGCTAAAGATGGTTTAAATGTGTCTTTAAGCCACCTTTAAGCTATCTTTAAGTTGGTTAAAAATGTCTTTTAGCCATCTTTAAGCTTGGCTTAAAGATGCCTTAATGGCATTGAAATTTTAAGCCATCTTTAAGCCATCTTTAAGCCATCTTGAAGCACGGAAATTATTATTGGCAGAAATGAATATTTTTTGCTTAATTAATTACTTTATTTAAGAAGTAAAAATAATTTTTTGTATTTATACAAAAATATTTTTTAATTGAAAACAATTATACAAAATGATATTTTTAAAAAGTTTAAAATTCATATTTTGTTTACTTTCCTCTATACGTGTATTTTCAAGTGTTTTTATTTTTTAAAAAAATATTTTTTTTATTTAAAGAAAATTTATAAAATGATATTTTTAAAAATTTCATATTTTATTTCCTTTCCTGTATATTTTGTACATGTAACAGTTATACTTTATTATTTATTTATATTACTTTTTTATTATTTATGTATGTATTTATATTTTAAATAGTATAGTTATTTATATTTTTTGTCATTTTTATCTTTAATAATAACATCACATTATCTGATTATTTTATAACTCAAAGTATTACATCTTACATATCTTACATCTAACAATTGTCCTGAGCGGGGCTTGAACTCGCTATTCTTTGGTTGCCAGGCACTGCATCCTTACCCATTCGGCCACGGGGAAGAATATATGTACAGGAACAAATGATTTATATAAACCTAAGGAAATGCGATCATGTGACCATTTCTTAAAAACCTCAAATTTTGAATAGAAAATATGGAAGTTTATGTAACTTTACTCCATTTTTAATATTTTCTTAAATTTTATAGTATAAATTAATCAATCTTCTATTCTAAAGAAAATAAATTATTCATATATCAAAGGAATGAAGGAATGTCAAACTTCACCTGTAATATACTTATTTATCTGACTGGCAAAACATTAATTAGATTATAAATTGAACAAATAGTTATTTTTATACATTAATATGCATTTGTAGAATCTTAATCTAAGTACACTTTTGATGTTAAAATTGTTTTATTCATTTTTGATGCAGAAAAAGTTTTTGAGATTATTTTGTAAATTGAATTTGTTTATAATTGAAAATTCTAATCTAGTTTTTAATTGAAATATTAATATTGAATTGAATAATAATATTGGATACACAGATACTTTTCGAGACATATAAAAATATTTCACAAATTAGAAATAAATATATTGAATAACATATCTCTAATAAGGAAGAAAAAAGAACGAATGAAGCAATTTAAACTCGATGTTTTACGAGAGCAAAGATTGTGAATTAATCAGGGGTAGCTTTTACGTCGTATAACAGAGAGAGAGAGAGAGAGAGAGAGAGAGAGAGAGAGAGAGAGAGAGAGAGAGAGAGAGAGAGAGAGAGAAGAAAGAAAGAGAGAGAGAGAAAGAGAGAGAGAGAGAGAGAGGGAGGGGGGTTATGCCCTGTCAAATAATGTTTCTACACTTCTCTATGGGGGTATTTACAGGGATCGAAGAAACTGAAATACCCATAGAAAAACCACCGAAAAGCGGCACGCAAACTGTCAAATTTAAAAAAATCCATACTATAACATCGATGCAATAGGATTTAATTCTTGTGCAGACAGAGAAACATTGGCGTAAAGAGAGATAGAGAGAGAGAGAGAGAGAGAGAGAGAGAGAGAGAGAGAGAGAGAGAGAGAGAGAGAGAGAGAGAGAGAGAGAGAGAGAGAGAGAGAGATCTGTATGATGGGATACCGAAATATAAAGATATAAAGAAACAGCAGTAAAGAGCGAAATAATAATTAAAAAGAGCTTGTAAGCTATAGATTGATATTTGGGTAAAAAAATGTCCTCGAATTACTATCAAATTTATATGTATAAGCTATTATTAAATTATAATAATTACAAATCACGGGCCTGAATCTTTCCGGATGCAGATTTCAAACAACAAGTTCCAGCCTGGTTTAACCATGATCCTTATTTTCACCCCACCCGCTTAAAGTTTTCAATTTCTAATATAAGAAATTGAAATGGTAATAACGTATGTTGAACATGTTGAAATTGAAAGGTATTAATGTAGCGTTCACAGTCCTGTTGTGCATTTTTAGTCTTTTAATTCTTATGTGTTTTTTTAAAATATTTATTTTGAATTTTTAATGTCTTAAATTAAAAAAAATTGTGTTATGTATACAAGTGCTTGGACTGATTATCGAGAAAGAATCACAATTTCTGTGTTAAATATTTAAATTTAAATAAAAAACCTTACATAAGGCCATGTATTTAGGTTCAAAATAGCGTATCATTCGTGGTTAATTAATTGTATTAGGAACTCACTTGTAGTATTTTGTTTCCGAGAGAAACTGCAGATTCATAAAAAAGGTTAAGAATCAATCAACCATGAATAAAAGAACACTTAAAGTTATCCCATCAAACAAATCACTCATTACCGATCTTTACAAGTTAACTACACCTATCAACTTCAGTCATATATGTTAATTAATTAATACTCTAGTACTTCTGGCACAGAATTAACAAATATTTCGGCTAGATAAATAACTTTCGATCATTCATTCACTTATCTATCCATCAATCATTTCATAATTTAAACCATTATTTCTTTATCTAACCATCCATTCAATTTTATTAATTAATTAATTAATTAATTTATTTATTTATTTATTAAACCAACCACCTATTTTTCTTTCCTTACTTCTCTTCTTTTTCTTAAATTTCTTTCTTTCCCTTTTCTTTATTGATTTATCCACCCACCCAACAATTCATCGACTATCCTTAATTAATTAATAAATTAGTTAATTGATTAATCCATCTATTCAACTATCCAACCTTTATTAATCAATTAATTAATTGATTTATCAATCCATACATCCATCCATGCATTAAACCATACATCTATCCGTTTTATATTTATTTAACAATTTATTCGTCTTTTATTTATTTCATTCAATTATTTATTCATATATTAATTCAATCAACCATCCATTTTTCTTCTCTCCTTTTCTCCTCTTTTTCTTTATTTTTTTTATTAATTTATCTATCCATCTATTTAACTATCCATCCTTTATTTATTTATTTATTTATTTATTTATCTATTTTTTTACTGATTTATTTATTTAACCATCCATCCATCCATCCATCCATCAATCCATCCCTCCATTCAACAATACATTTCTATGACTAACGCAGAGCAAAAACTTTTGTAGGCGTGTCCTTAGTTCATGCTACATTAGATTTAAATACTTGTGGTCATCTTTAAAGTCAATAGAAACTGAAGTATCACTTAAAGTCAACAAAGCCATTGTCATAGGATTTTAAAATGTCCCTTCACACTTTAAAATCTTTATTCTACCCGGTAACCCCCCCCTCTCTCTCTCTCTCTCTCTCTCTCTCTCTCTCTCTCTCTCTCTCTCTCTCTCTCTCTCTCTCTCTCAAAATTGAAAAATCACCTATTTTGATAATAGATTGAATTTTTTTTTTTAAATTACAACTTCTAAAAATCTGTAAGTTTTTAAAAAATTAAAAATAAATGTTGTCATTTAAAAATTGTTATTATATAAATGTAGAAATAAAAAATTATAGACATTCTTGAGACATTTATAGTTCCCTGGCAAAGCGATGACTGATGACATGGTAAAGCTTGCATGCGTGCCTGCCTGCCTGCATCTTTAAATTTAAGTCTTTTTCTCTTAAATTCAGAGGCCTATTTAACGAAATATGTCATGGAGGATCCATTTGACAAGCTTGAAATAAATAATGACATGTTTTTTTTATCCTTTTATATAAGAGTTTGAGTTTTATACATTCATAACAATTTACTCGGTGGTGAATATACCCAATTTTCAGTTTTTAAGTCAAACAAACATTTTGGTTCATGTCCAAATCACAATTCCGACGGGAAAGTGGGCTGCGTGCTCCAGAAGGGTGAGACCTCTTGTCTAGCTAGTTACCCCTGACACATGCAAAACAAATTATAGAAAAAGCCATGGACATATGGGACGTCAAATATATCAAAATATATCCTTTTGCATGTGTCATAATTGTGGTACGAGTCCAAATACGAAGCACAGCATGTAGAATCAGTTGTATCTTTTATTTCAAGCTCATTAGAACAGTCTTCTCTCTAGATTTAACAAGTTTCTACATAAATTCTGTCTCATATAAATAAAATAACAAATCAGCAATTAATAGTGCACAATTTGTGCCAATTGGTATACATTGTTTGTTGGAAAATATATTGCCAAACAAATATGTTGTCTGTCAAAAACATTTTGTTAATGGTATCTTCGGTCAAATTGCAAAGTTTGGAATCTAAAGATTTGTAATTATATCACTGGCATATTTGTCCACAATAAGTTTGAACATCATAGACAAGTCGAGATGGTGTCACTGAATCAGTCGAATTGTTAAAAGTGACAATACTTTGAGTAAATAGAAATATTTGTGACGTAATGTCATACAGCAAATAGGCATAATATTGTCTTTTCTTCAAGCACTTAACATTTACAAATAAAACATGTGTGTCCTTTGGGTAAGGCTCACAAAGAACGATGTCTTGTCAGCTGCATGGCGTGCCAAACAATCCTCACTTTACATTGATCTTAGCAAACTTTAAATGACACAAATACTGCTACTTTCACATACATCAAGTGAGATAAAAAAAAAATAAAAGTGAATATTTTAGACTAAAGTGTAATACCACTTTCAATCAAGTTGCAAAACAAATTGTGTAAAAAATCATATTTGGTACAAGTTTAAAGATATCAAGGTGTCACGGGTTCGAGTTCTCCCTGGACCATAAATGATACTTTGAAGTTGACCTGATGCATAGTAAGTTGTCCCATTTAGAAAAAAAAAGTTATGACATCAGGTAGCCTTCAAGTCTAGAAATGTAGACAAGCAAATGTCAACATGATCAACATGATGCAATATATCTAAATAAAAGAATAACATTGCCTTTGTTTTTCTGTTGCGAAAAATAAGTATTATAGTACAAAATGAAAGCCACCATAGATTCAACTGTTACGCTTCTGGTTCTAAATGCAATGCATCTTTAAATATAATTTGAATTTTATACCATTTCTTAGGCTCTATAGTACTTATATCGATTAAGTTCTTCTGTAACTTAATAAGGTTTACAATAATCTTATGTAATAAATTAATATACATAGTATCCATAGTAGGGTATCCATAACTCAGTAGGCAGTACTTTGTGCTGTCAGAAAATATACCATTAAGCAAAATTTTCAGTCGTCTTAATTTTTGAAATTTATTTAAAACTAAGGTCTGTTCCCTCCTGCAAAACATTCCTTAGCTGGATTCGGATTCACATATTTTTAGAACTTTAGATTCATTAATTTGCAACTATTTGGCGTATGTTTTTTAATCTATCAATTTTTTCGGCCCCTAGTGTCACTGATGAGGAATGATTTTCCGAAATGTGCACATCGGGCACATCAAAATTTAGCAGGTATATGTTATATATTTACTACCCCTGAGCGGGTACCGCTGCTGGTGGAGTAAATCTCCCCTAGGGTATCCATAACTCAGTAGGCAGTACTTTGTGCTGTCAGAAAATATACCATTAAGCAAAATTTTCAGTCGTCTTAATTTTTGAAATTTATTTAAAACTAAGGTCTGTTCCCTTCTGCAAAACATTCCTTAGCTGGATTTGGATTCACATATTTTTGGAACTTTAGATTCATTAATTTGCAACTATTTGGCGTATGTTTTTTTAATCTATCAATTTTTTCAGCCCCTAGTGTCACTGATGAGGAATGATGTTCCGAAATGTGCACATCTGGCACATGCAAAATTTAGCAGGTATATGTTATATATTCAATGATTAATAAGTTCACTTTAAGACTACAGCTGTAAATGTGATCAGAGATGTTTTTACAATACAGATATCAGGTATTTTTGACAGGTGAAGTTTAACACTGTAAATATCCTACACATTAAACAGCTTGAGGTAACATCACTGTCCAAATTAATTCAAATTTTATTGTTATACAAACAAACTGACCAAACCACAATTGTTACTGAAAATTCTAAAGAATCCCTCTAAGAGGGAAGATTTTGTGCGTTTGGCGTAGAATTGAATACATCCATCTATTGTTATGTATTTATTTAATCATTTATCCATTCTATATTTATTTAAATAAATTATTTATTTACTAAATCCAACGACATGTCGTTACTTAATTGATCTATTAATTCATTTTATTTATTTATTTATTTATTTATTTATTTATTGATTTATTTATTTATTTATTTATTTATAAAACTAACCACCTCTAATTTTCTTTCCTTCCTTCTCTCCTTTTTCTTAATTTTTTTCTTTCCCTTTTCTTTATTGATTTCTTCACCCTTCACCCTTCCATCAGATCACCGACTATCCTTAATTAATTAATTAATTAATTATTAATAAATAAATAAATAAATAAAATAAATTATTTAATAAATAAATAAATTAATTAATTAAATTATCCATGCATTTAACCATCCACCTATCCGTTATATATTTATTTTACAATTTATTCGTCTTTTATTTATTTCATTAACTTATTTATTTATATATTTATTCAATCTACATTCCATTCTTGTCTTCAGTCATTTTCTCCTCTTTTTCTTTATTTTTTAAATTAATTTATCTATCCATCTTTTCAACTATCCATCCTTTATTTATTTATTCATTTATTTATTTATTTATTTATTTATTATTTTTATCCATCCATTCACCCTTTAAATTTATTTAATCATTTATCCATCTTTCATTAATTAATTAAAAATATTTATTTATTTATTTATTTATTTATTTATTCAACCACCTACCCATTCTTTTCTTTTTCCCTTTTTCTTTCTTTCTTTCAATATCGATTTTTCTATCCATCCGTACATTCATTCATTTAAGTATCCATCCTTTATTTATGTATTTATTTATTAATTTTTAAATTGAATTATGTATTATTGAATTTTGGTTTTTTAAATTTTAATTTATTTCTAATTTGTTATTGACTTCAATAAATGTATATGATGTTTCCGAGTAAAATTGTATTTTGCCGAGTCAATCAAACAAATCACTTGTAAACTATCGACTTGCATATCAAACCAGATTCGTTTTTTTCCCTTGATTTGTATATGATCTGTTACATAGTTAACTGCCTAAATACTACTTGCACAAAACTAGCTAATACCTTGGTTACAAAACAAGTTACTTACCCGTATTGTGCCCTGTTGAAATATATGTCGGTGTTTGATTTTATTCCAAATCCGATTTTTCAATAAATTTATTTATTTATTTATTTATTTATTTATTTATTGATTTATTTATTTGTATCCTTTTCAATTCAACTTCATTTTTGTTGTTTATTTTTTAAATTTTTTTCATTTTTAAAATGTAGTCTGCAACTAACTTCAGGTTTGTGTTTTTAAAGACCATTAAATGATTCATAGATTTATTTTTTAATATCATTTAATACAATCTTTAAGCCAGGCTTAAAATTTCAGTGCCATTAAGGCATCTTTAAGCCAGGCCTTAGGATAGCTTAAAGATGGCAGTACTACTAATTCACATTTAAGCCATCTTTAAGCATCTTTACGCGCATCTTTAAGCATCTTTAAGCTCGGCTCAAAGGTGCTTCAAGATGCGATTCCGTCTTGTGTTAATTATTGTGATTTTTAACTAAAAAATAATTGTCATCTTAAAATAATTTTTCCTTTCTTGTTTGTACAAAAAGTCACAAGAACCATTCCTTTTATTCATAAAATTTTGTAGAGCCCTTTGCAAGGTATTTTAAGGTCGCCTGTATCAGACACAAAGTGTTGAATGACAACTAAACACAAATGTTTATATTCTTACAATGTGTATGTTAGTGCACACTTATAAAATATAATAATTATTTGAAAATTGTATAAAAATAAAACAAAACTTTAAACTTACAATTTATATGGATGAAATGCATATAAATATTTCTTTCATGTTAAAGTTGTCATGATGTCATAAAATTATTTGAAAGATGTATACCATTACAAAAAATGTACACGGGTTCATGTTTTGGGTGTTTCAATTTTCTGGTTTGTAGTTTTAATGACGCATTTTTATTTATATACTAATATATAACCTACGAGTTAAAATATTAAATATTTTAATATAATTTTATAACTTGACATAATGGATTAATCAAAGTAACAAAATCAATGAGACCCAAGTTCGAAAGAGGCAGATGGTAAAAATCGAAAATTAATTTAAAATCGATTCAATGAAATTATAAAAATCTTGCTTAATTCTTCGACACATAATGATATATATAGATTTATATATTTATTAAGCAAGACTATTTATAATTTCATTGAATCGGTTTTAATTGATATTAAATTAATATTCGTTTTTCACCACTACTTGGACACCTAATGATATCCTTGATGCAAGTTCACGTTTTGCTAGCGTTTACTTTTTTTGATTGTGGTTAGTGTTATATATATATATCTGTGTGTGTGTGTGTGTGTTTGTGTGGGTGGGTGGGTGTGTGTGAGTGTGTGTTTGTGTGTGTGTCGTCATCCTATTTTCCCAATATATCTATCTATCTATCTATCTATCTATCTATCTATCTATCTATCTATCTATCTATATATATATATATATATATATATATATATATATATATATATATATATATATATATATATATATGCGTGCGCGCGTGTGTGTGTGTGTGTCAACATATCAACATGCTTACTAAACAAAATAAAGAGTATATCTTCTCTAGTATTGATTTATTCACCATATTCATTTTGTTACTTCATAAGATTCTTCCTTAAATCTACACAACTTTTAATTTGACCAATTCAAAGGTGCAACTTTGTAAATAGGATCAACAGACGCAAACAATAATTTTGTTGTATTTTTGTATCATGTTTTTGGATAACACAAAGCGTCGAAAATCTCTATACTGTCCAAAATCTCTGCAGCCAATTTTTGCTGTAAATTGGTCATCATTTGGCGCAATATTTTCAGGTCACGTGCAACGATTTTAATATTTTAGCAGTTTTTCTCTAAATATTTGTCTTTAAAATTTCTTTTTGAACCCAATACGAAAGAAATTTTTTTGCTGTTCCAAGAAAGAGATTATGCATCGGATCAATGGTTAAAATGCGTGCTCTCTAAAAAAATCCAGCTCTCAAAAACAGTATATCTGTAGCCAAATTCTTTATCGTGTTTTTGTTTTGTGTCAAGGTTTTCACATTTTTGTCGTAACGAATGTTTGTAATGGCCTTTCTTTATTCGTGGAATCAATGTCTTAAAATCTAACCCACTAATTCCCTTTCGCCTTTTGAGTTGATCAATTAATTAGTGCAGTGTGTACAACCTTGAGTAGCACTATGAAAACCCCACAAAGTTTGCGAGGTGCTGGTAAATCAGCTTTGGAACAGAGCAATGCAAATCCTTGCAAATCTACTTAAGAGTAGGCTTTACAATAAACGCCCGTTAATAAAAAAATACGTTTTTGAAGTTCCATCCATATTTTAGTCCAATATATCAATCCACATGGAAATCAAACTATTGATTTATTAGTTACTTTCTTTCATTTTTAAAATCAACTGTAATCGTGTAAATCCATTGTTTTGTCACATAATTTTCATTTCCGAATCTAAAGACATTTAGTGTATAACATCGTCTATTGTTATTGTGGCCCCATACTTTGTAATAAAACTATTTATTTTATAAAACATCAAAACTTTTGTTAAAGGCATTCTTTTAATGTGTACCCATTAAACATCAAAGGGTCATTTCATTTTAATGATGTTGTCATATTAATTAATTTTTATTTATTTTACACCTATCAGACAGACCATCATTATAAATTCACACCTCTTTTACTTTTTGTACGACAGGAAGTAGTAAGATATTGTGTCCATACAGCCTGTGACAAAAAGATACCAATAACTATCAAATAATTAGTCGATGGATAAATCTTTACGATATCTTATCAGTAAATAATTATTGATACAAGTACTTAAATAATTTCTCGAATCAATCCCACGACTAAAATAAATTTCCCCACTGTAAATTTTAATCAATAACATTATCTGTAATTTTTTTCTGTAAGCGACAGAAAAGAATTGATAATTCGCCATGCCTTTTTTTAAACCTTTGGAAACTTTTGATTTAACGAAAGACGATTACATATCTATGGTTTTTCAATATAAATTTATTTTTAATAACATAAAAACACGTGTTTAGTATATGATTTTTGGTGTTATACTACTTTTTCACATTTCGTATCGAGGCATACAAATTAATTTTTTTGTGCCATAGTCAATAACGTATTCGAGTTCTTGGATGACACAAAAGAAACCAGGTGCCGAAATAGGCAAGACGAAGCGATTTTTTTTATATAATATGTTCGTAAGAATCTCCCAAAGTGGTGTGCGAACCTAAAGTCAGCGAGGCATTAAGGTCATGCTTTAACGGTTATTAAAAATAAAAAAAAAAGTTGTTTTTTTCAAATTACATTCACTAACAGTAGTGGATCACGGTTGTTTGGAATTAAAACGTGCAAAATGCGGGAAGGTGAACGTAATTGGCCTCTCTTATTGTTGAAGCTAAGGCTTGTTTAACTGGTATTTTCTCTTCAAAGCTTTATGTCGCAAAGTAATATAGAAATTTATAGAAGAGAAGACGATTGTGTTTAACTTTGACATTCCCATTACATCTTATATAAAATAACGAATTTAAGTCGTTTGCCATACTAAAATTCTTAATACTTCAGTTACAATTGCCCTATTTCTATTTGCGTGATAAATATTCGAATTAAAATTCTACATTGGGATTGGATATATATATATATATATATATATATATATATATATATATATATATATATGTGTGTGTGTGTGTGTGTGTGTGTGTGTGTGTGTGTGTGTGTGTGTGTGTGTGTTGAATAAAACAAATTAAAAATCGACCATGAATCAGCCAAAGCAAAATTTCTCTTTCTCTCACTTTATCACTTTTTAGATAAAAATAGAGGTCAAGCTTTCGTCAACAGCAATACGTCAGTTATCAATTATGAAAGACCCTAGAGATAATAAAAGGACAGAAAGACCGCCACTAAAAGAGACTTCAATTTAATGAAAGTACAAACATTAAATGAGAGGGTGTCTGTCATAGTGTTTGTGTGTGTATGTGTGTGAGAGTGAAGTGTGTGTGTGTGTGTGTGTGTGTGTGTGTGTGTGTGTGAAACAGAATAAACTGTGTTTGTGCATGTGTGTAAAAAGAGTTAGTGTGTGTGTTTAAAAGAGAGAGAGAGAGAGAGGAGAGAGAGAGAGAGAGAGGAGAGAGAGAGAGAGAGAGAGAGAGAGAGAGAGTGTGTGTGTGTGTTTAATTATTACAACATGTTGCATCGGTTGGTGTTACGGTGTATTTCTTAATTCAGCTCTGTCTTAGTTAAGAAACCACCTTTTGTGAGGTGTTTTGTCAGAATTTCTATCTTTTTTGCAAATATATTTGAAATGCCAATCTATATTATTTTTATATTTCAACCATGAAATAAAACAAATATACCTGTCCTTGTCCAAAACAAATCCCCAAGAAAAAATTTTGAACGTCAACTTCCATCAAGGAACAAAGAACTATGGTAAGTCAAATATATCCATAATATATATATATATATATATATATATATATATATATATATATATATATATATATATATATATATATATACTTAAACTTGCAAAAGTGTTGGGTCTCGCATATAAGACCTAAATATGGGACCACACAGAAATACTGTAGTTAGATGAACAATAAGTTCAGAAACTAACCATCTTATGATGCAACAACACATGTATAGCTATGTATAAAAGTTTTTTCTAGTGCTTATTTGACTACCAGTCATGTCTTTTTAAACCCAATTTTTGGGTCGAACCCAATAAGTTTATCAAAATTTATTGGGTCATGTAAGAAAAGGCCCAATAAAGTATACACCATATACAATATAGTTGGGACCCCATATACAATATAGTTGGGACCCCCTTGTTAAAGACCCAATATTTTATATAACATCATCCAATTAAAAATATCATGTGTAGGACAACTATGGTATGTATTGAACAAAAAATGGAACTTATATTAATGTCTTCAATTATATATAAATATTTTTTTCAGAGAATTTACAAAATATTACACCTCATTTGAATATATCGCGAAAATTGGTGATACTGTATGTTAAATGACTGGCTATCTTCTTTCAGAATTTCAAATTTGAACAAAATCATTTGATAATAGAGTCCACAATGGTCATTTATACGTTTTTTTTTTTTGTTTACAGTAAAAGTGACCATCAGATGTTGGGTCGGATGACCTGGTACAAACTTTAGTCTACCCCACCTAGGGACCTTTCACACCATATTTGTTTCCAATAGGCCAAGTGGTTTCAGAGATAATGATTACAGTTTATGCACAGATGCCTGTTTCACTACGCTATAAGCTCAGCTGGCTTTAGCCAGTTGATCTAAAAAGAAACTTTTTAATTCTTGTGTCATGATTTGTCCATATGCAAAAGATGACATCATTAAAACTATTCAGCACCACCACAAATATGGTTGTTGGCACAAGTTTAA